>OZ025300.1:146415296-147015296 GCA_964019185.1 Maratus speculifer
GATCAAAACGAACCCATCGCTAATTTATGGTACACAGCATTTGCATGAATAAATCATTCTCTCGCGTTATATGCCGCGTGATCTGAAGCACATCATAGATACTGTTATCAGAAGAAGTTTTTTCCTGAAAATATCCTGATACCAATGTCAGATGATAGACAAGGTCTTTTGACTTTTCAAAAAATTGAAAAAGCGCGAAAAGACAAACGGTTTACTGAAAACCTGACCATTCCAATGAATACTATCCGTATTTTCAATTTACCATCTTTTGAGCTTAATGCAACCGATTATGTTGATTTACATATGATTTACATGTTAATTTACATATGTCATTTTAAATGGAAATTTTAAATGTCACGGAATTTCCACTTATTTAACGGTTCAGTGACGACACGATTTCAGAAGCAATAGTAAATCCAACAATCATTGCGGTTTCAATGCGATCTACTCTCAAAAAGTTTCCTTGCCACAGTCAAGCTACAAAACGAATAGTTTAAACAGTCACGAAAACATCTGCTGCTGTTTGTGGACCACATGGATCAGACAGTTTTACATGAAATCGGATACAATCACGGAACCTCATACCAATTTTTATTATCAAACACGATTATCGACCAATGTAATTATCCATTGTAATGTATATGCAATGCAGACAATTTTTTAGAATTTTCTTTATTTAATTAAAAGAATTTGTTAAATAAAATGCTGAAGTCTTTCTTGTAATTATTTAACCGTTTCCGGCACGGGAAAAATCTGTTAGTAAAATGAGAAATTATCGACTGACGCCGGAATTTACAAACGAATTTTTTAGATATTTTCAAATCCTTAATTTTAGCTTTTCTTAAGCAAAATTTTAGCAGAATATTCTTGGTGCCGTTTGCAAGTTTAGAAACTAAAATTTAGTATCTCAGACCGGGCACGGTTCACTCTCAGAAATAGATACTCAGATTTCACGAAATTTTCTTTGTTTTTGATGAAACGTTTCCTGGGAAATTCTCCGAGCGAATATTTCGTCAGAAAGACTAAATTAGTTTCTTTGCTGATTTGATGATACAAATTTCTTAAAAAGTTTCGTCAAAACAGCGCTGGTGATGCCATCTATCGAAAAATTTAGAAGCATCCGTAATTGTAATTTTTGTCAGAGGGAAAAAAAGAGTCATCAAGGGGATTCGAACTAACAACCTTCGGTACGGCTGTACGCTGTCTTACCTATCACGCCACAGAGACCTCGTTTAGCTTTGTTTCTAAAGGCAAATAATGGATTCTACTGCGTGTTTATAGTTTTTTTAAAGAAGTTTGTAATTTTATCATAGTTATTATTTATCTTGTAAGTTTTAATAAATAAGGCTTATTTGTTGTTATGATTTTTCTTGTGGTTAACGAATATTTATTATATGTCTTAGTTAATATATTTATTCGAGAAATTTTTTTGGTTTAATGAATGATTAAAATATGGTCTGGTTAATTTGTTGCATGGAAATAACTAATTTTTAAGTGCATATCGAAAAGTTTTTTATATGCTATAAGATAATTTATAAGATAAGGCTAAGATTTTATCACAACTGTTTATAAAAGGGAGAGAAATGAATTATGTATGTTTTAACTTGATTGAAAAAAGAATATATTTCTTGAATGAAAAAAAGATTCTCGAATTTTAAAATGTAAGTAACCAATTTTTCTTTTTGAACGATTTCGCATAACGCAGCAAATTTATTCTTTTCGAAATAAACCATAACGAATATCAACAGCAACAATAAATAAATAAATAAATAAATAAATAAATAAACATTCCTAAAAACTTTAACAGCTAAAAAACTAACTAATGCAGGAACAATAAATGCCTATATATTTAATTACATTCTGAAAAGCGCTAAAAAGTACAGTTTTAAAATAAATTATTACAGGACTGACATAAACAATCAAATATCTGCTTGCTAAAACCGCAAGATTTGTGGAAATACAGTAGTGCGCCCTTTGACAAACTGATTACCGCAACTGTTTCTTTAAAGTGCATTGAATCTGGCCATGATTGAGACAACAGTTTCGTCAAATATTTGAGGGTTTGCGTTTCGTTAAAAGTCACGTGGATTGTTATATCGTCAAAAGTGAGAGTTTTATTTCTGAGAGTGTGTGCCTGAAAGGATTCAGTGTCTTCTCATTGTAAAAGAAAAAGAAAAAAAAAGTGTACTAAAATGTATGTTTAACATAGCAAAAATCATTTTGACTTTTATAAGACTATTTTGACTTTTAAAAAGACTGAAATACGTAAAATTTAATCGACTTACGACAGCATTACATTCTCGCATTAATCATAATAATTACTTTTATTTTAATCTTCCTACAATAGAACAATGTTTCCGCATATATATGTTTTGATTAATATTAAAACAATTATTTTTAGTCAAAAGCAATTTAGCCAATATTAGGTTTTTATTTTCAATTGTTTTCGAAATTTCAACTTCATTGCGGCAGTATTAAAAATTAAAATTAATTTTTTTAGTTGTTTTTCTCTAAATCTCCATACAAGAGAACATCTTTTTTATATAAATAGATTTTTAAATGGTAAAAATATTTTTTTTCGATCCACCCTCATGTACATAAACGGGAAGCGAAATAAAACGAATGTTGGAATTTTGATTTTGGATAGAAGCCAAAAGTTACCTTTCACTACCTCTTACACACGAGAAACATTTCATGAATTTTGAAGAATTTCTTATCATATGTTCATATCAAAAGTGTTTATTTATTTTACTTGTGGTTTATGCCAAATCCCTTTGTATATTTGCAGATTTGATGATAATTATGAATAGAGATACAGAAATAAATTGCTAAAACAAAATATCCAAGAGGATGAAGGTTAAGAGATTCCGCACAACAATTAAGGCACATTCAGTTTATTGTGAAAAGAAAATTATCTCAAGGCCATTTACTCAAAAATATCTGCTGACAGTAAAATGTACACAATATATCGAGAGATATTAATTAGGCGTTCCAATGAAATACTTGGCAAATCTGATTAATTTTGAGCAGAAAGGACATACACGCAGCGGAACATCTGTTTTATTTTAATTGTTAAAATGTCACTGATAGTATCAAATAGTTATTCTTAAGTTTAATAAATGCAGAAGTGCAGATTGGAAAAATATTTAATTTATTTATTTAAATTTGAAAGTAAATGTACTGAGAATATAGTGTAGGACCCTGTATTTAAAAAATTCATTAAACTTAGCTCAGTACAATCTGGGAATGGGGTGGGTAATGTATTCACAAAATTAAAATAGAATTTTCAAAAGATTAAATTAAACGCAATTTTTTAAATATAACAAGGATTTTGAAAAGAATAAAAACAATGTACAACGACAGTTCCATTACATTTTTTTTTTTACTTTATTTTTAACAAATCAATCAAATTTTCCATTTAAGTTGAGGTTCTGTCTTATGCATTTTCTGTTTGCTAGCTTTATTGCAGTTTTCCATTAACTGTACATTCCCCATTATATACAATAAAAATGACTTACAATATTTAGTATGTAAAATTGATTTACACCGGAAAATGTATTAATTTTTTTCTTATTATGAATATTATTAAAAATAACCACATAGTATACAAATCTAAGGATCTCATATCTTGAAACAGGACTGTTGTGATGAATGTTCTGAAAATTCTTAGAGCAGAAAAAGCCATGGATTCTGACGTTGGTTGTGTTAATTTGGATGAAGCTAAGAATGGAAAGAGATATTGCTAAAATGGGTCATTAAAAAAGATTTCTATGAAATGTCTGAATATTGTATAAAACGTAGACAATTCAACTTTTTCAAGACTGATTCTGTTCGTCGATAGTGTCTATGTTAATTTAAGTGGGTCAATTAAACCTCAATTAACCTTTTAAAGTGTCAAAAAAAAAAAAAAAAAAAAAAAAAAAAACATTTTAGCTCACTAGCTATTAAAGCCTGAGATATTATGTATGTGCGCAACTCATGATTTAAAAAATCCGATTTAATTATTTTACGGGGGTTAATGCCTCTCCTTCTAATTTATATAAATGAGTTTTTCATGCAGAATTATCAGATTTCATTTAAATTTAGAGATAGGATCATTCTGTTGAGGTCACCGGCATGATTAGTTTTGGGATTTCACTGGATAATTCTAAGAGAGGGACGGAGGCTAACCCTATATCCTTAATTTAAATAGATGGCTTTTTCATGCAGATTTATCAGATTTCATTCAAATTTTAATCATAGGATCATTCTGATGAGGACAGCGCCATGATTAGTTTCGGGAGTTCATTGGAAAATTTTAGAGGGGGACGGAGGTTTAGACCCCACCCTTAATTTAGATAAATAGGTCTTCCACGCAGATTTATCGGATTTCGTTCAAAATTTCGACATAAGGTCATTCTGCAAAGGTCACCGCCATGATTAGTTTCGAGCAGGAAGGATAACACCACTGCCCTTAATTTAGATAAATGGGTTTATCATGCAGAACAATCAGATTTCATTCAAATTTTCGATATAGGATCATTCTGATAAGGCGCCTCCCTGATTAATATTGGGTATTCACTGGATAAGTAGAAAGAGGGTAATGAGATGTATTTCCCCCCTCATAATTTAGTTTAATAGGTTTTACACACAGAACTTACCGATTTGCATCAAATTTTGAATATAGGTTCATTCTGATTAGGCGTTTATCTTATTTGTTTGGGAATTCATAGGATAAGTAAAATTGGCGGACCGGGAGACTACCCCTCTTAATTTAGGTAGATGGTTTTTCATGCAGAATTAACCGATTTGCTTCAAATTTTGAATACAGGTTCATATGAATAACTAATGAAAAAACGTTAAGGAGCACAATTTATATAATATAATAGATGTTAAAAAGCATACAGCTGTTTCGGGACTTCTAAAGCCCCATCATCAGTGCTAAAAATAAGTGTAAATTGTAAAAGGCAAGTCACATCATAAAATAAAAATAAAAACGTGCATCGCAGCTCGCTGCTAAGGGGAACTAACCATGAAACGTCGCAAAGTAACAGTAAAAGCAAACTGACACGTGCATTCCAAAGGAGAAAAATCAGATGTCTCTTCCCACTGGAAGAGTCCAAATAGAGGAGAAAAGGACGGGGGAGGCGACGGGGAGTGAAATTACAGGAAAGGAAACGAAACTTCAGAAAATCTGGGTGTACTGGACATGTCATTAACTACATTATTAGAGTCTTTCCATATATGAAAAACTTCCCAAAAGTCTAAATTATAAACTGATGAACAATATTGTATTAATGAGTCTTCGGAAAATTTAAATTTGTGACTATTGGACCAACAATGGTAGCGCGATTACAAACGATCCACTATCGCTAACCATTGTTGGTCCGTCTAAAAAATGCCTTTTTTATTAAAAACTGTATGTTATCAAAGTGTACTTTAATGAATTATCAAATACAGTAGAGAATGCATCGGTATTTTTTCTCAAGAAACGGAAATTTATTCATACGCCTAATATATTATTTCAGTATTTTATTATTTCTGAATAGTCCTAATTTCGATTTTTTTTAAGTATGAATGTGTCTGTAGTTTCTTTCGATTTAAAAATAATAAGCGGTAATATAAAATGCATTCATGACAGCGGACGATTTAGATATCTTTTAAAAATTATCAACATAATTATCAATTTTTCTTAATTTTCAGTTATGTTTCTTTTACCCCATCTTAACCCTCTTCACACCGGGGGACATTTAAGAAAATTTTAATCTTTTGTTACCGATTTTTAATAACAAAAATTTATGCCTTTGTGTATCCAGAGAAAAATCCGATTAAATAAGCCAAATTTTACAGCAAAATTTAATCGGGGAGAATAAACAAAATTCTGAACAATTTATGTGGAGCGTATACAGGTCGTCCGTCCCCAAAGGCTAAATACGCTACAATATTCTATATTTTTTGTGTGTATCCGTGCAAATAACCTTGAACGGTTACAGTGATCGGCAAAAATATAAGTCAGACAGTCAAAAGGATGTTACAACACGTAAATTTCAATAATGTTGGAAAATATTGGACTGTTAAAAAATGTTAATCACAGTAAGTATGAATTTTGATTGCATTAAAGTATTACTATTATATAAAACAAAAATAACTTGTTAATTAGGTATTCATTCAACGGTATATTAGATAGTTAAATGTTAACTTTAAAAAAAAATATTTTATATGCATAATTCATTTTATATTGAAGAACCATTACAATTTCGTCATTGTAATTATCTGCGTTTTAAATGTCAAAGATTCTATGAAATGATATTTGTCACAAAGCTATGTGCCATGCAAAATGCTATTAAACTACCTTTGATAATAGATCAACAAATTATATATTGGAAACGGCATGTAACTTCACAAATTAGAATTGTTAATATCAAATGAATGTACTGGAATCGCTAATCGTTTCTGTATAATAATGTGGAAATCGCATATAATAATAGTTAATATTTGTTTATAGATAATATCTGTACGTATTAACATACAGTTCTCACATAAGTGATGGGACACTTGTGCTTTACAAAAGGAAACTAATCAAATAAATTAAAAAAAAACGTGTACACATTTTTTTGTGGGTGTGTTTCATACTTAAATTTAGTAAAGATTATTACATAACATACATTTTGTCAAAATATTAAAATATTAATTTAATAAAAATACAAATGTTTAGAACGGAGCAAAAAATAGCTCACATAATGATGGGACACCATTATATATGCAACAAAAATCGTCTGAAATAAGCAATAAAAATATTTTTTGGGGTTTTATTTTTACTTAAAAGCAATCGGCAATAATTTATAAAATCGTCTGCAGTATTTCTCTCCAGTTTGTTTTGGAAGTTTTATGTTTTTTAGCTCTGTGTAGCCATGAATGCTAAACGAAAAGAAACTTCGCCTGAAATTCGAAAATTAGTTATTAATTTGCATATTGAATGTAGAAAATCTATTAGAAAAACTGCTGAAACAGTTAACTTGAGTCGTTCAACAGTTTTCAATATCATTAAACGATATAAAAAGAATCATATGATTCAGGATAAAAGAAGACCTGGCCGACCATCGTAGCTATCCTATGGAATAAAGCGAATTATCGTTCGAAATATCAAAAACAAATCCAAGAAATAGTGCTTCAAAAGTTGCTGCTGATTTACAAGCATGATATGGAATAATTGTTAATCCTGAGACTATTAGAAGAGTAATTCGATCTGCTGGATATCACGGTAGAGTAGCCAGGAAAAAATTCTTCGTAAGTGCAAAGAATAGAAAACTCAGACTAGCTTTCGCAAAATCCAACATAAATAAGAATTCTGATTACTGGAATAAAGTTATACTTGCTGATGAGAGTAAATTTAATATATTTAGTTCTGACGGTAGAATCTTGGTGTGGAGAAAACCCAGGGAAGAATTTCGCAAACAGAACTTGGTACCAACAGTAAAACATGGTGGAGGAGGAGTTATGGTATGGGGGTGTATGTCGTCCGCTGGAGTTGGTAATCTTGCTTTTATTGACAGTATAATGGATCAGTACAAGTATATTGATATTTTAAAGCAAAATTTGAAATCTTCAGCACGAAAATTGAACCTTCATAACGATTTTAAATTCTACTAGGACAATGACTTCAAGCACACTGCTCTGAACGTTAGACTCTGGCTGCTATATAACTGTCCTGAAATAATAAAATCACCACCACAATCTCCAGACTTAAATCCCATAGAGAATATTTGACAAGAATTGGAATCAAGAATTCGCAAACACACCATTTCTTCTAAACAACAACTAAAATCGGTGCTTCAAGAAGAATGGGGTAAAATCACTCCAGAAATCACAAAAAATTAGTCGAATCCATCCCAAAAAGATTTAATCATGTTTTAAAAGTAAAAGGAAATCCAACAAAATATTAAAACCTTTTAAAAAGTAAAATTTTTGGATAAATACTTGATGGAAAAGTAAGTGTCCCATCACTTATGTGAGCCATTTTTTCCTCCGTTCTGAACAATTGTATTTTTACTAAATTAATATTTTAATATTTTGACAAAATGTATGTTATGTAATAATTGTATGTTACTAACTTTAAATATGAAACACACCAAAAAAATTTTTGCACATGTTTGTTTATTTATTTTATTGCAGTTTCTTTTTATAAAGCACAAGTGTCCCATCACTTTTGTGAGACACTGTATTTTGTTACATAAATGATAATTTGCATTCCTCTACAAATTTCACTAAATATCAGATAACCCTTATTATACACACTGCTAATAAAGTATACAAATAAAAATTCTAAGATACTGCTGGAAGATAATAAAAGAGAGAATTGTCATTTTAAATCACTGTATAGATTTAAAAATCGATTATCTAGCAAAATGTAAATTAATCCGATTGCTGTTTAAATGAGTAAGGTGTCAAGGGCAATGAAAAACACCATTTTTTATTTCACTTTTCTTTGCTTAAAATATATAAAATATTCATAATCAAAACATGTTACGTACAGCATAGATTACGAAACATTCCAAATATTCACAGTACAATGAAAAACTTCACCGCTTACTGTTTATATATAAGTGCACTTCTTCAGTCAGTATTCTTATGACATTCACAGTGTTCTATATTTCTTTCATTTAGTCAATTTCTTTATGAAGAAATTATAATTCTATTTTAGACAATGTTTCAGATTTTTTTTTCTCTATTCACTTTATTATGGAACGTAAAAAATTTACAATAACCATAACAAGAAAAAAGTTCATATTTTAATTGCTATTTAATTTAATAAGACTTTATGAATAGAATAAATAATCTGGTATTTAAATAAATGATACGATACACAAATTCACCAATGCACTAAAATAAATATTGCATTTTATTCGAAAAATGAAAATAACGATCTATATTTTTATCTTCTGTTAACAGAGGCTTATAACTTCACATTTATAGTGAATAACTTCACATTTCTTTCATGATGATAAAGAATTTCCCCTGATGTCATTTTTGCAGTATTTATGAAGGAGAGGAAACTAAAAAGTTGACTTTTCTTCATGTTAATAAAGAGATGTCTTTTTAAATATTGCTATCAAATGCTGCGAAAAAAGCTTTTTATCAACAAATAACCCACATTTACGCAAGGTTCTAAGAAAACCACGAAAACCGCGAACGGTCAAATGGGGCTGGGGCAAATATTACGTAAAATGTATTTTTTTATTTTAAAGTTTCAGATTAATTATTACTGCAATTCCTGACAGGACTTGTACGCATGAGAGGTTATAGTAGGTTTTAGGAGTTTTAGCACCAGTAATTTTATCAAATAGCAGTCCTGATACCTGAAAATAGAAATTTTCTTTCATTGAAAAAGGAACATATTTTTTTAAGAAAATTTTGTTAAGAGGATCTCAAAAGGCCTTGATGTATTTTAACCCTCCCTTTTGACTTTTTTTTATTTTAAGTTCTTCGAAAAAGATAAAATCTTTTAAAACACTCATGTGTACTTGAGTAATTTTTTTAATGTTTAATCTAGAATTCATTATGTTGTTAAAAATGCTTGTTTTAATTTCAGTTGTCTTGTCTTATAATAATTTTTAATAATATACATAAAAATAAATATTTATAAGGCATATTCCTTTAAGTCGTTTTATAGTAAAAATAAAGAATTTGAATTAGTAATCATTTATTTCAAATTTACTTTCATAAATCAGTGTATTTATGTGTGTTCGTACATTGTTAATATGGCTCTTTTAATTATTTTATTTTCCAGAGCAATGCTATGCTAATATATATTTCAATGAAAAAGTAAGAAATAAATAAATAAATAAATAAATGACATGACATGACATAAAAAAACAATAAAATGAGAACGTTTTAATAAATCTTATTAAGATATATATTATTTTCATTACTTACAAACGTGAAAAATGAAATTTTCGTTTTACATCTTAAATCCATAATTAAAAATATTCTGATTTTTTTTTCAGGAAACGTTTTCTCAAAATATTACATTTTTTTTGTTATTTATTAATTTTAAATAATAAATGTGTATAACGACAATTTATTTAAGTTATTACACACAAGCACAATCATTTCGAATTTGTAGTTTTTTTAATAACTTGTTTTTACTAAATTCATACTGTTTTATATTCATAGAACATAAACAGTGTTATATAAATTTTGGATTTTATTTTTTTAATGATTTTGTCTATTTTAAGAGAAATTGAAAGGAGAAAAGTTGTAAAGAACAGCGACATTTCATTGCTTATCCATAGAATACAAATGGAAATTGCATTAATAAATCATATCCGATTCCTTACTCATTTTATTAATTAAAAACTTAATTGTTTTTCCTAGATATTGAATAAATACTGAAATATACTACACAATATGTATTTTAACAAGGGTTCTATATACACAATGCATACAATTTTGTCATTTATGAAATTAAAACACTCGATTTATATTTATGCGGATTGCAAGCGTGAGTAATTTCATCTTTAAAGGTATTATTATTTTTCTCTTATTTAATTAAAAATATAGTTTCCCATTGTTGCAGTTTCTAAAAAAATCGATCATACGTGTTTTTGTATCAAACTGTGAATTTTCTCTTATGTTGGTAATTTACTTGCTTTGATTTATAAATAGGTATTTCATTTAACAGTTTACTATTTATAAAAGATAAATTTCTGACACATTTTATTAAAGTAATATTTATTTTTTCTCTTACTTGCCTCCGTTCTTCTCGATAATTGATATATTTTGGCAGATACTTCGACGGAAATTTCATAATTTATTGAGCTTATAAAATCTTCCCTTTTGAAAATTAATTTTTTCCTTATAAAGAAAATATTTCACACAGCGGGGAAAGTAAAGTTTCATTTAATGAAAATTTACAATAATTTTTCTCTAAAGAGTAAAGTAATTTATAAAGTAATTCAGTGTATTTTTTTAATATATTTTTATAAGTTTACAAAACATCTTTACTAATTAAAAAATGTTTACATTTTCGTACATTTTACAGTATAAAATGCATTTTGTATAATATTAATGGATTTTATACTCTAAAATGTTCATTCTATTAATGTTCATTCTAAAGTAAAATGTTAAATCTATTTTTAAACAAATTTACAATACAACTTTAATTTAAATAGACAGTATATAATTATCCGTTACAAAATATTTATTAAAAGATACTATGGGTAGAAAAGTTTGATAAAAAATACTATTAATAACGATAAATATAAAGTTAGCAATACCGAATAAATTGATACACCTAAACTTTTAAAATGCATTTGAAAATAATAGACTGACAGTATGCCGAAGTTTCATCCCTAAGACAGCTTGTTGTACATACAGTTGATTCTCTCTATCGGGACACTCTCTATTGTAAACACTCCGGTATTATGAACACATTCCGAGTGTCATAGCGAAACTCCAGATAATTAAGAAAAGACGAACTCTCTTTATTTTGAACTCTCTCGAATATGAAATCCCCGGCATTATGAACGCTACTTTTGGTCCCATTTCTACTGCAACCTCTCTGTAAAATGAACATGCGTTTTCAATTGGAATTTGACTCCCCCATCATGGAAACTGTTACAGAAAAATAAAAAGTTTCAATACCGCTATATTTTAAGCATGTTTTTGAAGTTGCAATTCGTTTGAACAGTTCAGATAAAATCTTCAGTTTAAAGTTTGGAGCACTTGTTGTCAGCTGCCAGTTTTAAGAAAAGCCATTTTATGATTTTTGTTATTAGAAAGTGTAAACATTTAGTTTTTGATTTGTCGGAGACAATTGCTGCAAGTTAAAAAGCCTATTTCCATTTTCCTTACTCCAGCTAACAGTTTTATATGAATTATTGTTAACAACATCTTAAGCATGATAGCAAAATATTAATTTTGGAATTTTCTTTGATTGCTCAACTACTGTGAAAAAGGCAACTAAAGAGACTATTTGCTATAATTTTGTTGCTATTTAATTTCAGCAGTTTTCATTTTTAGCCATGATACGAGATTCCTTTAGGATTGTAGCAATTATGTTAGTTTGCGTCTAGATCTTAAAAGAAAGGAAATATAATAAAACACCCTTATCACCGACATTATTTAACTGACCACTGATTCGGTCATACTATATAATAGGAGTAATGTATTTTCAATCTCCCTCTATAATGAACTCCCCAGTAATCTGAAATTTTTTGTCCAGTCCCATTAGTGTTCAGAATAGAGAGAATCCACTGTATTTATTTTTAAACAGAAAGTAGACAAAGGCATTAATAAAAAAACAGTGTATGGCTGTTACAATTTTTTTTATCTATTTATTTATTTATTTATTTTGTACAAAATTATACAATGCAGTCATTGACTAACAATCTCAAATATGAAGTTTAAAGCATATTTAATGGAATTTAACTAAGGTAAACAATATAAATGTTTTGAAAAAATAAATGGACAAAAAGAATTTTTTTTTTCTTTTTTTTATGGTATTTAAAGAGGAAGTTTAATCGGCGTGTTCAGTCCTGATTAAAAATCTAAAATATGCGATTTGGTGCTTTTCTACCCAATAAAAACTGTGATTATATCTAACATAGGCATCACACCGATAACAGAATAAAATTTTCTTACTATTTATTTATTTATTTTTAAGAAACAGTGGCAAGACTTTTTCACCAATTTAATCAAAATTCATAATTAATTTAGAGCACATTTCCGATATTTCCAACATGTAAAAATTAAAGTGCATTTTAGTTCATAGTTTAGTGCATAATCATTCAAAGTATTTAATTTTTTAGTCCATTATAGCGAAAATAATTTAAATTAGTGAGTTAAATTAGTAATAACTTAAATAATAAGTTAATAATAAATAAATATAACCCACTGCGATCTTGCTCATTTCAACAAATACATATATATTATTGTTAATTATAGCCCAAGGATGATAATTTAAAAAAATATTTTTTAACTTTTTTCACCTGATGAGCCACTAAGAAAAACTGCAATTAAAACAATTATTTGTTTATTTTTTGTTGCCATTTATTTTTAGCAAATTTCATTTTTGTCTATTGTAAGATATTCACTAAGGGTTGTAGTAATCATGTTAGTTTACTTTAAAAACTAAAAAGGAAAGAAATTCAATAAATGAGTAAATGTTATCGCAGGTTGCACAGGGGGGTTTCGTTTGATAGTTCTTTCAAAACAACTTATCTTTTAATTGAAAAATCCAAATCGTTAATTTATAATTATTAAATTCCTATATAGATGGAAGCACTAACAATTGTAATTTAAGAATAATTAAAAAAGGAAATTATTTAATTTTAATCAGATTAAATAAGTTCAAATGAAATCATTTAAATAAAAATACTAAGCTGTATTTTTCTGCCGAAAATTAGGAAAAAAATGGCAGATATATAAATAAAATTTTAAATTTCTGAAAACGAAAAAAATGTTTAAAATTAAATCATTAATAAATTTGTAAAATAAAATAATAATAATTAAAAAAAACGAGAATTTAATTCCAAAAAAATATTATAAATGTCAGATGAACGAAAGTCTAAAAATATAGATCCGTAAAATGGCCAAAAATACGAAATTTCTTCTTATTAAATCTATCTTAATATGAAGATCTGAAGTTCGAGTACCGGGAATCGGATTTAAACATTATATTTACTAGAGAGATACTTTTGTTCCAAGCTATGATTTTTACATGAAACACGTTGATATAAAATTTCTCCTTTAAAATTTAAATCGCAAAAATGAACGATGACATTGATAAAATTGATGTAGTTAAAATAATAGACTTTTTCAAATGCTTGTGATTTACCGTGTGACACGAGACATTCATCTGTAAGTGTACGAAATTTGAAGTCTCTGATTTAGAGAGATTTTGCGAACGGACTCTGTGTCAGACAGAGATAGAACAGAAACAAATAGGATTGGCAGATGAAAGAAACTCTGACTTTATTTCATCAACCACTGGCTCGGTTACCACACATACTATCTAGGGCAAGTAGTACAGCATATACGGAATAGTGAATCAATACCTTATCCATTCTCGTAATATAAGAAAATATGAAATATGAATTTTATTTTATTTTATTTTATTTTATTAATTGCGCTTTAAATATTTTATTTCACTATAGATTATTTTTTCATGATTTGCTCAATTCATCGATTCCGAATTTCATTCATAAAACACTAATCCTGATAATATGAACTTCGCTATACATCCAATGCAACTGCCAGTTCTCAATATTAACTATATTACAGTTAATATTAGTGTTTTCAGCATCAAAATGCATTTCACTTTATTTTAACCGTAATAACAGCGTGATTACAAGATATACGAGATATACATAATTTGAGTGATTCATGGTAAGATTGTACTTTATTTATAATTTTTATGAGCATTTTCCGGTGAGAACAATGTATTTAAAATAAATTACATCATTATAAAATTATTCAAAAAATATAAAAAATAGCAGATAGGAGTAGCTTCTTATATTTCTAAAATTTATATTAAATTACTGTAATTTTTCTACTCAAATTATCAATTGCTTTATAATTCTTACTCTATATCAGCGTTTCCCAATCTTTATTCGTATGTGAACCACCTTTAAGTAAACAAAATTTGCGCGACCCACCTACTATGAGAATTTATCTAAGGTACCCTGGGGTAATAACGCCACGTTAAGGTTCTACCAATTTTCACGGCTTAGTTTTAGATTGTATTTTTCAAACAAATATAGGATCTGATACAGCAACCCATTGACTATTTATATAAAATAAAATAATTTAACAGATATGTATTCATAAAATGTAATGGCGTTTTTTCTTGACCAATGCTATTTGGCGTTAATACCCACCTATATGGGTAATAACGCCATGCAAACAAAGCTATAAATTAAGATGGAATAATAGAATGTAGATTGCCCAATTCTAAAAATACAAACTCTACAGCTCTAGAAATTGACAAATTGCAATCTAAGCTAATGAAAATGTACAATTTTTTTGTGACTCTGAAAGAAAAAGAAAGCTGTGGTGGTGGCGGTGGGAGGAGGCAAAAGAATATCAGATTCTAAGCTACGTTTTGCTTAAAAATGACCATTTAAATAGAATTATTAGAAACATTGCACGGATTATTTGAATCAGTATTTATATTCCCATGTATGTTTATCTATGCGATAGAAAATATTGATTTTTTGTGAAAGTAAAAGAAAAAGCCAATCCCTGGCGTTATTACCCCGGGATACTTGTTGCGCAGTAAATCCTAAACTACAAATTATCTCGAGAAGATATCCAAAATCTTCTACAACAATTTGAAAGTACATGAAATACACTACAAATTTATGTAATAAACAAAGTATTTCTGGATAAAAAATATAGTCTTCAGATCAAAAACCTTATCTCGCAAATTTTAGATCAAGTGTTAATTTTAGCAGCTTGTAAAAACAATAAGACCTAAAAATGAAACAAATTAACTTGAAGCTGTTTTTTGCGATTTATATGACTCAAAACCTTTCTGCGCAGAGCACATGGGTGTGTTTTACCTGATTATTTCATAATTATGCAAAATATAAGCACTTGGCGTTATTACCCCGC
This sequence comes from Maratus speculifer, assembly GCA_964019185.1. Taxonomy (NCBI): domain Eukaryota; kingdom Metazoa; phylum Arthropoda; class Arachnida; order Araneae; family Salticidae; genus Maratus; species Maratus speculifer. Next base: position 146,430,891 of record OZ025300.1, read on the forward strand.
CTGGCGTTATTACCCCAGGGTACCTTAATATCAGTAAAAAAATTATAATATGACCTCTATAAGCTATCGTCTGTCCTATCCCACGGAAAAGGTAAATTTTCGTACGAAATCTTCATTTTCAACACATAAAGAATCGATATTCTCAATATGTGTGTGTGGAACAATAGTTAAAGTAAATCACAATAAAAAGTATGTTTAATTGTTATCAAAACACAGCTTTATAATCAGTGAGATTTCTACAACTGTATTTAACGATGATTGCTATCTACAGTGGCTCGCAAAAGTGTTCGTACACTTTAAAAATTTTTACTAAAAAGAAATTTCCATGAAACTAAATTCGTATATGAAGTTGAGAAATTTTTTATATTATCTCCAAGTCATTCTAAATAACACACAACCTTTTTGTTTAACTTTAAGGGATTTTTTTTAAATCTAAAAATGAAAACGGAAGATGCCACAGAAAGAAGACGCCACAAAAGTCTTCGTACACAGAAACATTTCCGGATAATTTCATTATTAAAAATATTGTTTGTCGCTTTATTTTTATTTTTGCATTCTATTGACATTTAAAATATCGCTTGGCTTTATATTTTGCAGAATCGGTCCGTAATATTATATTTATTAATTAAAAATGGTTTGTAATTGTAATGTCACGACTAATAGCGTTTGAAATTAGTTATTTTTCTTCATAATAGTAGTAAATCAATTCGAAATATTGCAAAATTAGTTAATTTATTCCATTCTATGGTAAAGAATGCGATAAAAGGCTTTGTAGAAAAAAAATGGATTGAAAACTAGGTATGAAAAGGTCGTTAATCTAAGTTAACGCAATGAGATCAAATACTTACAATTAAAAAAGTGTTAAAAAATCCGCGTTTAAGTGCTATAAAGGTTGCTACAGAATTTAATGAAACAGTTTCTACTGGAACTGTTCCACGAGTGGTAAGCCCAGCTGCTTTATATAGGTATTCTGCCTGTAGAAAATTTTTTGTTAGGGCGAAAAACAGAAAGCTTAGGCTTTCTTTAGCAAAATCAATGATAAATAAACCCGAATCGTATTAAAATAATGTTTTATTTACAGATGAAATCTAGTATGCCATTCTTGGTTCAATGCGTGCATAATAGTATGGAGAAAAAAAAAAAAATAAGAATTTAATTCAAAGAACTTAGTTGGAACAGTTAAGCATGGCAGTAGAGTTGTCCTTGTGTGAGGGTGCATATCAGCATCAGAATTAGGTAATTTGGTATATATTGATAGCATAATAAATCACGATCTTTGTTCCAATATTTTAAAAGGCAATTTAAAATTATCAGGCCAATATATGGGTAACAGATATAACTTTGTTTTTTTATCAGGATAATGATGCAAGGCACATGGCTCTAAACGTTCGACTCTGGCGTCTTTATAATTGTTCACAAGTTCTGAAAACATCACCTCAATTGCTGAATTTAAACCCAATAAAACATATTTGGAGATAACTGGAAGTTAGAACACGAAAACACAGCATTGAAACAAAAAGCGAAGTAAAAACAGCAATGTTCGATGAAGGCATCAACTTTCATGCAGAAATTACAAAACCACTAATTAAATCTATTCCCAGGTGTTTGAAAAACTTTTGTGGGTGCTAAATAATATCCTAATAAGTACAACTTTAGAGAAATATTACAATATTTACAAATATACAGCGATTTTTTTAAAGTGTACGAAGACTTTTGTGAGGTAAATATTTTGTTATTTTTTGATTAGTGATTTTTTCAAAATAAAGTTTTGCTATGTTTTCAAAATATTTTATGTAATTTTGTTAATAATAAGTCATAGATCTTACTCTTAAATAACCATTCTAAAATATTAATTTTAATTAATTGATAGAGCCCTATTTCATTGAAATTGCTAAGTGTACGAACACTTTTGTGAGCCACTGTATATCAGAATTAAAAGTGGTTTATTTTCATCTTAAGTCACTTTCTACTCGCAGTTTGTTTGTATTATTATTTTTCGAAAACAGAAAAATAGAAAAAACGCATACTCACAGATATGTCGTGTTGTAAATATCAAGGAACTCAAAATCGAAGTCAATTTAGATATTTTTAATTATTGTGCTCGTGTATTCATCCATAAGGAAATTCAACAATTTTGCTTAGAAATTGCCTTCCAAAAGTAATCGCAAGATTATTCAATTATGGAATCTTCTACAGGTTTTGTGAGTTTTTAGTTTTCAAATGTTCTTCTTCAAAATAATTTCTAATCATCAAACTCGAAAGTGGTAGACCGGTGTTGCAATAATGATTTTGCAACAGCCCCATATCTCGCAGCGATGTCATAGCAAAATACCGACCAACTATTCAAGAAGACACCATTTTCTTATAAAGTTTTAGTTTAACTATTATTTTTTATGATTATTGCAGTTGAAATATATTGTATTTGTTTTCTTTTAAAACATATGAAATGTAAAACATTTTTTTGGTAAACCTCGAGTATTCCACGATCCATCTAAAACGTCGTCGCGACCCACTAGTGGGTCGTGATCCATAGTTTGGGAACCGCTGCTCTACATATCTAAATTTTATGCTAAATATTATATAAAGTATTAAAATTTTATTTCCAGTCAATTTTTAACTCATAAAATATCAAATTAAGCATAGATTTTAGAAATATTTTGAAAACTAAGAAAAAAAAGTGACATCTTTTAAAAAAGAAACCATCAAACGAAAAAGTTAAAAATATTAATTTTCTGAGAAGATATTTTAAATATAAGAATGCATCAAACACCACCCATAGACATAACAATACAGTAAGGAATTCGGAAAGTGAATGAACCGCAGTCTTAATATCTTCATCGTATCTTTGTATAAACATAAGTTAAATAAAATGATCATGAAAATTACAGATTATGATTCTCGGCTGAAACAATAAAGTTTTCCCTATACAATACGACCCCTGATAATGTATATTTCTGTTATGTAATGTCACTAATATGTTTTTCTAGATTTCATAAATTTCTCATTTTTAATGTAACCTTAAATCATAATAAAAATCATTCATTTGCTGTGAAACTTAAAGTATAAGACAAACTTTGAGATATTTGCAGGTTGTGAAATGCAAATTCAAATGGATTGTAAAGTAGTTTTGTAAAAACGAAGTTCCTCGCTATTCAAAACAGCACAAAAGAGTATTAAACAAACGATTGGAGCAGTAGTTTCTAAATTAGTGTGTTTTGTTTTCTCAGATAACTAATTGGGTGTCATTAATTAGTCTCTCTCATTCTGTTTCAGTAGTTCTTTAACATCTTCTTAAATTAGTTGAAGAAATTAAGAGCAGTATTATAATTTGTTTCAAGAAATGTATTAATTAAATCAACAACATTATTCTTTTAATGTTTGTAATGTTAACAATATCAAATGCTTCAACATTTATTGATGCATGATAATGTTTTTTCGATTTCGAAACTAGGTTAAATAGATTTACTTTTGTGTCGAAAAGCTGAATTAATTTTTATATATAAAAAAAATTTATCTTATTTCTATTTTTTTAGTGAGGGCATGGGATAAAGGAATAAAAAAGGTAAAGAGAAGGTTTCGTTTTTTGGTTCATTTTGTGTCTGCCGATTATCTACTCGAGAGATATAGGCCCAATGGGAAGTGCCCTTCGTGGGGGGGGGGGGTTCTAAGGGAATCTAACCCGTATTTACGCAAGGTTCGAAGAAAACCATGAAAACTCCGAACTGTTAGGCCGACGACCGCGATTGGGTTCGAACCCAGCACCAGCCATCTATCAGTGGAGAGGTCAGAACCACTCGACCACTGGTGGACGGTAAAGAGAAGGAGCAATTTGTAAATATTTTAATCTGTTTTTAGTCAAAATGAATTTAAGTTGCTTTTGTTTAATTTTAACGATATTTTGCCTTTATAACTGAATTCCTGATTATTACTGTGAGAAAATTGCTACATGTTGCCACGTATACTCCTGCATCAGTCATGCCCTGATGTTACGTCACAATAAATATATCAAATGTAGCTTCATCCTAACGTATTTTCCTTAACGTTCCTACTTTATTAAAATAATGTACCTTTTTAAGTACATTAGAAATCCGAGATAACGCGGTTGTTGGGAGACATATTTCATACCCGCGTTTTACCTTAACCGCGGTATATCGGAATGGTGTAAAAGAAATGATACAAAAGGATAAAACACTTACCCGATTTGTGAAATTCAATTAAGTTTATCATTTATTGAACACAAACTTAATCTTACACTGTTTTAAGAAAGTTCGTAAGCGTTGTTTGGTGAACTGAGGCGTTTCGTTTGTTTCATATTATTTCACATTAGCAAGATGGACAGATGAACATAACCTTAATCGTTTTGCCTCTCCAATAACGAAATGAAATTACATTCGTTAAGCATGAAAAGACTTCACAAACGCGTGAAACTTCGTCTTTCATTACCACATATTTTTCAATTTCTTCATTATCATCTTGCTCACTGCAAATTTTATGCGCTACAGTATCAATGGTATTCTGATCTTTTTATGAATTCTGAAATTGCTTCACTGTTGTGAATTTCTATTCAGTAATTTAAATCGTCAACAGTGATATCGAGATGCATAGGTCTAACAGCAGACTTCAAATCCCTTATTGTATTTTACTGATATTTTAAACGGAAACATTATCCTAAAATTGATCATTATTTTGGAGGAAACATCTTTTCCCCATTTTAAATCCGAATTCGTGGTATATCGGACCACGTTATTCCGGCTTCTATTCTATTTTGAATGTTACCAATATCAATGCTTTTTCATCTCGATGAATTTATTATTTTTTCTGCCAAGAAAGCACGCTTTGAACAAACCATGTTGTATCGTCTTCTAAGAAACGTGAAGTGGAGGCTAGATTTGATAGATTTATGGTGACCTAACACTATGACCTGATTGATTCAGGGTACCACCCCAGGACCTAGTGGCACCCTAGTGGCAGCCACTCCTGGACCTAACATAGTAATCAGGATTTTTGTTGTAAGGGCACCAAATTGTTAAAATTAGACAAAAAGGACATACAGTATTTTAGGCCAAAAACAATTTAAAAAATAATGATAAAAATTCAGAAGTTTTATTTATGATTGAATAAAGTGCGAAGCTTAGTGGTTATTTTTCTAATTAATTTTTATAACAATTGAAATAAAAGTAAAGGAAAATTAATGTTTCTAAACTAATTGCTTATCTACAAACAAAAACCTTGTAAAAAATAAAATATTAAAGATTATTTTATGCTACACTGTAAAACATTTGTGTAACGTTACTCCATAAAATTGGTATAAAAATGGTGGCAAATGCTGCCTCCAATTTCATGGAGTAATTTTTTTCACATATGCAATGGTGTAATTTAAACATATATTACTGGTGTAGCATCACAATATTACACCGGTTTTAACTGTTAAAATACTTCATAAAATTGGAGGCAGCAATGCTGCCACCAATTTTAAGGAGTAACGTTTCCAAAAATGTTTTACAGTGTAATTAAAAATCCCGTGTTTATGAGAAAATGGGTTTGTAATCATGGGTAATCTTAAATATTTATTTCCTGTCAAAGCTTATTCACTTACATTATAACTCGATTTAAATAGTTATTAATCTAAACTAAATAATCCTTCATCTGTGTTCTTTTTATAAAGTTAAAAAAACATTTTATGTCTTTAGAAAATGAAAAAAAACATTAAAGTGGACTTTTCCTTTAAAAAGAATTCAGCATTTATAATATAGACAATTTTATTTGATCTTATATAAAAGTCATTCATAAATCTATTTGATGAAAATAAAAAATGCAAGAAAAATCTTTAGTAGGCGTGAAAATTTTCAATCAGAATCCTTTCATAGTATATTAGACAGAAATGCATAGGATGTTTATCTTATTTTCTTTATTTTTGTTGATACTATAAAAGAACATTTTGCTATGTAAATAAATAAGTATAAATTTCACACTTGTGACTGATATTTTTCAATAAGCAATCAAATAAGAAGATTTTTTTATGAAGTAAAATTTAATTATTTTCTTGTAAAAGTATCTAGTAAAAAATCGATAATGTTTTACTATACATTCGAAAATATGTCTGTCTCACTGTCTATGTGTCCGCGTTCTATGTGATCGCGTAAATATATTTGGATTGCTTTTTTTTATATGTTACTAAGGATTACTGCCGCATGTTTGCGGTTGAAAATTAAGTGTGTAACTTTTTAATTCGTTTACAAATGCATTTCAAATAATTTTGTTACATTGTAAATTACGGAGAAAAACCGCTTGCAAAGAATTACAATGATGCTGTCATTTCTAAGACATTGAAATGATAATTTTTATCACGGAGGTATACAAAAATAATCTAAAGGTAGAACATGCTTTGCATACTGTGAGTTCATCATGGGGTTTTTCACCGTTTTTCATGCTTTTATAACTGTAGCAGTATTTAATCGAAAGGTATGAAATGTAATACATGAAATGTATAAAAATATAATAAATCAATTAAGCGTAAATATATTTGGATTGCTTTTTTTTATATGTTACTAAGGATTACTGCCGCATGTTTGCGGTTGAAAATTAAGTGTGTAACTTTTTAATTCGTTTACAAATGCATTTCAAATAATTTTGTTACATTGTAAATTACGGAGAAAAACCGCTTGCAAAGAATTACAATGATGCTGTCTTTTCTAAGACATTGAAATGATAATTTTTATCACGGAGGTATACAAAAATAATCTAAAGGTAGAACATGCTTTGCATACTGTGAGTTCATCATGGGGTTTTTCACCGTTTTTCATGCTTTTATAACTGTAGCAGTATTTAATCGAAAGGTATGAAATGTAATACATGAAATGTATAAAAATATAACAAATCAATTAAGCGTAAATATATTTGGATTGCTTTTTTTTATATGTTACTAAGGATTACTGCCGCATGTTTGCGGTTGAAAATTAAGTGTGTAACTTTTTAATTCGTTTACAAATGCATTTCAAATAATTTTGTTACATTGTAAATTACGGAGAAAAACCGCTTGCAAAGAATTACAATGATGCTGTCTTTTCTAAGACATTGAAATGATAATTTTTATCACGGAGGTATACAAAAATAATCTAAAGGTAGAACATGCTTTGCATACTGTGAGTTCATCATGGGGTTTTTCACCGTTTTTCATGCTTTTATAACTGTAGCAGTATTTAATCGAAAGGTATGAAATGTAATATATGAAATGTATAAAAATATAATAAATCAATTAAAATATACTTCAAAAGTACCAGATTTAAAAGGAATATCCAAAGCACTGATAAAATGACGAAAAAATAAATTACCTGTAAAGAAAGAAAATTGTCATGCTTATATTCTAAAATGCATCCAAATGAATTAGATGTTAATTCATACTTAAAAAAATGTTTTCAACAGAATTTTGACTTGAAGTGAATGAAAGAAACTATATAAATTTACAACGTTTAACCCTTTTGAGTCGATTTTTTTTTTCATTTTTTTAATAAAAAATATTTTTATGTTAATAACATCAACACTAACTATCCAAGTTTTAACAAATATTTCATTGTCTGAAAGATAACGAATGATGATGTTTTGCATACTATTCAATTAATATCCATATGACAATAAGCTAAGGAAGAATTTTTGGTGATGTTTAGAAAATATTTTATTACAATAATATTTAACTTATATTACAACTCTCTACTATTTCAGCTTTTTGCGCTGTACTACACATGATTCTTTCAGGAAAGTAGCTTTTATTTTAAATTCAAAGAGCAAAATATATGTTTAAAATAAAAGAATAGAAAACGGCGCAAAGAGAATTATACCAACAAATAATAATATATATACACCTTATATACACCATAATAATGTATATTAATACTGTTTATATAAAATTTTAGTTCTGACGTTGACTCTTAAGTTCTTTTTCCAGGGATAAAGTACACAAAAAAGAAAAAAAAAACGTTCGCGGTTGTTTGAGATTCAGATGACACGGAGCCCTTCTGCGCATAACCGTATGCACTATATCCCGGATTCCTTTATAATTACGTGTGTAGTATTAGCATTTGGATTTATAACCCATCGTGATTTTTTACTCCGGGACACCTTTTACTAAAAATACAAATTTCCTTTCTTCTCCGCTCATTTAATATATTTCCCTAAATTTTAAAGAAAAACAGCATGGCCCATCGAGTTCTGATCCTTTTTGGGTTCTTAAAGTAAATGATATCTGTCATAAAAAAGTGACATGTTAAAATTTGGCAATAAATGAAGATTAATTTTTTTACAATTAAAATATCAAATATGTATTTAATGAAAATACTTTTAAAATTTTCTACGATCAATAATATTTTTTGTAAATGAAAATAAAAAATTTCTGATGATAAAATAATTTATATATATGATACTTTTATAACTGAATACTCGGGTAAATATTTTCTTCCGTATAATCAATAAGATTCGGATTATTCTGATGAAAAATAAAAAGTGCATAATTTCGCTTTATTAATTTTTTATTGAATTATAAAAAAAATAATAAAAAAAATTATTAATAAAAAAATTATGTATAAATATGTCTCCATAAAAAGAAACTTTATAACGTTTATTTTCAGAAAAAAAATCGTTTTTTAAATTAGAAAGATCGTTTTTTCTTGAATGTCACAAATATTTTTTGGTCTTGTGATACTTCTTAAAATTAAACACAATATAGATATATTTTTGTTTCCAGTAATAGTATTAAAAAATATATATTACATGTGTATAATGTATATTATGTATTACATGTGTATACAATAATAACAAAAATAGGAAAAAAATGACATTTTTTTTTTTCAGAGCTAAACATTTGAAACCATGTTTTATTATTATTATTATTATCATTTTCCCGATGTAATTTAACCCGAATTTCGCCGACTTGGATTTTTGCTAATGTAATATCTGAAGATTATAAGACAGATTTTTACTAGAGAAATTCCAAACAAAATTATTTAATACGCGCAAAAAATTAAAATTTTTGTGTATTCAGAAAAAAGCGTATTAATTTAAGAAATTGTCTATAAATTTTGAAATTATTTTATTTTTTAACTGTACCAACCGAAACTTGAAGAAATCTCGATATTGGCATATATAAAATTAAAGACATATATTTTCTATTTTATTACAATATTAACAATAAATTTTTTTTTATTGTACCTTGTGACATACAATAAAACTATCCCTTTATGCAGTGTCAAACGTGCAAAACCTTGAAAAAAATATAAAAAAATGAAAATAAATAATTAAATAAATAAATTAACAAATAAAAATAAAAATCCGTAAAATCTAGAACTTCTCAACAATATTCTTGGAGAGTTACAAAATGTATTACAATAAGCGCTTGATGACCGATTTATGCTGATATTTTGTTTTATTATATTTATGTAAATAGTAAAATGCATTGGATAAATGTTAATTTTGTTAGACTCATTTTGTAGAATGCCTTTAATTTAAGGTGAAGTGAAATAACTAAAAAAAATAAAATGGGGCTGATTTATATTACGAATATTAAAACATGAATTTAATTTTTTTAAATTTAATCTACCAAAAGAATTAAATGTTTATTGAAGAAATACAGAAATCATACACTATATACAGTTTTTATTTAAAATATAAAACTTTCGAGTAAAATTTTCGCCATAATTGTTAAAAGAAAAAAAATAAAAGAAAAAAACCCCTACTTGTTTGAAACATAAATTCCCCAAAAATATACCATAAAAATAAAAATATCATACATAAACTAGGAGGCGACAGCACATACAATCACTTCATCTCGTTCACTAATGTAAATCTATGATTAGTTAAATCTGGAATCGCATATTCGAACGTAATTGGGGTGCCAAGTCATACCTAGGTTAAAAACCTTTTAAAACTGGATTTTAATGGTTGACTCGTAGATGTATCAACATACTTTACTGCAACCCAAAAATATAAAAAAGAGGATTAGGAAGATTGAATGCAGAAAATTCATATTGGAAAACCTATAAATCAGCCGCTAAAATCGTTTTTTAGGTGTTTTTCACCAAGATATGACTTGGCAGACCGAACGCATTTTAAGATGCGAATTGAGATTCAACAAATTCTAGATTTTTATCCGTAAACTTGTTGAGGTGATTGACTGTGGTGCTGAATCCCGATCTGGCAGTAATTTAGGAAGTCGTGCTTAAAAAATCAAAGTCTTTAATCAAGTGACAGAGTTTGGAAAACAAATGTTACATTTGATTATCAGTATTTTCAAAAACATTAAAATATCCGATTCAACAGAAATTTTATCAAATTTCAATAAAAAATTTTCTTTTTTGAATTAAATTAAACATTTTTACAAAATCGTGTTTTCCAAATTAGGAAATGCACAATTGTTTTTTTCCACTTAAAAACATGAATGCTCAAAACTATTTTACATATATATTTTTGAATCATATTTCCTGATTTACAAAAATAAAACTTTCCTACTCGAAGAAAAAAATATATACATATACAGGGTGAGTCATAAATATCGAAACAATAGGCTATCTCCTTAAATATTGCCTCTAGACCCATACTTCCAATTTCAAAAACTCATAAAAAAAGTTGAAATTTCTAATAATGTAAGTTGCAACTCCATGGGGGGTCTAGTTGAAAAAATACGAAAATTAAATTTTTATACGGCCCCTGTAGAGCAAAATTCCCTATTAGGAAATTATTCCTTATCCATTCCTAAATTGAACAAAAAAAATTTCATCTCCCTGACTGAAAACCTGATAGAGATATCAAAATCTAAAATTCTCAAAAATTCGTGACTCACACCACTTTACCATGCCTGTAAACGAAGTGAATTTCATCAATTTTCAAAGCAAATAAGGGATCGTCCACAAATTGTAACGTTGTTATATGTCGGTTTAAGACCGTGCCTCTTATTTGGCCATAACAAATCAGCGTATTGATTTAAAATTGAAACTTGTTTCTAGAATATGTTGATCTATAGTACTAGAGGTCTGAATAAATCGTAATATTTAGGTCCGGTCCTAGACCGACCCATAGGGAAAGAAGTTCAGCCCGGCATGAAATAATGTTAAAATCATAATCCGGACCAGCCAGGAAAAAAGCTTAAATCATAGCCGGCTCAGCCGTGAATTTCTACATAGTTTTTTACTTCAGTATAGTTAAAAATTGTTTTGCGTAGAGGAGTTCTGATAAAAAATACTTAATATAGAATTTCGTTTTTTATATTTATACTTTTTATTATTAAAGAAGCGACAAAGTCTGTGATATATTTATTTTATCAATGAATCTATGTTTATATGTAAATGTTTCACTTATATTTTATTATCGCTAATCCATATCCCGTGCGTTGAAGAATTTGAAAAATGTTATACAGTAAAACCTTTTAAGACGGAATCACATAGGAAAGAAAAATTAAGTAATAGACAAATGCCCTTCCTATGAAGGTTAAATGGAGTTTATTTTATTCTCAGGTATTATTGTATTTATTTTGCATAGATCAACACATTTTCTGTTTAAGACAGAATTCCGTCATAGGCAGATTTTTTTCTCTGGTTTTATTTTGTTTACATTTTTTTTTGTATTTAAATATACTATTCTTAAAAAAATAAATTATAATTTTTTTTCTTTTTTTTTTTTTTTTGTAAAATAAAAGCGGTTTTAAAATTTATGTGGTTTTCGTAAAAATATTCATTAAACCAAATTTTACTTATTTTATGTACGTATTAGGTCTGTGATTTAATTATGGATTGTTCGAGGCTGTGATTAAAAATTTCGTCCAGTGCAAGTCTGGGAAAAAGGAAGCAGTCCCCTCCGGTATGAAAAATACGGGTACACGACATTTCGGTCCCGCCATTTCGGTCCCGCCGTTTCGGTCCCGAGACATTTCGGTCCCTGGCCATTTCGGTCCCTGGCCATTTCGGTCCCGAGACATTTCGGTCCCTGGCCACTTCGGTCCCGAGACATTTCGGTCCCTTGCCATTTCGGTCCCTTGCCATTTCGGTCCCTGGTAGTGATGGGCGATTCTGGAAATTTTGAGAATCGATTAAAATCGATATCGTATAAAACAACATCGATCATAATAAAAATCGATTTCTCAGTTCTAGAATCGATACTAGAATCGATATTTCGATATTTAGGTTCACACAGAGAAGCTCCAAATTACTAATTCCAAAACTTAGACAATCAGCAGAATCGTAATTACCGCCTCCCACCCCCCCCATCCCCATTTAGGGAGGCATAAAATTGAGCTATTGCAGATTTTAGAGTCGGATAATAAGAATTTTAAATTGATTGTCACTTATGGGTTTCACTTACACAAAAACTTTGACAAATTTGAGAGACATAACTCAACTAATAACAACACTGAGTAACTTGGCATTAAACCGAGTATAAAGAGTGCCAAGAGCGTGTAACTAGGATGGGGAACAAGGAGTATAGACAAAAAAAAACTTTTTTTTTCTAATGCCAACCAAATGTTACACGAGATAGTTTGGAAGAACATAAAATATGTCCCATTCCCAAGGGGGCAGGTAACCCACACTCTTGACGGAAAGGCGACCATAGCCCAAATGTATCTTTTGTCGAAGTTTCAAAATGAGGATTTACAATGAAATATAACGAGAATTGGACATTTTAAAAATTGCATGCATACTTTGAACGGCCCATATAGTAAAGATTGACGAGGAAGGGGGGAGGGGGGACGAGGGATTAGAACTGACGAACTTGAAAAAAAAACATAATTAACTAATAACCCAAATAACTGAGCTTCTAAACAAAAATATAGTGTTAGTGTTGAATTCATGGGGTGGCCCGCGGGGAACATACACTCTTTGAAACTATAAAAAGTGCCAAGAGCATGTAACTAAGTGGAGAGAGGGGTAGTAACAGAAAAAAACGAGGAGATAAAAGCTTTATAATGATATGTTACATGAGATGGTGTGGAAGAAACAAAAAATATGCCCCCCATCCAGGGGGGCAAGGTGAATCCCAAACGGACAGAAGGGCGACCCCGGCCCAAATGTATCTTTTGTTGAAGTTTCAAAGTATGGATTTATAACAAAATAGAACGAGGATTAGACTTTTTTTAAATCTCAGTCATAATTTGAACGAACCTGTAAGTTAAGATTGGTGAGGGAGGGGGGGGGGGCGGTAGGACGGGCGAACATGAAAAAAAAAAAAAAAAAAAATAGTGGCACTCTGAGAGTGCCGATAGAAGTGAAACCTTGAACAATTACGTGTGTATTTTTGAATCGCCAGGAAATACTTTTAAATGAATAAAAAAAAAGGTTCTATAATATTAAAGAACATATTCATGTCTATAAAAAAAAAAAAAAAAAAAAAAAAAAAAAAAAAAAAAAAAAAAAACGCGCGATACCATATGTTCAGCTATTGTCGTTAACTCACTATAACTACTTTCTTACACTTTAAAACGCGATAAATACACCAACCAAAATTAGACAATACTATCGATACCTTAATCCTTATTCAAATAAATCATTTTGTATTAATGCCTGTTACAATATCTGTAGATTACTTTTTGAATTATTCAAATCGGACATTCCACTCAAAAGATATTACGATTAAAGATGACAATCTAAAGAAACAATAGCGTTGCTGAGTACTCGGTGGCCAAAAAGCTTAGGGATTACGTGTGCAATCAAACGATTGTGGGTTCGGACCCCAGTTTCGCTGATATGTATCAATGTTTTTTTTTTTTTTTTTTTGAAGAAGAAGAAGAAGTTTGAAAAATTAAAATTTTAACACATTATGGGTCCGTAATGTGACCTGAAATGATGGGAGAAAATTTCTTTTGCTAGATTTGCAATGTATGAAGCATAAGCTTTCAATAGACATATTGTATCAAGAAAAAGCCCCTCTGCCCCCCTCCCCCCCCAAAAAAAAAAGGTCCTATTGGGAAAACCGGAAAACTGGAAAAGCAAAAAGAACAGCGAGAAATGGTTAGCTATACTAGAATTTTTCTCATCACTGTAACTCCTATAGAAGCAAAGTTATAGCCTTTTAAAGATTGAAATGAAGTGAAGAAATAAGCAAAATTAGGTGAGTGATCGACAGGGGGGGGGGAAGAATCCACAGCTCTGGGGGTGCCACGTAGCTTAAACTTTTAAGTTAAAAATGGTAGAAAATTAAATGAGCGAAATTTTAAGGTGTATATTGGGGGAGGGTGCAAGCCCCCCCCCCTCAAATTTTTTTTTGTTTCTTTTGAAGAAATAAAAAAATATACCCCCCGGCGGGGCGCAGATAAACCCCAAACGGGCGGAAGGGCGACCCTTTATTTATCTTTTGTCAAGGATTTAAAATGTGGATCTAAAAATAAAATAGACCGAGAATTGGACACTTTTAAAACTGTATGTATATTTCGAACGGCTCTGCAGGTTAAAACTGACGTGGAAGGGGGGATTAGAAGAGACGAGCGTGAAAAATAAAACATAATAAACTAATACTTCAAATAACTGGACTTCTAAACAAAAATATAACGATTTAACCTAGTGTCGAATTAATGGGGTGGCCGGCAGGGGATTACCCCCCCCCCCCATAAGTTAAGAGATTTTATGTTTTTTAATGCACAAATTGCGATTCCCCCTTTCTAATAGAGCTGTAAAACATGATGCCTTTCTCCAGAGTCGCAGAAAAATAACTGCATTCAACACTGATTTAGCCTAGAAAAAAAAGAAAAGAAAATCGAAATCGAATCTAAAGATCGACATCGAATCTAAAGATCGACATCGAATCTAAAGATCGACATCGAATCTAAAGATTGACATCGAATCTAAGATCGACATCGAATCTAAAGATCGACATCGAATCTAAGATCGACATCGAATCTAAGATCGACATCGAATCTAAAGACCGATCTTACGGGCAGAATCGATTTTACATTTTTACTTTCTTTTGTAACTTTACAAGAAGAGAGTATTAGATTCGTAAAAAATTTTGACTTCCCGTTTTTGATGGATTTATATATTTTAGAAGGTCTTTAACACGATTTCATGGTTTTTAAGAAATATCTGTCTGTGTGTGTGTGTGTCGCTCTGTGAGTCTGTATACGACAAAAATTTCTGACAGTTCTATCTGAAGAACAAATGCACGGAATTCCACAAAACTTTAGATGTAGTTTGACCTTGATATAAACTGAATCTAATTAATTTTTGGTGCATATAGTCTAACAGGTGGCGCTGCTATGCTGCATTTTTTGCGATTTGCGCAACAGCTATATCTGAATAACGAATGAACGGATTTTCATCACATTTTAGATCCAGTTAGTCCTTGACATGAATTGATGTTTTTTGCATTTTGATGTATATAGCTTCTCAGATGGCGCTGCTATACTGAATTTTTCACAATTCCCACTCAGCGCCATGTGAAAGGGGGGGGGGGACGATAAAAATTGATCCTGATAAATTTTTGGTGTACATCACAAAAAAAACAAAAAAAAAACAAAAAAAAACAAAAAAAAAACGCTATTTTGCAGGGTGGGGGGAGGGGGGGGGGTTCTGAGGTTTCTTTAATTCTTCTATCTTAGAAACTAATACACTGAAATTTTGGAATTGGCACATCCGTCTATTTTATCTTCGACTTTTGAAGGAAAATGAAAATTAGATTACCTACAGAGAAATCGATTAAAAATTTTAAAGAATCGATTAAATCGAGTTGGCCGTAGTATCGATTAAATCGATTTAAAAAATCGAAATCGCCCATCACTAGTCCCTGGCCATTTCGGTCCCTTGCTATTTCTTTACCGGCCACTTTATAACTTGGTTTCTGATTGATGAAGGCCTACTAAACGCTGTAAGCTCAACATTGTTCTGGCTTTTTTTAATATTTTTATTCTCCTGCCCCCTTCCCTCAAATTTTATACAAAGCTGAATATAATAGTCCAATAAGTTTAATCTATTGTAACTCGTGATAATAAAATCACAGCAAGTTGAAAATTTGATTAAATAATGTTATATAATTTTACACTGTCTTTATTATTATTATTTAACCTAATGAATATTTTAGGTTTTATCATATATTCTTTGTATTAGGTATTTTATGTATACAAAAAACTAAAATACATATTTTATTGATTGTTTTAGCACACTTTCTTAGAATCTTTAAATTAGTGATTTCCTAACTAGGCATGCTACGAAAATTTTTTGTTTAAAAAATAAAAATGCTCCAACGACCTTTTTTATGTAATAATTATTGGTTGCAATTTTTTTTTTTTTTCACAGTTTTCTCACTTTATGAAAACAATTTTTGTGAATTAATTTTATTGAAAGTGGGCTTATTTCTTTGTAATAAAATGATTATTTTTCAATTTTATATAATAATGTAATTATTATTTTAAATAATTTTATTTTCAAATTTTAACTGACAAAACTAAGCTTTTTTAATTTATCGTTTATTTATTTATTTATTTATTTATTTGCATTACCTTTTCGCTCCCACTTTCACAGGAAAAAAAATGACAATTCTTATTTTAATTTTATTACTGATTGAATTAATAGTTTTAAATTTCAGTAACTTTAAATATAAAATAAATAAACAGGTAAACAATAAGTTTCAGTTTATAACTACTACAAAACATAATGATAAATTGAATATAAAACAGATTATTTATTGAGTTTATTTAAAGTAAAATTCGAAATGCGTATTAATAATTTTATCAATTTAATTAAATAAAGATTCGTTAAATTAAAAATACATATATTTAATAAAATATTAATTTGATTTTAATTTTAAAATCACTAACTGTTTTGAGATTTAATTTATAGCAATTATTCATCACCATAAGTTTTTATTCAAAAATTATTATTTATTTCAAAAAAGGAAATTATTATTATTATTATTGAAAAATCAGTAATGTAACGTAATAATTAATTAAACATAATAATGCAACACTGTAACAACGCATAAAAATATTTCTTAACAGTGTTAGGTAACATTATTATCCAGATGCAGATTTAAATTTTCTGAAACAAAGTTATAAGTTTACAGTTCGCAAAAAGCAATCATATATTAATTAATTATTTTTAAAGAGTAAGACAAATATCATAAACTAAGCAATAAATGAATAAATAACATATTTATTTTGAGAAGCCTTATAATTTTTATATATCCTAATGAACTTGATAACATTATAGTAGCTGAAATTTAAAAAATGTGTTTTTTCATTTTTGCTGTAATAAGAGCTATAAACTAGATTTTAAACAAGTAATTGATAAATAAGTCACTTAAACAATTAATAGTTAAAATAATTTTGAATTCCTATTAATAAATATGCTTGATAAAAATAATTTAATTTTTAATTTTTTTTAATTTAACAGCATAATTATTAATGCTTTAAAATTTTCTAACATTATGTTAATCATTTAATAAAATAATGTATGACATTAAGTAAGAAACAAATCAAAACGGAGTGCCGGGAATTTTTAAACACTTATAATGTTTTATGTTGGTGTTCCTATAAAATTTGAAATATATGCATATAAGTACCAGCTAAGTACTACTATTAACCTCTTTTAAGCAAAAATTCTGCACGTCAATCAACTGTCAACGCCCATCTGAACAAATAGTCATCTTTATAGAAGATAGCTAGAAAAGCTAGGTAGTTAGCTTTAGTCTACTTATCTTGATCTTTATACACTTGTCAGATGAAATCCCTCACCCTCATTCTATAATACAATGTCCTTTTTATTCTGGAGTTCAAATGCGGACGGACCTCCCAGATTTGACTTGTTTATTTCGCTCGTAGTTTTTGAATGTAATAAGCATAAAAAGTGTTTAATGTATTAAAAAGGATTTGTAATTCCTGCATTGTTATATGTAAAAAGGTTGTTACACGTAAAAAGTTATTTCGTAGCAATAATTGTTATATGTAAAAAGATTAACGCAAACTTTTAAATAGTTTTTTTTAATAGCGAAATAAAATAATTATTTAAAAAATAAAATGTTTTAGTCAATCCCGATGCAGAACTTAAAAAATAATGTGGCTTTATCACAATTCCATGTTAAAAACCCCTTAAAAAAAAAAAAATGTAAAATGCCATAATCTAAAAATGATGTGCCGTTAAAAAATAGGATGAAATAAAGATTTCTAAAACTATTTGGAGATTTTTTTTTCATTATTAAACACATGTTGTACAAATTATATGCAACTGAAAATGTGTAGGCCATGGACATTTGCTTAAGCAAATTAAATTCGACTTATACGTGTTTTTAAATTACCAGATCTTCATGATTGAGAAACTTCTATATAAATCCACAGAACAATCCTTCCCTCACTCCTGAAAACAATTACTTCTGTCATATGCAGAGTTTCCCCCAGGTTTAAAAAGGGGCAGGGCGCTACTGTTCAGAAAAGGGCACTTTTTACATTCTTCAGGGCACTTTTTTGATTTTTAAGGGAACTTTTATAGAGTTGAATCTAGATCTAGTGGTTCAAAAAAAAACGCGGAAAAACAGAAATTTCGTTCAAAGAATCAAGAAAAAAATCCAAAAATTTTTTCAAAAAATTGAAAAGAAAAAAAAAAGTAAATTTTATTAAAATATTGCGAAAAACGGGCATTATTGTTAAAAAATCGCGAAAAAATGGCCGATTTTGTTAAAAAATCACGAAAAGTCGGCATATTTTGCTTAAAAAAATCGTGAAAAAAACTACAAATTTCTTGAAAAGATCGCGAAAAAATGGCAAATTTTGTTAAAAGATCACAAAAATGGCAAATTTTGTTAAAAGATCACAAAAAATGCCAAATTTTTAAAAAGAAGCGCGAAAAAAGCACATATTTCGTAACGGAAGAGTAGGAGCGGCGAAGGGGGTGGTCAACCCCCTCGCGGAAGTTTAAGGGATGCCAAATTTATACTACAAATGAAATCTGCCTTTTTTCGGGACATTTTGACGAATTTTGCGTGTTTTCGCAAATGTTTGGTAAAATTTGCTGTTTTTGCGATTTTTTGACAGAATTTTCCGTTTTATAGCGCTTTTTGGATGAAATTTGTCGTTTTTTCTGTATCTTTTAAAGAAATGTGCCTTTTTTGGGGATTTTGTGTCAAAATCAGCCATTTGTTAGCGAATCTTCCCGAAAATTAGTCATTATTTCGCGATTTTTTTAACGAAATTTACCTTTTTTTACGATTTTTTGACGAAATTAGGCGTTTTGTGGTCGTGTAAGAGCTATTTTTTGCGTTCCGTCGCCGATTTTTTGCATAATTTAAGCGCTATAGCGCGTCCGCATCATCGCTGAAGGGCTGCGTTTTTTCTAATGTGGGGCAAGAAGGGCTGCTATTTTTTTGAATGAGCGACAACAGGGGCGCTAGTTTTTGGATGAGGGGCAAGAGGGGCGCAATGTTTTAAATTAAAAAGCAGGAGGGGCGGAGCGCCCTCCTGAAACCCTCTGGAGGAAACTCTGGCCATATGAAATTTGCATGGCGTTTGGATCCGCTGCAATATGTTTGAGTTTGGATCCGAGTTATACGTGTAAGCGGTTTTTGGGTACTTGTTACTTCTAATTAATCGCATTACACTAAAGCTTTATGTGGCTTTCAGTTAAAAAACCAGTGTTGAATTCAGACACTTTTCTCCGGGATAAACTTCTGTGGCTCCGGGGGGATTCAATAGAGTCCTGGGAGGATTACAGTTTTTTACCACTGAAAACACAAAATCTCAAAATTTTCGGGGGGGGGGCATTGATAGCTCTGGGGGAATGAAGCGCCCCTGAATTCAACACTCTAAAATGTTCCCTATAAAATTATGTCAGATATTTCCCGTGCACAAAGTTTCAGCTTGCCGGAGAAGGGACCGAAATGTCTGAGGACCGAAAAGTCCAGGGACCGAAAAGTCCAGGGACCGAAATGTCTCGGGACCGAAATGGCCAGGGACCGGAACGTCTCGGAACCGAAACGTCTCGGGACCGAAATGTCTCGGGACCGAAACGGCGGGACCGAAATGGCGGGACTGAAACGTCCTGCTTCCGAAAAATACATTAGACCCGGAAAGGCGAGTCTTCAGAAAAAAGTAACGTCTCGGTCCTGATCTGACCTGAGCCCAGAATACAGATTTTTTAACAGCCTCTACCGGACGATAAAAAGCTTGAAGATGAGAGAGCTAATTTTTTAAAAAGGACTTAATCTGCATCTTAGAAAAGCATTTTTTTAAATAACTAAAGGGCAATAAAACAGTACACTTCGTTTTTCTGTATAATGAATTTTTTTTCCGACTATTTCTTGTCTTTAAATTATTAAAAGTTAAGAATTGTTAAAGAAAAAAAGTACAAACTTGAAACATGTCATTTTTAATTATTTTACCTTACTTTTGTTTAAAAAAATGAAAAATTATTAATTTTAAGAATATGATTTTTTAAAAATTATTTTTTAAAATAAATATTTTAATAGCTCTAAAATAAATATTGAAAAACAAAAACCTCGAAACAAAACTAAAATCAGATTTTTATTTTTAATTAAATAGAAAGAAATTGAAATCCGATGAATAATGTTTAGAGTTATAACGATATTTAACTATCGCGTTGAAACCAGTACTAACCATATGAAATATTTTAAATTTTATGATAAATTTTAGCATGTGATTTTCTTAGCAAATTATATGGCTAACCATCACAAAAAAAAATAAAAAAAAAATAAAAATTCTAACTCAAAAGATAGATTTTTTACGCGTTTCCTACAACTGTTAAAGTAACATTGTCTTTTGAATTGCGCGCATTTCAATTTGTGCCTAATCCCTTAAAACCTGATGAATTATTCAAACGATTATAACTCCGCGAATTTTTAAGATATGAAGATGTAACTTTTTGAGTATTATTCAGGACTGGATAAGGAAAGTTTCCCTAATTGGAATTTTTATCCTACGGGGGCCGTATAAAAAGTTAATTTTCGTACTTTTTCAAATAGACCACCCATGGAGTTGCAACTTATCTTATCAAAAATTTCGCATTTTTTTATGAATTTTTGGAATTGGAAGTATGGGTCTAGGGACAATATTTAAGGAGATAGCCTATTGTTTCGATATTTATGATTCACCCTGTATATATGTGTGTGTATGTGCGTTTGAATATGTATTTTTTGAATGAAAAAAATATTTTGATAAAGATGATGTTTTTTCCCGGCAAATACAAATAATTTCATTTGAACCATATATATATATATATATATATATATATATGTACAGTACATATTTGAATTTGAAAAAAGAAGATCGATATTATGTTTTGAGATCATAAACAGAATGTGAAATTTCTTTTTACAATTTAAATTACACATTTGTAAAGTCAATGAAGGAAAAGCTATTCTATTTTTTTACATAAACCATTATTGCATCTTTCATTTTTATTCTTAAGAAGATTGCGGCTCGCTAAAAGGAAATATTTTGTAATATTTTTTAGCGTTAAAAAGAATTTTATAAAAGAAAATTTAATTAGAAAATATTTGTAAAGTAATATGCATACACGCTTCTACGTATGGATTCATTAAAGCAAAGCGACTCACCTCAAAGTAATATTTGTTTACGATTTTTTTAATCATTAAAAAAGGAATTTTGTAAAAGAAAAATCAATTTTCGTACATTTTTAAAGTAATATACATGCACACATAAGGATTCATTAAAGGAAAATCTATTTTTAACATCAAAAGAAAAAACAAACTATGGTATTTAATTTAAATTTCTTTTTTTTTAATTATAAGATTAACAACATAATGTTGTATATTATGAAAAATATTTGTAACGCATGTGGTTTATGTAATAAGATATTCGGCAATCGTGCGTTGTGGCTATCAATGCCTTACGCGAACCACATTTGTCGCGCCATATTCAGCGAAATCCAATAACCACATTACTCTGAACTTGACACTCCCTTTTGATTCTTTCTGGAATATGCCTTTGTGTATCCACCAAACGACCTTATACATAAAAATCATCGATTATTTTAATTGAGGTTTTAACTACATTCTTTGGACAGCACAGCAGAAACTCGATTAATCAAGTCGATTATAACGTCTGAATGTTTTTCCTTTCTTTTTTAACACTTTTTTTGAATGAACGTTAAAAAATAGCTCACTTTTTAGTTCAATGTCATGTTCCTAAGATTTTTGGAGAAAATAATCAATGTTACACCGATAAATTTTCTTTTGCTCAAATGATAGCTTCAGCGATAATCCACTGACAGAAAATCGGGGCCAGTATAAAATAGTAACTTCATTGCTTATAAATTGTAATAGTAAATTATCTTTACTTTATTACTACAGTTCTTTAAGAATAACTACAAATTATATTGTCTTGCATAGGTTAAACAAAAAATGTCAAACAATTACATTGCCATATTATTTTTTTGACATTAGTTTTATTTTTGAAAATGCATCTTTCAAAATTTTACTTGGTATTTTTAAAAAACTTTCAATTTGCCTTTTAAAATTTGCAACTAATACTATATTTATTCGTGTATATCACGCACCTAGTATTTTAGAATGAAAAATGGTGATTTTTTGTATCTCGTATATAACGCGCACCATAAATTTGAAATGCAAGGGAATGATGCATCAAATGAATTTCAGAAAAGAAAATGGAAACAAATCGAAACAAACTACAAAAGAAGTCATTTTTTTTTTTTTTTTTTTTTTAGACTTCGGTAGAAATCTGTATTCTTGCTAAAATTTTATGTGTACATTTTACAAAAAATAATAAATAATTAAAAAAGAGAGAGAAAAAAAATCTACAAAATTAGTTTTTGTATATCTATATAAATCTATCGCTTTACAAATGAATTTAGTAAAATTATACTAGTCTTTCTAAAATTTTATCTGCAACTAAGGTCGCAGTTAGATAAAAAGTTTTCTAAAACAATTTCTTAAGAACTTTTAATCCTGACAGATTTTTATTTTATTTATAGCGCAAATCTAAGTAACTTTTGCTGTTACCGTTACATAAAAAGCAGTAGTGGCAATGAAGATTGCTGAGTAGTATTTAATTAATGTTACTACCGCTTTCGTATCTAAGAAAGTGCAAGAAGTGAAATAATGTTGCAGGAATACTTCTATGCTGTGATATTCCAGTTTTAATTTCTTCTCCGAATACATTTCTTGATTCATAGGTATATATAGCGTAATTACCTAAAACATTAAAAAAATTCCGAGTATAACGCGCATCCAGTTTTTTTTGGCCTAAATTTCGTAAGAAAAAGGGCGCGTTATACACGAATAAATACATTAATTGATTTTTTTTTTATTTTCTAAGGTATTAAATATAACTGTTATATTTATTTCTATCATTTGTAAAAAAAAAAAAAAAAAAAAAAAAAGTTATTTTGTTTGTTATTCTAAGATACGTTAAAATTGCGAACACGACGAGTTTTTATGCGCAATTTTTCTTAGCCGAGATCTTCGATATCCGAGGTAAGGTATCCTGGAGTAATAACGCCACGTTAAGGTTCTACCAATTTTCATGGCTTAATTTTAGATTGTATTTTTAAAACAAATATAGGATTTGATACAGCAACTCATTGACTATCTATAGAAAAAAATAATTTAGCAGATATGTATTCATAAAATGTAATAGCGTGATTTCTTCACCAATGCTATTTGGCGTTATTATCCAACTATATGGGTAATAACGCCATGCAAACAAACCTATGAAATAAGATGGAATAATGGCATGTAGATGCCCAATTCTA
Organism: Maratus speculifer; assembly: GCA_964019185.1. Taxonomy (NCBI): domain Eukaryota; kingdom Metazoa; phylum Arthropoda; class Arachnida; order Araneae; family Salticidae; genus Maratus; species Maratus speculifer. The sequence goes on from OZ025300.1 coordinate 146,454,596, forward strand.
AAAATAGAAACTCTACAGCTCTAGAAATTGACAAATTTCATTCTAAGCTATTGAAAATGTTCAATTTTTTGTGAAAGTGTCAGAAAAATAAACGTGTGATTTATGGGGGAGAGGGGAGAATATCAGACCCTGAGCTTCTTTTTGCTTAAAAAGGACCGTTTAAATAGAATTATTAGAAACATTGCACGTCTTTAAATGTGTTTATTTGAATCAGTATTTAGGATGTAGTTCGGCCACTGTTGGGAATGAACGGGGGTATTAATTCCAAGGATTGGCGTTATTACCCCGTTATACTTATTGCGCAGTACATTTTAAACTACAAATATCTCGAAAAGATATCCAAAATCTTCTACAACATTTTGAAAATACATGAAATGCACTACAAATTTATGGAATAAACAAAGTATTTCCGGATAAAAAAAATAGACTTAACATCACAAAACGTATCTCGCAAATTTTAGATCAAGCGTTAATTTTAGTTGCTTCTAAAAGTAATAAGACCTACAAATGAAACAAATTAACTTTAAGCTGTTTTTTTGCGATTTATATGACTCAAAACCCTTCTGCGCAGAGCACATGGGTGTCATTTATCAGATTATTTCATAATTATGCATAATATTATCACTTGGTGTTATTACCCCGTCTGGCGTTATTACACCAGAACACCTTACTAGCGGTCCCAATTAGCTCGGATATTCGACGTCACTTTGTGTTTATTGCATTTGAATTTTTAGTATACATTGTACAAAGAAGACGAATGTTTCTTAATCTACAAAAATGTACCATTATTAAGAACAAAAATTTGCATTAAGCTCTTCAGAATAACCCAAAACTTCTAACCATTACAAACCCCAGAAAATTATTCATTTTCAAAATTTATTGAAGAATTTATAAATTTAAATCGTTATTATCTCCCGTTCCATAAATATTTCTGACATTCTTCTACAATGCCATAGTCAATTTTCACAATGCGAATGAACGATATTTTCGGCCAAATATCAACAGAGCAACTATTGATTAATCTCTAATTTACGATTGCGAAAGTGTGCAATTTAGATCACTATAAGCCAAAGTTAAAAATTCGATACGATTTGCAAAATATAAAATCTGCAAAAAACGCATATATATATAAGTAATACGATTAATTGTAAATCAATGTATAAACCATTGAGTTTAATACAAAATTATCACATTGAAACATGGAAAAAATAAAATAAAATAGGAAATAACATAAAATGAAAACAAATGAGATTTTCAAAATCAAAGGAGAATCCTTAGGCCCAGAAATACTTTGGAAATACAAATAAATTGTGTGGTTTCATCTTCGCATTAGCCATGAAAAAGCAAAATAATATGAATTTTGGACACACACAAATAAAACAAAAATTAAATGGAGAAAAATGTTTTAAAAATAAATCATAATAACATTATTAAATTCGATAGAAAAAAAATAAATAACAGAAAAACATACCATACACTTATATGCATGTAGGTATGCAATGAATTTTAAAGTAATACATTTTTTAAAATTTGTTTCACGCCAAATGCAAAGTCACCAGGTATCTGTTACTAACATAAATCACTATCCACACACGACAGACGATTATCAAGCATTCGGCTAGGACTGCAGAGTAAATTTCTGTGGTAACGAATAAATCCAATTTTACAGCGTAAAAATGTACTTACGATGTCGTACATTTCAAAATGTGATTTCTACATACTTGAATATTTTAATGTAACTTAAACCCGTATAAGTGGCTTAATATCATACCATATTGATATAGATACATAATAATTTACATTTTTAATATGTAACCTAACACCTGTTATATCGGTTAAACAACTTCATATAATAATGGACGCATTGCTGCGTTATATTTCTGAAAAATCAATGAATACAATGTTTAGAGACACATTTAATCGTTCGCTAACATTGGCGTACATAGAACTGTAAACCATACCTGGTTTCAAGGGTATGTGTGAACTTCACCAAAAATCTTGCCTTCGAGCAAAAATTGTTTCCGTACATTTTTGAGACTGTAAGAGCATATATTGAGAAACATTTTGAATATATTATATTGTATATCGGAATTGAGTGTGGTCATGAATTATGAAAAATGATGATTTGAACTTGGTTATATTGTCTAAATAAACTACTGGTAAATTCAGAAAAAACGAAGCAACCCTTGACGACCTGTAGATCTGATATTTTAACCCTCTCATGCATACGGGCCTCATATGAGGACAGCTAATTATTGCATTATTAAGCAAATAAATTTCGAGCATTTATTTATGGAGATCTGATTTGTGGAAAGATAACAGCTAGCATCCAGTACAATAATAAAAGTATTTTAGAATGGGTCTTTCATTTATTATAGAAAAAGATTTTTTGCGAATAATGAAAAATAATGAAAAAATAATTTATGCATGAGAGGGTTAAGGATGATTCCTGCGATGTCTTTTATCTTACTAAAGTTTGTGTTTAATTTTTTAAGCGTCCAACTTGGGTTTATCTGTCGCGTAATCTTTGAAATCAAGGGCTAATTTAACAATATAATTGATCAATATTTTTGATAAAACTTTAAAAAAACGCCTATTTTTTCATGTTTTACAGAATTTTTAATCTTTTATGAGCAGTTTTTCAAAATAGAAATATTTGCCTAATGAAATTTGATAAGATGCTCGGATTAAATTATAAAAATTTCACAATAAAAAATTACTGGTGAGAATAAAAAATTTTTGTAGGAATACGGATGCCCGTACATGGTACGGGCAAATCATAATGGGCAAAAACTCGTTGCCTGTACGATGTACGGGCAAAACAATTAAGCGGTTAATACAAAACTGATGTTAATGTTATTAATATTATTATTTGCTTATTTGCAGTACATAAGATAAATAAATATCTGAAGTAATCAAAACAAATCCTCGAACATGTGGTTTTTATAGGTACTATTTTATGAATCTTGAAACATGAAGTAAGAAATAAGCCACACGCTTAAAGGTTAAAGAACGTATTTCTAATACACAAACGAAAGTTAATTTAGATTATAAATAATTTTTTATCACTTTTTGCGTCCATAAAAAATTATGAACTAGTTTTGTTAATCAGAAATGACATTGTGAAAGAAAAGCATACTTTAAAATCGCATATAAATCGCAAAACACAAAATGAACGATAATTTCGGATAAATTTAGAAATGTTGAGAAATATAAAATGAATTGAGAAATTTTTATCATTAATATAAAGGATGTGATTTAATGAAAATTAAATGTTTAGTGTACTTTATCAAACACGTATTCCTTTCCAAACCTTCTCCCCTCCGTTACTTAAAAAACAAATAAAAATAAGTAGCAAATAGTAGCGTAAATATAGGTTAGGTTCCCTTAAAATTCTTCCAGAGTAAGCGCTCCTTTACTTTGGACACGTGCATACAAATGACTGTAATTAATAAAACCTTAAACCTTTAGATAGAGCTAGAGTACTTGAAATTTTACATTTGGTAGTGCTGTGTACTAAGAGTGACCCTTTAAAAATTTAAATTTCCAATTTTTCTCTTGTTAGTTTAGAAATAAGTATTTTTCAATAATCAAGTCATATTTCAATTAATATGAATTATATGTTTAAAAAATTAAAACTTTATAAAATGTTATCGAAGTGTAAGTGTTGAAGAAATAACTTAAAACCATAAATATTTTTAAGAAATGATTTACTCTTTTTGTTATATAAAAATAACACAAAACACACAGAAAATGTTTATGCATGGTTTGAAGAATATATTATATAAAGAATTTCTTAAGATAGTATTCATTAAAATGTAAGGCCTTTATTAAAGTCTTTTGGCGTGTTAAATCTCAAACTTCATTTGAAAGTTTTTGATACAATGATTTAAAATTAGTCAACTAAAATCATACAAAATCATTTATTGTAATACGTTAATTAATAATGAATTATGACGTTAAGATAGTAGAATTAATTCAAAGTTAAAATAAAGTTAATTCCGCTCATATAAGCAATTGAGTGAAGAAATGTTCTTGATTTCTAGATGGCATTTGTTTTCTAAAAGATAGGAAGCTTTCATTATATATGAAAGTTTAAAGGAAAAAATCGAGAAAAGATAACATAAGCCTGTTATTGATCTTTATTACATTTTATTTCTAAAAAAAAATAATACATAAAATTATGCTTATCAACAATCTTATGGTTACTTGTTTTGTTTTATGTATATGTCGAAGGCATGCTCATGGTAATGATTTTGAAATAAAAATCAAAGCTGATTCAGTTAAAAATAAATAATTTCCAATTAGTATAACTCTCAACAAACTCTTTCTTGTAATAAATCTAAAAAAAAAGTTTATTGAGAATTAAATGATCCTTTTCTATTTACCCCAAATCCGATTAAATTCTTTGTAATAAATTCGTAAAATAACTTGTCAATTGGAAAATGGAAGATGATTCTCCAATTACAGACGCCCTTTGCAAGGAGCAGCATCCTACAGTTAGCTTACAACATATTTATGTGTCATGTATCTCGCTTTACATAATTCCTGTTCTCTTCATATAATTATCATATTGTTTTAATCAAGCTTGAGTTAAGATAAAATATTAATTTTAAAAGTTTTTTTATATACATTTTTTAATTAGGCGTTCATTATAGAACAGAAAACTAAACGAGATGTAGATTGTAAATTCAGATAAAAAAACACCATCTGATTTTTAATTTTGTAGATGGTTTATGTAAGGAAATACAACGATATTTAATCTGTAAATTAAAATTTTATTGCATTTTACATCGAAAAAAACAAATTATGATTTAACATACTGCGTATTTTTAGCTTTTTTCGTCTTTTTCTACGCTGTTTATCATTATAATGATGCTTTTCAATAACAACTCTTCACTCCTACAGCCCTACTCAATAAATATGAATTAACTATATAAAAAACTTTTATTTTCTCTACAAACTCGTTTAATGGAATTGAAAAAAAGCAATCGAGCTTTTGCAACAGGCGCATGTTAACTTTTAAAAACATTGCATGAATTCAATCAATTTTTTTAATGCAAAATTAATACATTTCCACGAAATAACATTTCAAATTTGAATACTTAAGAAGTGCACAGCCAACAGAATGTAAAAGTATCTAAACCGGGAATAGATCCCGGTTTACAGTTTTATCGCACCGATGTTCTACCTACTGAGCCACTTGGAACAAAACTGAGCCTGGCTCTTAGGCAGAGAATTCACAGGACCTGTATTCGATGTTATTTCAAATTTTAGTTGTTTAAAATGCGCACAGCCAATAGATTGAAAAAATATTAGACTAAATATTTGGTTATTATTGTACTAAATATATTGTACGTTGGTCTCTATTCTACTAAATATTTTAAAGTCAAATTTCTTAATAACATGACCAATGAGTAATGATGGTAATTTAAGACAATTAAATACAATGATAGATTTTAAATAAAAAAACTAGTTGGATGTGTCAATCCCAAAACTTTCTTCTATCTCATAAGTACATTTTAATATTTAAAAAAAACGTGGTGACCCCAAAGTTACTTACTATCGAATTTCCTCGAACATTTGACTTAGCCTAATGAGATTCTGGTATCCGAAAAGCCTAAAACGCTAAATTTAATTAATATTCTGAGAAAATGAGCTTAGTAGTGCCTCATGTTGGGTAATTTATACTAAAACCTAATAAGAATCTATTTATGCCAAGACCTAACAGAATCTGAAATTTGATGGAATTTCATCCATTAGTTCTTGAGATATAGTTATAATAAAAAATTTGCAAAACGTAGCACAGCAACACCATATCTTGGACAATTTGTGCCAAAACGTAAAAAAGCGTTTAATTACGTTATGGTGTAAAAGAATCTGAAGTTTGATGAAATTCTGCGCATTAGTTCTTGATATATAGCTAGTTTAAAAAAACCGTGTAAAATATAGCACAGCAGCACTGTCAGTTGAAGGATTTGTAACAAAACGTAATCATTGTGTAATTATGTTATATGTCATTTTGTAACAAAATCTGAAGATTGATGAAATTCTGTGCGTTGGTTATTGAGATACAGCTATAGGAAAAATCGTGCAAAATGCAGCATAGCTGCACCACCTGTTGCAAGGTTAATACCAAAATGTAATCAGCGTCTAATTATGTTATACATTTTAGTGTAACAGAATCTAAAATTTGATGAAGTTCTCTGCATTAGTTCTTGAGATATAGCCATCGCAAAAATCGTGACAAATGTAGCATAGCAGCGCCACCTATAGGGCAGTTCTCACCAAAACCTTATCAGCGGCTATGTATCTCAAGGTATCTCGGAATCTGAAGTTTGGTGAAATTCTGTGCATTAGTTCTTGAGATATAGCTATCATGAAAATCATGAAATACGTGGCATAGCAGCGCCACCTGCTGGCCAATTTACACCAAAACTTAATCAGCGTCTATGTATATCAAGGGGTCACAAAATCTGAAATTTGGTGAAATTCTGTGCATTAGTTCTTGAGCTATAGCAATCTTGAAAATCATGAAAAACGTAGTATAGCAGCGCCACCTGCAGGCCGATTTTCACCAAAAACCAATAGGCACTAATTCATATCAAGGTCTAACTGAATATACAATTTTATTAAATTTCGAGCATTAGTTCTTGAGATAGAGCGCCCACAAATTTTTTGTCACATACAGACAGACAAACACACAGACAGACAGACAGACAGACAGACAGACAGACAGACAGACGGACAGACTCACAGACAGACATTTTCTAAAAATAGTCAAAACGTGTTCAGGACCTTCTAAAACGTATAAATCCGTCAAAAACCGGAAGTCGAAAATTTTCATGAATCCAATACTTTCTTCTTGTAAAGATAGAAGAAAGTAAAAATTTCATGACATTCCGATAGAATTTCGTGATTATTTTTTGACATTTTAATAAATGAAAGTATAAAAATAGCATACCTCATAACAGAAAGGCAATATGAAGAATACTTTTAATATTAATTATTAATTAGGAATATAATAAATTTAAAAGAAAAAGAGCAGTATCTCTAAAAACTAATTTTTTCCTCCATCCGAATCGTTAATCTTCTCCAAAAATTATCCTTTCATAAATATGTATAAAAGATTTAAGCTATTACTGTATTGATTATTGACATATGCAATAAATCTTGGATCTTATCTAACGGAAACTCTTTAGACAAAAATAGATTAATCGTAGATATTTGGATTAAATCCCGTACTTCCATTTAATATGAGAAATGATGCTTATATATAAATATATATTATCTTATATGAATTGGAGGTTTTTCTTGAAAATACGATGGCAACGAAAATTCTTCCTCAGTTTTAAATTTGAAGGCAATGTAACATGATTTTATGTGAAAAAGATAGTACTCTTTTAATATCTTACTATTATTATTAATAGTTAAACCATAAAATAATATCAGCAATATGCTTTTGAATATAACAATATTTAGCGATACTAGGGGGGCCCCGCCCCCCTGCTCGCTATGCTCGCCAATCCCCAGCGTAATCGCTTCGCGATTCCAAATTATTGTCTACCCCTGCTTGCTGCTCTCGCCAATAACCCATGGTATGAATAAGCAGTTGCAGACCTTTCAAATGATGTGTCACACGACTTGTGTTGTAAAGAAATTTAAAATGTGCTCCCCTGGGGGGCAGAATGGGAGGCGACACAAAAGACATCCGTAATACGAATAAGCAGCTGCAGACCTTTCAAATGATGTGTCACTCAACTGGTGTTGTAAAGAAATTAAAAATGAGACCGCCCCCCCCCCCCCTGGGGAGAGCAGAGTGTGGGGGTGACACACAAGACATCCATAATATGAATAAGCAGTTGCAGACCTTTCAAATCTTGTGTAACACGACTGGTGTTGTAAAGAAAATAAAAATGTGTCCCCCCTGGGGAGCAGAATGGGGGATAACGCACAAGACATCCATTATATGAATAAGCAGTTGCAAACCTCTCAAATGATGTATCAAACGACTGGTGTTGTAAAGAAATTTAAAGTTTGGCGAAATATTACAGTTATCGCCAAGTTGGCGTCACTTTTGACAACTAATTTTGGTCACCAAATTTGGCGATATATCGCCAAGTTGGCGACAAACTTGGTGATTGATGGCGATGGTAACCTCTCCTCTCTTTATGGTAACCCATATGGTGATGCATAGACGGAGCCCTTTCCTGATTGGTCTATTCGACTCATGGAAGGAGTGGACAACCCGGATTCGTTAGTTCCGGAAATCTTCCACATCAGCATCATTCCAGGAGTCATTCCTTTTAAGGCTAGTTTTTTTTTTACTATAGAAGGATTATTAAAAAAGTAAAAAGATTATTGCACTGTGAAAGCGAGTTAGAAACATTTCCAAAAATATCAAACAGCTAATGAAAATTAATTTTTATATACTCTTCATTGAATCTAAAACAATTAGTTTTCGGAGGCTTTGGGTAAAGGAAAGTTTCTCAGAATATTCGGTGTCTTGCAATGTATTATTGCATATTTACGTTCATGATTATATAAATTTTTTTGTGGATTATATATATATATATATATATGTATTGATATTATTTTATATATTTGAAAGATATATAAAATGATAACAAATGGTACAATCTTATCATAATTTTTATGCTGTTTAATTGATTAAATTTCTGCATAATATTTTTATTTTATTAAAATACTTTTTTTATCATTGTTTATAACACAAAAGATATTTACCAGACAAACAGTATATTTTAATTTTTCATCTTGATTATGATTGATGTCAGGATTTAAATAAATAGCAACTGAGCTGCAACTTGCAGAGACATTTTTTTTTAATTATTTGTCATTTTCCCAAATCGAAACGAAGATTTCGAAAAAAAATTTAACGAATCGTTTTCAGTACTTGGGTTTATCTTCAAATGAATCAACGCATGATAATACCTTTGTTTCTTATCCGAATATGTATACGCATAATACAATAATCCTATCAATACTAATACTGAATCTACTTTTGGAAAAAAATATTGCAGCATAAAATATGCTAAAGTTTAATGCCAATGTATAGAATCACTCAAGATACAAAATCGTCAAAATCAATAACATAAAAATCTCTTTCGGATTAAGGATTCATATTTTTCTTTTTTTCTTCAATTTCCCTGATTCCATGCTATTAAATTAGTTTACTACGCATTAACTACATGACATTTCCATTTTTTTAATCTTAAAAAGAAGGGAATATAATATCTGTTGTTTGTTCAGCACCATCCTAAAAATAAAGATTTTTTGATTTAATTAAAAGCGATGTTGATAAACAAATATACATATTCAAAGATAATTATTACGATTCAGATTAAATTGAGTAATGATTCATTCATTTTCATTAAAATAACATTTTCATATTATTGGTATTTAGTTATATGTTTATTTATTTATTTTTCATTTTGTTCATCTTATAATACACGATTTTACTCAAAGATCTTTTCTTTAATATTCACTTGAAGATTTCTTTAAGTAAAGTTTCCTTTTAAATGGTGATGTACTGAATCTGTAGAAAGTCGTAAAAACAAACAGGTATTTTATTACCCAAAGTAGCTGAAGTCATAAAACCATTTCTAAGTCTTAAAATTTAGAAAAAAAAACATGACTAAACCCAAAGCCTTTCTTGAAAGAGATGGAAAGTTAAATTTTATGGTTAAAAGGAACGAATTGAATATATTTGTAGTTTATTTAAAGCAATCTATTTTTGTATGATCCATTAAAAAAGTATTTATTTTGAAAAATACATGTATATTTTAATCTATTTTAGCTCAATAGTAAAGGGATTCAAAATTTAAAACTGTAGACATTATAGTATCGTAATAATTATAAAAAACAATACATAACGTAACTTTCGAAATATATCTTGGAGAGTTATTCCTTATTTGTAGTGAATTATCCTTTTTAATATATTTACAATATAATATCACACTGTAAAAAAAGACACATTTTGTTTAATCTTTGAATATATAATATAACTGCGAACGAAAAAATGCATTAACTAATTCCCTGTTACTCATGATACAGAAATATATTCTTTTCTTTTAGTAATCTCACAAACCAATATAATTTTCAGATTTAAAGAACCATTCATAAAAAAGAATGTTCCTTTCCTTCCAGTGATTTTCGGAAATGTTTCCTAATAGCTTTTTGTGATATTAATCAGTTTTCTCAAACCGGAAGATTGGCTTTTACGATGCTATAATTCTTCAATTACATATTAGATGCTGCATAACGGAATGAACGCAATATTAACAGAATATTAATTTTTAAGCTAGTTTTAGAGTTGTTAATTTAGCATGCTTGATAGTGAAATATGTTTGTTTAACTTGACTATTTTTACTTAAAAAATATTGGGATAGCTACATTATAAGTTGCTATAAAAGCTACATTACAAGTTGAGAAAAAAAAACTTTTATGAAAATTATTCAAAAACATTTCCGATAATTGATAGTATCTAGAAAAGTTACATTACGGGTTGAAAAAATATAAAAAAATAATATACCCCCTATAAAATCTTTTCTAACACATTTCCGAAAATCCGAGCAGTAAAAAAAAAAAAAAAAAAAAAAAAAAACCTTCGTTTATATAAACGTTTCTTTGAATTTAAAAAATACATTGGTTTCTAAGATTTCGAAACATAAATAATAATTTTCAATGTAGCGTGTAGCTTGCAAAATGTCATGTTTTTTACCGTCAGTGGTAATTGCAAAGATTAGGAAGCATATCTTGAATATCATGTTAATATTCAAATAGTTTTCAGTTGTTTTACATAGTTTTGAAACGAGTAAATATTTTTTAATTCTAGAAATACCAAAATTTTTAAAGTACGCTAACCAGAATATTAATTTAAAAATAATTTTACTGTCATTCAACAGTCATGAGTTGATTTTTTCTAAAATTTGTTGAAATAACTACATACTTTCAACTTACTATACTGCTACTAAATTACTTAACATACTTTTAACTACATTAGTCAAATGTCGGAATTTTAAATATTCGACATCAGAATTTGTCCTAAACACCTTTTTTTAAATTCCTGATTATCAGAAACAGAGATTCATAAAAAAAAATGAAAGAGAATATTTCCGTAAAAAATTATTTGTGGTCAATGTATTTGTAGCCAGTGTATTTGTAGTATTTTCCATTACACTTATTTTATAATAGGTTAATTGATTATATTTGTGACGGCCTATTATCAGCACGAGGGATACAGACGTACATTTCACTGGCCCCGCCCCATAATGATTTTAAAAATTCAACTGCACCATTCGTTTGTGCTCCGTTTGTGCTGGTTTGTGCCGCAAAAAGTTTCGTTTGTGCCACTTTCGTACTCTCGCTATAGCGAGTATAATGGTGCGGGGCCAGTGAAACGGCAGCACCGCCCCAGCAACGGAATCACATATTTATTACAGCATTCGTTTGTGCTATGTTTGTGCTGGTTCGTGCCGCAAAAAGTTTCGTTTGTGCCACTTCCGTTCATTCGTTATAACGAATTTTTGTAGTTCAAGGTTACGTAAAGAAAATCAACTATAAAAACCATAAATAGAGACGTGTCAAGAAATGAAATATGTATTTCTTTAGTTTCATGTAAATGTCGGTTTGTGCTTCAAAAGATTTTGCTTCTGCCATTTTCATTCTCTCGATATAACGAATTTTGCACATTTTCAACAGAGGGTGACAATTTCAGTGGCCCCGCCCCATCAACGAAATCAAAATTTTATAACTGCATTCGTTTGTGATAAGTTTGTGCTGGTTTGTGCCGCAAAAAGTTTCGTTTGTGCCACTTCCGTTCTCACGTTATAACGAATTTTTGTAGTTAAAGGTTACGTAAAGAAAATCAATTATAAAAACCATAAATAAAAACGTGTCAGTAAATGAAATACATATTTCTTTAGTATCATGTAAATGTCGGTTTGTGCTTCAAAAAATTTTGTTTGTGCCACTTTCATTCTCTCGATATAACGAATTTTGCACATTTTCAACAGAGGACGACAATTTCAGTAGCCCCGCCCCATCAACGGAATCACATATTTATTACAGCATTCGTTTGTGCTACGTTTGTGCTGGTTTGTACCGCAAAAAGTTTCGTTTGTGCCACTTCCGTTCTACCGTTATAACGAGCACAATGGGGCGGGGCCAGTGATACGGCAGCTCCACCCCATCAACGGAATCAAATATTTATTACTGCATTCGTTTGTGCTGGTTCGTGCCGCAAAAAGTTTCGTTTGTGCCACTTCCGTTCACTCGTTATAACGAATTTTTGTAGTTCAAGGTTACGTAAAGAAAATCAATTATAAAAACCATAAATAGAGACGTGTCAAGAAATGAAATATGTATTTTTTTAGTTTCATGTAAATGTCGGTTTGTGCCGCAAAAAATTTTGTTTGTGCCACTTTGGTTCCCTCGATATAACGAATTTTGCACATTTCCAACTGCGGGCGACCGTTTTAGTGGCCTCGCTCCATCAACGAAATTAAAATTTTGTAACTGCATTCGTTTGTGCTACGTTTGTGCTGGTTTGTGCCGCAAAAAGTTTCTTTTGTGCCGCTTCCGTTCACTCGTTATAACGAATTTTTTGTAGTTCAAGGTTACGTAAAGAAAATCAATTATAAAAACCGTAAATAAAAACGTGTCAATAAATGAAATATATATTTCTTTAGTTTCATGTAAATGTCTGTTTATGCTTCAAAAAATTTTGTTTCTGCCACTTTCATTCTCTCGATATAATGAATTTTGCACATTTTCAACAGAGAGCGACAATTTCAGTGGCCCCGCCCCATCAACGAAATCAAAATTTTATAATTGCATTCGTTTGTGCTACTTTTGTGCTGGTTTGTGCGGCAAAAAGTTTCGATTGTGCCACTTCCGTTCTCACGTTATAACGAATTTTTGTAGTTCAAGGTTACGTAAAAAAAAAGGAAATATAAAAAACCATAAATAAAAACGTGTCAGTAAATGAAATATGTATTTCTTTAGATTCATGTAAATATCGGTTTGTGCCGCAAAAAAAATTGTTTGTGCCACTTTCGTTCCCGCGATATAACGAATTTTGCACATTTCCAACTGCGGGCGACAATTTCAGTGGCCCCGCCCCATCAACGAAATCAAAATTTTATAACTGCATTCGTTTGTCCTACGTTTGTGCTGGTTTGTGCCGCAAAAACTTCGTTTGTGCCACTTCTGTTCACTCGTTATAACGAATTTTTGTAGTTCCAGGTTACGTAAAGAAAATCAATTATAAAAACCGTAAATAAAAACGTGTCAATAAATGAAATACATATTTCTTTAGTTTCATGTAAATGTCGGTTTGTGCCGCAAAAAAATTTGTTTGTGCCACTTTCGTTCCCTCGATATAACGAATTTTGCACATTTTCAATATTTTGATTTCGTAGTTGGGGCGGGGCCAATGAAATTGTCGCCCTCTCCGTTTTCTTCGCGTTTTTTGTCTAAATTCATGTGTTTTTTTTCTCTTAATCCTTGAATGAAATTCGCATCTTTTCATGATCCTCTGAAAAAAATTCGCATTTTCCCCGCGATCTTATGATAAAATTTGCGACTTTTTTTTCTATAATTTTCAAAAATGTTTTTTTTTCTTTTGAGATCATTTGTGAAAATTTGCGACAGATTTTATGTGCGAATTTTCGGAATTAAGACCAACTTTAATTTTCGGAAGTAACTGCTTTAATTTTTCTTAATTTTGGAGAAAATCTGACAGAATCATCGAGGTAATTCTAAGCAAAAAAATTCAAATTTACAAAAAGAAATCTGAAAGCTTAGAACAAATGCTGGGAAAAGAGGGGGGGGGGGTGATTCCACTCCTGACACAAACCTTTTTTTTTAAATTGATTTAAAAATTTTTCGTGATCTTTTGACAAAACTTGCGGTTTTTTTCACCATCTTTTTGCAGTATTTGCAGTTTTTTCGCGATGTTTTAACAAAATTTGTCGTTTTTTTGCAATTTTTTAACAAAATTTCCCCTCCTCTTTTCAATCTTTTGAGATAATTAGATTTTTTTAATTAAGATTTTTTGTCGATTCTTTGACGATTTTCTGTTTTCCCACGATTTTTTGAATCGCGTTTCTTTTGAAACCGATTATAGGATTTTGCACAACTGATTGACAAATCTCAAGATTTTGTACCTCAAACATATTACGATTTTTCCTGTTATAAATGGACATATATTGTGATCCCCCCCCCTCCTTTTGCTACTATAAAAAGAAATGAATCAAATAGCCGCATCAACAAAGGCAGTAAGATTCTTGACTATAAAAATGCCCTTAAAAATCAAAAAAGTACTGAAGAATGTAAAAAGTGCCCTTTTCCCAGCAATAATGCCCTGCCCCTTTTTAAACCTGAGAAAATCTCTGGTATATCATAATATGAAAAATTATAAAAGTTTTATGTTTCTTTTTTTCTCAAATAGTTTTTTTTTTTTTTTTTTTTTTTTTTTTTTTTTTTGTATGCGTTGCGGTGGTAGACCACTTTGACATGCCTGCTATAAACACTAGCCATGATAAAGAAATCTTAAGTCTTATTGAATACTTTTCTTTATATCCCATCAGAAGCCATAAATAGGAATTGAATTCAGTTCCAAACTGTTATTTTAAAAGAGAGAAAAGCACAATAAGAAATTTAAAATACGTTGTTTATTTAAAAAATTCAAAAATTGCCTTTTTCAGTTTTTTTTTTTTTTTTTTTTTTTTTTTTTTTTTTTTTCTTTTCAAATGATGAGTAACTATTTTTTTTCACTTTAAGCCTACCTGAGTTTAAAGGAATGTAAAAATGTCGAGTCCGATACCTGCTTAGTAATTTGCCCATAGTTAAAATTTTTTGCATATTTGTAGAACTTGCGAATGTGCTCACACAGGCATCATCTTAAGTAGTCAGTGAATAAATGAAAACTTACTATCATTTTATCAGACTTTAAAAAAATTAATCTTATTTTTTCTTACTACCAAATATACATCACTGGGTGCACAGCATTACCGTGTTAGTGGATGAAGTTTTTTCTTTCATTTCGTTATTTTCTTTGTTCTTGTGTTCAATTATGTGCAAATTGAGTTATTTAATGAAATTAATCATCGCATTGTATGAATATTATAATTATTTAGAGGGAGCGGGGTTGAATTACCCTTAGGATCATCCTTTTTTAAGTACAATTATTCAAACAATATTTTGATTTTAGCGTTGTCAGGATTAACATGAGAATATTTATTAACTCATAAACAGAAGTTCGTTGTGATGTAATAAGTCATAAAAAAATTCTAGATGTATATGATATTTATGTCTGTACAAACTAAATATTTAAAAACACTTATTACCTAGACATTTGAAATCTATAATTTTAAATGTGTTTATATCATTCTGTATTACATAAATCATAAACAAATTATTAAAAAGAAATTTACCATTAAGTAGAAAAAAAACCTACAAAAAAGAAATATTTTTAAAAACTATTCGTTTTATAAATCGATAGAATACTTAGAAACACTGAAAAAACTACGTTTAAATTAATTGACTTAGTAAATTGATAAAATACTTTAGAATGTTGCAGTGAATTTCATTTAGTATATTTAAAAATATATTTAAAACATTTCAAATATTATCGTTAAATGAAGTGATTTAATATGAATCAGTTCAGCAAAAAGAAACAACTTGAAAGAGGGAGTAAGAGTTTGATGCGAGAGAATAATTGAGGAACAAAAAAAGCGTTTATGTGATAAATGAAGAAAATTATGTACTCCGTCTGAATGTTCTGTATTTTTTATTTTCTAGTAGTACAAATATTTCTTGCAGAAATGAATATATTATTTTTCAAAATTTAAAATATAAAGTAAAAAAAAAAGTTTTAAAAGTAAATCTGAAATACTTCAAAGAACTAGCTAATAACAACGCAATTATCCATAATTCGTTGCATTTTAATTTACTTTTCATAATTATAGAAAAACTTTTTTCATCTCTTTTTGTTTTATTTTCGACGTTAACTTACTTATAAAAAAAGTCTGTCACATAGAATCTCTTAAAGAGATACAAATCTTATAATTTATGAGTCTAAGAATCATTCCTTTCGTAAAACATATTTTTTCTTGGTTTGATGGAGGGTGGCTAATTTTCCTTTAGAACAAAATTTTACCAATAAAAATAGCAATTAAACTTAATGCTGTTGAGCATACTATCAATTATAAAACTTTCTGCTATCCATTGCACTAAACAAATATTGTAATTCAGTTCCATTTTAAGCAATATTTTTAAGTAGTTCTCGTGATTAAATACATCAAAATCTTCATTTTTCATATCTGACTAATGTATGAAAAAAAGAAAATGTAATTTCAGAAATCTCTAAAATAATAAGAACGAAAATTATGAGCAGTGCAACAGATTTATGTTCTGAAATTTTGACTATTCGTTTAACATTTGTAATTCTTCAGTCGATTTTAATTTCTTTTCCGATTACCACGATTTATGATAAGGGATATTTTGTACGAAATGCATCAGAGGCATTAGAAATATTAAATTTTTGTTCTATGTAATAATTCCTATCTTAATTACATTTTTTTTTTTCTCAAGCTATCTTTAATCGTTTATAGTGCGATTTAGATTTTTTCTGATGGTTGATACTGAGAGCAAAAAACAATTTTAAAATCTCATTTATTTTAACATATTTTTTTCTTTATGTGTGTAAGAATTACAAATGTGTTGTTTAGAATGAGATTTTCTCTCGAACATGCGTCTGGTGAAAAATATTTTCTACGTTACATTTTAAAATCATAAAAAAAAAAAAAAAATCGCTAACAAAGTTTCAGAATGCTTTATACTATATTAAAATACTATCCGTTTATACATTCAAATAACATTGTTATGAAATTCTAGTTATTGCGCATTATTATTGTGAGTAAATATATATACCAAAATTTGTCTATTATATGTGTATGCATTTAAGTCCTTTTTATGTAAATAAACACCCCTCTACGCAATATTTTATGTCTTTATTAATAAATACTAAGAAGTAACTTTATTCACAATTTTTTGCTGTTAAGCGCACATTATGCATAGTATTTTTATTCAAAACAACCTGTCGATTGTAAACATTATATTATATTTATCTTAATGTATTTTCAGGGCTCCCACTTGGTCCGTTTTTTGAATACTACTATCATTTTAAAAAAAATTTATTTATAAATTTTGTAGAAATTTAAGAATAAGAGCGTTTTTTCTTGGAATTGTTGCAGAAACTTACCACAATATATATATATATATATAACAAAATACTGATCATTTCAAAATGACCAGTGGGAACTCTGTAACTCTTTTCTGTACCAATATGACCAATATTAAGAATGAGCTTTCGCATAGAATAAAGGGACTCACTGATCACTAGATTGTATATTCTCATATTTTCATATATCAGCTTATAGCATTCATATAATTCTGAATTGTATTCCTGACATATATAAATGTGTATGTGTGTGTTATATATAGATATACATACACTGGTGTGCAAAATTTAAGGACGAGTCCCAAAATGCCAATTTTCAAGGGATTTTAAAGAGATAATTTTCACGCGAATATTCAAAAGGAAGTAATAAAATTAGGATAATTACTATCCCTGCATAACAGATAGTCCATATAATACCTCATTCAGGTCACAAATGGTCACAGGAGTCAAAGTCACTACGGCGAAACAAAAAATAGAAAATTCCATATGTCTCTTTTATGAGTCTCAAATGACTAGTATATGTGACTCCACTGACATGACATTGTGACTGCTGCTTTGTGGTGAGTCACAAGATGATTTAACAATATCTTTTCATTGAGACTCTCGTGTAACCTCTGATCTGGAGGCTCAATTTCTAAGTCATTGTGAATGTCGCATTATGATAAATTACCAAATAATGTATCATTAACGTCACATGGTGACTTTTCACCACTTTTATAGTGGTTAGTTCACAGTAGGGTCTCTGTCACCATTTGCCAAAGTCTTGTGGCAGAAAGTCACCATGTGACTTTAATGTGACATTATTTGATGATTTATCATAATGCAACATTAACAATGACTTTGAAATTGAGTTTTCAAATGACAGTCACATGAGAGTCTTAATAAAACGACATTGTAATGTCACCTGGTGGCTCGAAACAAAGCAGCAGTAGCAGTGACCTGTTAGTGGAGTCACATATAGTAGTCATTTGTGACTCATGAAAGAGACGTATGGAATTTCCCATTTTTTGCTTCGACGTAGTGACTGTGACTCTTGTGACCATGTGTGACCTGGATGAGATGTTATATGGACTAGCTGTAATGCAGGGATAATAATTATTCGGAATATATAACTTCATTTTGAATATTCGCGTGAAAATTATCGCTTCAAAATCTCTTGAAAATTGGCATGTTGGGACTCATCCTTAAAATTTTGCACACCAGTGTATATATGTATATATATAGGAATAGGGGTAAAATCTCATTACATACTTTTTTCATTGTAAATGTATATTTAGGGTAAAATGTTTTAGTAATACAAAAACAATAACATTGGCTGTTTTAAAAGGTTCATTTATTATTTTTTTATTTAACATCTATGGATAATCTAAAACTTATTTGACAAAGCATGGTTTAATTAGTTGTCAGATTTCTGTTGAGATAATTTACACTTCCTATCTGAAAACTGCAAGTTTAAAGTTTCTCCTCCTGTGTTTTTTGTGAGCATCTTAAAATGTCTGCAAATTTGTAACGTTCATAACAGAATTACTTTCTAGTGTAGGGGAGAGTGGTATACCTTGGACATATGTGTACCTCTGACCTATGCTAATTCTAGCTTTACTTGTTTAGATCATTAAACAAGAACATTTGTATATTAAATATTTGCCACCAGAGGTCTCATTTAAGCTCTTGCCATTTGTTTAGAAGCTCAACTATTTGTACAAGTTAAAAAAAAGAAAATTCACCATTCAAAAGTAAATTTTTCTTAGATATTTCTATGTTATCTTTATACTAAAACATATCTAATTTTTTAATGAGGATTTTGCATAATAAAGCAATGCTTTAGCTACTACACCATGTGCTTTAAATAAAAGTAGGCCTAACCTTAACATCATGATTGGTAGTTTTGTTTTTAGGTGTCAAGTGTGTACTTTGGACTGGATCCAATTTACATTAGGTATTGTCGAATGGATCGAAGAGGTAGCTAAAGAAATTAACATTTGGAGTTGACTTATCTAATTACAATATTGGCTAAAAATAAATATAATTACTAATATAAATAAGTTTTAATGTATTTTGTGATTATAATAAGTGTAATTGTTCTGAAGTTTTATGTCTATTTAGAGTTTTTTATTTTGAAATTTAATAAACAATAAAATGCATCAAAAATTTATATATGTAGCTTTTTAATTAATAAATGTTTATTTTTTTCGCTAAAAACAAGTTTTTCCCCATTCTTACTAATGGAACCAAGTTGCACACTAGAGGTGTAAATGAAGTTTAAAATTAAAAATAAAAAAGTAAAAATAGGTCCGAGGTACACCACACGTTCCCCTGTTTAACTTATTGAAAGTTATTTGGATTTAGTATGTTTAGGTCGAAATAATTTTTAGTGTGTTTAGCTTAATGTAAGTTACTTAGTTTTAGTATGCTTAAGTATGTCCTATCACAAAGAATGAATCCATGATTTGTTTCGAAAATGCATTAAAGTATGTTCTGCATATATAAAAGTGTATGTAAGAAATATTACCGATTATTTTCTATATAGGCAGTTTGATAAGGAATTAAAATCATTATGAACAGAAGTGAGCATCTAAACAATTTCAGGAAACGATATTCCAAAATGAAAAGTGCATTTCCTGAGTTTTCTGTTATTTTATATCGCATGTTAATAACATAAAGAATTATTTAAACATATATATATAATTAATAGAAGTATATGTGGATATTAGTGCAGTATCGAATGCGGTATTTATTTTGGTGGGGGGAAAGGCAGCATCTAAACTCAACATAATCATCCTTCTAAAAAACAACCTAGCTACGGTTTCCAAAAGGCAAAAACAAAAGAACGCATTCACAAAGAAATTGCCAATAGAAGTCGGTGATTTCTCGTAATATGTATATTACGTAATTTAAGTTAATTTTAAATATAAGCATTATAGGATTCTATAATTAAACATCTACAGAAAATACAATTCACAATTGTGTAGCATACTCTCAGTTATAAAATCTACTAACATAAAACATTATTATTTTTATAATACTAATAATAATAATGAATTTCTTTAAGGAAAATCTACCTAATATTTCCAACCTTTTATTGAATTCCTGGATGCAATTTCGTTAACCGGAGGCAATTATCTACTTTCTAAAGAGAAAAATGGCAGATTAATTAAAATATATTTTAAATTATTTTTTAAAAAATATTGCCAACTTTTCTCGAGGTCTTGAAAACAAAATATAAAGGCTTACTGTCCTTCTCACCGAAACATAAGGGAAATATCTATTCATAAACATTTATTTAAAATAAATGCATTGTAATCGAAAATCAATAAATTTATTTTTATGCTACTTATGATTTTTATGCATTTTACTAATATAAAAGAAACCAATGTTTGTGCTACCGTTTACCACATGTATTCTTTCATAATATTTTAAACATTAATTAATAAATAATAATAAAATAAAATAATTATAATGCATCATATCATTTATCGCACATATATCTACTTAGATTTGATGTACTTTTTGTGCGAATATTCGAACACAGGGAAGTGATTTTGTGCAACCTTTCATTGCCATTTAAATTTATTTTAATAGTCACTGTTTCCATTAGTGCTTTATTTTACTCAAACTTATAACATTGCATTACGTTTCCCTTTTATTCTTCGGTTACCTAATATTTACCTCAGCCTTCTTGTTACGCAAGACATAAAAATCTCTAAGTAAATTCCATTAGTTTAAGGATATACTGTGTCTACTTTTAGATATTATTTTCTCCACGATAAGTTAATAGTTTGAAAAATTCGACTTCGTTAGACATTTCGTCTGTATTTTTTTTTTTTTTTATTTCTATTCAATACATTTTCTGTTAAATAGCATATTGTCTTTCCTCTCTCCTCAATGGTATGTTAAGTACTGTAATTAAGGTTATAGTGGAATTTTTCTATTAGTTCGTTAAGTATTTGAACTTATATACTAGGTACTTCTTGTTTCGCTTCCCTTAACAAGATGAATCTATTCCTAACATGATTGTGGGTCTACAGTTTTGTGTAAAAAAAAATCTCTCTCTAAGTCTAATGTTTTAATGTATATTTTATCTGTTAAATAAAAAGATTTATTAAGTGTTGATATTTTTAGACCTTTTAAAGTCTTAAATTTCAATATATAATTTAATTGATATTTTATGATACTTATTTTGGTTATTTCTTCCTTTTATCTGAACTTTTATTTCTAACAGTTATATTATTAAAAATTATGTCTAATTATAGTATTGGGAATCAACCATTTTAAGCGAAGCAACTTGCAGCGTATAATAAGTGCAAATTCTGGATATACAATATCAGTTATTGTAAGCTATTCGAGATACTTACAAGGGTAATTTGTAAAAAAAGAAAAACAAAACACAAATTAAAAGATAATAATCATGGTACTACTCGATTGAGCCAAATTTGATTCAAAATGTTATCAAACCTTTAACACTAGAACACCCGAAAATTCCATTTGTACTAGAAATATTACACACTAGAGTTTTTATTTACAAATTTTAACTTATTCATTTAAGTTATTTTGATATAGTACATCTTAAACTTTTTTCATAAAGACATTATTGGTTCGAATCAAAATATTATTATTTGGCAGCGTACGTTGGGGCGATTTGATAAACTAGGTGGAAAAAATCCTAATTTCTGATTATCTTGGAATTTAATGAAATGTATTATATTAATAGCTGAATGTCTATTTTATTGAGATCCGAAGGAATTTTGTCGAAAAAATTCGAGGTGTCGATTAACTGCGACCGTAAAGTTAGCTTTTCTCTAGTTGGTTTGAAGAAATTTCTGTGGATGTTCCGATCTGTCGTAAGTTTAAAAACACGTTGTCGATATCCTGTTTAATTTTAAACCATGGGTTTATTGGATGTACTAGCAGGCTAAGCCCGCTGCTCTGGTCTATTTTTCAAAACAAAACATGAATCAAACAAAATATTGAACATGATTGTGTTTTTTAAAGCAACTTCACCTCGAATGCTCTTTCATATTTCTGAAAATCATACAAAACGCCATTGTATTTAAAGATAGAAAATCAACGATTATAAATGCACCAAAAATGAATTAAAAGTTAGCAAACAGCTGTTTCGAATCTACTGTCGAGATTCTTCACCAGTGCAAAACTCAGCGAGCTAGAAAAAACAAAACTGAGCCAAAAATAAAAACAACAACAATGGAATCAATGCCCGTTGACGCCAAAATATATTAAAATAATAATAAAATATTATGTTGTTGTATCAGCTTAAGCATTCGATAAAATTCGGGCTTTTAAGAAAAAAATATTTTAGTTGACCATTTATTGTAGAGTTTGATAGATAAATAAGGCAATTATGAAAAGAGCAATTTAAATATTGTGTATTCACCATACTTCTCAAATAGCGAGCATTGTGATCGCAGAGATTGACCATTGAATTTAAACACTTTTCAAGTGATTCATTTTCATTTGATAGTTTTTGAACTCTAAACATCTCAACTTGAGAATATGGGTATCTGTGAAAACCTTAATACATCCTCTATCAATATTATATTATATTTCGCAACGTACATCTGCTCTTGACAAATCTATTACAGTGTTCCGTTTTTGGAATGCAGCAGAATAAATAAAGTTAAATAAAGTTTTCCTTAGAAAAATAAAGTGAATGTTTTTTGAATGTGTGAAATTCATATTTTGATACAGATGTCATATACGCATCACGTTGGCGTGATTGAAACAAAATGAACATTTTCTGCCTCTTATGGTAAACTAGCTCTTTTTTTAATTTATTAATGAACTATTTATTTACTTTCATTTGCATAGAAAAGTAAAATAGAGAATAGAAATGTATTTGTCATTTGAAAACGAAGTTTCCGTTAAAATGGCGCCAGAAATATATCACCCCAAATATATCCCCCCAATGTCATATACGTGGTGCATATATGACATTTGTGTCGCTTTCTTACAACATGGGTGTGCGCCGTGTGTGCATTTGCACCTAAATTTAGTTTTTTAGCTCTATTTTTGTAATATTAACTGGAGTTTGTACAATGTACGGTACTACTTGATTATTCTGTCGAGAAAAAAATTAATAGCAGATTATAGGAATAAATGTCAATAATCGATGATCGTAAGTATGATAGCAATTGATATTACACGTGATACACGTATATTTTTTACATCATAAGTGCTTTTTAATTCGACTTTTAATTTGTATTTTTTATTTATGTTTATTGTTCTTTCGTTATTTAAAATGAATTTATGTAAATTTGAATAGTTTTGCGAAACTGGCCGACGTGTTAATCAAGTAGCACTCAATTTACATTTGAAAATATCATATTTCACAAAAAACTCCGGCACAAACCCGGATTTGCAAGATTTCCTTCCAATACCATTGCGGCAAAATCCTCGTTTTAGAATAGCGGAGAAATGTGCATTTTTAAAAATTATTTTCATTATTTTAAAACGAAAATAACAATAAATAAAAAAAGTTACTATAGCGCAAAACAATTTATAGAATTTCTAAAAAGAAATTGAAAGTAAATAAACAATTTACTAATACAGAAACAACTATTGCTGGGTTACCATATAAGGCAAAATAACACCGTTTTGGCGACAGTCACGTACCTCAGTGTGTATATAATATCTGTGCCAATCATGTTTGCATGACTCATACGCACCACATTGGCGCGTTTTTTTTTTTTTTTTTTTTCTTTTCTTCTAAAGCCGAATCGGAGAAAATTTTGTTTTCAAATACCAGTTACATATATAGTTTACAATTATTTTCTGTTATTTTAAATAGAAAATTACAATAAATTTTAAAAAGTTTAGTTAATAATTATAAAACAAAACTATTTATATCCTTTAAAAAATAAAATAAAATAAAAATTTATTAATAAATAAACAACAGCCAGGTTACCAAGTGAGGTATAAAATCGCCATTTTATTGCAGTCGCGGAAATGTGGCGCATATATGACAAATGTGCCTAGATTAAAATAGTTAATATAATTGGAAAAAAAAGAAAAAAATTGTAAATAGACAATTTATTAATAAATAGACAATAACATCCAGGTTGCCATATCAAGCAAAAGAATGACACTTTGGCGTCAGTTATTTACCCAGATGTATATATGATATTGGCGTAAGAGACAAATAGCACCAATGTAGTGCGTATAAGATATCTGTGCCAAAAAAAATTTTAAAAGTTGCAGTTAAATTATTTTGCAATATCTATGTATGTGGAAAGACATTTACTCTAAAATTTAAATATTATTCATTTTTGTGGTATTAACTGCTATATATATATTTAAGTTAAATGTAAAAAATTTTCCTAAAAATGCTCTCACTCATTAAAAGAGAGAGAGAGAGAGAGAAAATAGTTCTTGAGAACATCGCTCCATCTTGTGCTTTTTTTTGGTTTAGAATAGCATTGATTGGCGACAAAAGTAGATTGAAACACCCAATTGAAGGAACAACATACAAATAACAATTAGAGCCTTTAAAAAAAAAAATAATTCTGCGAGTTTCTTCTGTAAAACACATAACGGGAAAATTAGATTAAAAAATATTTTTAGAAAAAGAAAGAAAAAAAAATACTTATGTTTTACCAAATGAAATTTTTGAGGTGTTGTTTTCTTTTAATCTGGCTCGAAAGAAATAAATAGCCAAATATTGTGTCACTTCAAAACTTTCTTTCATATTGAGTTACTTTTTAAATATTATAAATATTCTTTTTCTTTTTTCGTTAAAGATATTTTTTTTCCTTTCATAATATTATTTTGCATTAAACGGATTTTTTTCTTTTTATCATTATTTTTTTTAAATCAATGAATTAACAGAGTTTTTTTTTTCGAAATGTTTATATTATTTTCCATTAGAGAAAGCATTTTATTTCTTTTTTGAAATATAATTATCGCCAAAAAATTAGTTGTTGCAACCCTTCCGTCAAAAATAACCGAAAAATACGAAATTTAGTACGAAAAATCAGAGTTATCCCTGTATATTTGTATCATAAACCTCTGCAAAAATATTTCCTATCGAATGATATAATCTGCAAAAAGATCCATCGGGTAATTTTTAAAAACACCCGTTTGGAAGTTTCAGAACTTCTGCTTTATAATATACTAGCAGGCTATGCCCGCTGCGCTGGACCATATTTCCAAACTAAACTTGACTCAAACAAAATGTTGATTTAAAATTTTTATTTTAAAGCAGTATAGACCATCCTGGAATGTCCTTCTCCATTGCTGAAAACGAAGCCAACGCCATTGCGATATTGTACTATTGTATGCCTTCGAGAAAATTTGGACAATCAAGCACCATATCTTTTATTTTATCAATTATAGTGGAGTTTCGTATGAAAATGAGTCCGTTATGACAACAGGAATCAAAAAGCTCTCGAGTATCACACTATTACATTAGAGGGCATTTCAATGATTATAAAATTGATTATCAAACTCTATTAACTTTTGGATCGTACATTATCATTTCTTAGTTCTTAAACTCCTGACATCTGAACTTGTAATATATGTAGTTCTAGTAGCCTACATACAATATCCGTACATGTTACATTTCATTTTTTTAATAAACGACCTCTTCTGGCAGGTATACTGTAGTTTCCTATCTACCTTGATCTGTTCCAGCAGAATACATAGAATAAAAAATGTAAAGAATTTTTGACAAATAAAGATGAGTGTTTAACTTATATAATTATTAGAACAATGAAGCATAAAAAGTGTGTTTTAAATCTATATTATTTGAATAACATTAACATTATATCAGTTTCACAGTCTCTTCATTTTATAAAACAGTTGTATACATGTAGCCGTTAAATTTGGGATAATCTTGCTGACTAAATTTTGCAGAAAAATAAACCTTTAGCTTGCATCCAATAAAATCTTTCTACCTTCTGTAATCGATTCCATTATGATTTTTGGCCTCAAACATTAGTAGTGCTTGTAACGATATTGTTACAAATGTACCAGACTTATTTCATATTTATTCTCAAATGAATGTGAAATTTACGATCATCCACTATTGGCATTTAATCTTATAGCTTTATGATAGTTTTTTGTTCGACGGGGTAATGAAGTGGTATCTAATAGTTAATATTTGACAAAGTTCTGTTGATAGGGCTTATCGTTAACTGAAACTGCTACGTAATCCTAAATATATATATATATACGACTGCCGAGATTTTATAGATATTTTTTTCTTAACCAACTTTAAAGTATATTTATTTTCCTTACGATTTTTTCATTATAATGATTTTTCCTGCACATTGAAAATATTGCTTTTTTAGTGATAGTATAATAACTGCAGATGAAGAAGATATAATAGTAAGCCTAAAACACAGACTTAATGACTCTGCTTGCCGTATGTCTTGGCGGTGACTCGATAAGTACGCTAATTCTATCAAACTAAATACCCAGACAGAACGTAAAAAAAATAATGCTAATACTTGATTGTTCCGTCTATCAATTTCGCCAAATTATACAAATGGACATAATTTTAATTTTAAGTAACCAAAGAATCTATAAATTACTAAAACATTAATAGAAATAAAATAAAAACTCCAAATTAAAATTAGTTGATGACGTAACAATTACGTATAACATATTTAATGTCAAATGAATGTGCCAGTTGCTATCATCCATTATTGACATTTAACCTTATACTTTGGCGCGTTTTTGGTCGATGGGATAATCAAGTATTACCAAATTTTATAAACAAATTATATAAACAATAATATTCAATAATATTTAGGTGCGGATATCATCTACGGACCACGTTGACGCCATTAAATCAAAATTGTGATTTTATGCCTCACGTGGTAATCCGGTAATAGTTGTTTATTTATCAGAAAACTATTTCATTATTTTTCTTTTCTCTTTTAAAGTTGTCTAAATTGTTTTATTCCATAATTATTAATTGATTTAATTTATTTATTATTATTTCCTTTTTAAAATACATAGAAAATAAATAAAAGTAATATAAAGTAATTGGTATTTGAAAACGCAGTGTTCTCTAAATTGGCATCATGAAAAATCGCACCAAGGTGATGCGTGTATAAAAATGGGAAAATGTTTGCAATAATATAAACAAAAAAAGTAAACAAATAATTAAAAAATCGCCATTTCGATAATTTTTTTTAAATAACATCAAGCAGGAAATCAAATAGCATCAATTAGTAAACGTTTAATTATGTAATAAGTTTATTTAATAAGGGCACTACTTGAATATCCCGTCGACCAGTTTCGCCAAACTAATAGCCAAATTATATATATTGACATAAATTTTATTATAAATAACGAAAAAACAAAAGATTTACTAGAATTTTAATAAAAATACAAAAAAGAAAGAAACGAAATAAAAATCCCTTAATGACGTTTTAAACACGCGTATCTTAATTACTATCATTGAATGTGACATTCAAGATCAGCCATTATTGGCATTTCATCTTATAATTTGGCGAAAGTTTTATGGCCAACGGGATATTACTTTAATAAGCATGGAACAAAACAATTTATATAATTTTAAAGAAGAGGATGGAAGTAAATAAATATTTTAATAATAAATAAATAACAATAGTCGGGTTGGCATGTCAGGCAAAATAATATCAATTTAGAGTCCATTAATTGCCTCGGTGCGTATATGATATCTGTGCAAAAATAATTTCGGTACTTCTAGGTTATCCCGTCGACCAATTTCGCCAAATTATACAAATCGCCAAACTAATAGCCAAATTATACATGTTGACATAATTTTTATTTTAAATAACAAAAAAAAAATAAAAAAAAAATAATGTAATTTTTTTACAGAAGGCATTTTTTATTTGAAAATGTTGAATTTATCAATAATAATAACGCATAATTGCATAAACGTACTTTGAATTGCATTATTCCTTCTTCAATTTCTAAATTTTAAAACTGTAATTTTCCTGTATGTGAAATTGACGAAATGGCGCAATAAAAAATAAATAAACATTAAAAAATATTTGCTAAAAAAGGGTTATGTTCGTTGATCGAATTCTTCAAAATTACGGAGGAAAACTTTTGAAAACGTATGACATTAATTTACAATATATATGGGTGGTGGAAATTTACACTAAAGCTAAAGCGTAAATGTTTGATTCCAATTTTTAATATACAAACTGTTATATATATATAATTTATAATTGAATATTAAAATGTACTCCAAAATTTAGCTTCATTTGAAAAAACATTATTGCGATTATCAACAACCTAATGTCAGACATATGCATTTTTGGCTTGCATCTTTGGCGAAAAAAGCAAAATAAAAATCACAAAGAAACAAATATATAACTCACAATTTACAGTTACTTTTATAATCAGACCTGTTTTTTTTTCTACTGTAAAACATATGATACGGAAAATCAATTTTTAAAAGCAAGCGATATGGCGCCAATTGTTGTATCAATTGTAATATTGCACGATGAGTTATTTTTTAAGCATTACAAATATTTCTTTCATTTTTAAGTTACATATATATTTTTTACTATTTTACCTCATTTAAGCGGTTTTTATTTTTTTTTTTTCAAATTATCATTAGTATTTATTTTCTGCTTTTATTGATAGATATTTATATTACTGTCCAATAAATATAGTCATTTTATTTTTATTTTATTTTTTTTTTTTTGTAATAATTTTTGCCAAAAAATAGCTACTGGCAACCCTTTTGTCAAAAATAACCGAAAAATACGAAATTTAGTACGAAAAATCAGAGTTATCCCTGTATATTTGTATCATAAACCTCCGCAAAAATATTTCCTATCGAATGATATAATCTGCAAAAAGATCCATCAGGTAGTTTTTGAAAACACCCGTTTGGAAGTTTCAGAACTTCTGCTTTATAATATATATGATGACACATAATTGTCAAGGTTATTTATTTTTTTTTTTAAATCGCTGTTAAACCCGTTAATTGTTTATTTTAGAGTTGTGATTTTGCATGAATCATTTTCTTTTTTGCAATTTTTCTCTTGACCTTTAACAAAGTGTTCAGCAGTGTTTACCAATAAGCATTTTTTTAAATGAAAGAACAATTCCTATTGTATTTGAAACTAAACATATCTGCTGCAGATGGCTTCAGATAAATAAGTCATTATTAATAAACAAGCTTAATATGTACTTGCAGTTTAAGTATGCATGTTTAGTTCAAAATTTGCTGATCAATATTAAACTTTTAATTATGTCATTGACCTGAATTTTTAAATATAATTTTATTTTTAAGTCTGTTAAATATTATTATAATTTGAGGAGCTTAGATGTTACGCTTTTCATACAGGGTTACACAAAAGTTTAGTTTAAATTTTTCAAGTTAATTTTAAACACCTTCCAGTTATTTGATAGAGCTGGAACTTTATTTGTATGTGTAGCTATGTTGCCAATGCAATATTATTATTATTAATGGAATGTAGCAGTTAGGATTTTTTTACAGGGCCACACAAAATATTAGTTCAAAATTTGAAAAACAGATTTAAATCCTTTTCAATCATCTATTTTTTCCCAAACTTTGCTTATATGTAGTTTTCCGATAACAATTCGATTAAACTATAATTTAACAAACGTAGAAAGAACGAATTCTTTACAGGCCCACACAAAAGATCGAGGAAAGATCGTTGCTGGTATATATCCTATGTTGATGCCACTAATCCAAAAAGATGCAGGAGTAAAAAACGTTCGAAAAATGCTATTTTTGTATTTGTGAAAGGCCTATAAACATGAAATTTGGTATGTTAATTATCTATAAGATATAAATACCACTAAGAACATTTTCAAAAGAATAGAAAATTTCAAATGGGTGAAAATGCGCGAGAGACGTTCTAAAACCTTCGAAATACCGATTTTTAAACAATTCGGAAAGTAACAAAACGACTGGAAAAATAATGATCCCAAAATTATGGTGACAATCCTTGTTCCAACATCTTTTCTTCTAATGTGGTTGTCCTTCCCGAAAAAGGATGTAAAAGCAAAAAACGCTCTAAAAATATAATTTCTATGTTACTAGGGGAGGGGCTAGGAGGGAAAGAAGGGTGTTTTGTGCAAAGAAAAAAAGCAAACATTTTGGTTCAATGTAGTTTTAGTTTACTGTAGAGTAAGTATTTCATGAAACTTTCAGGAAAATGATCACAAAATATTTTAACAACCGTGCAAGAAATGCCCAAATGCACTTTAATGCACTAAATGCACTTTAAGAAAAAATGCTTTAAAAAATCCGATATTTAATATCTGTTAAGAGTGATATTAAATTTTTTAGTGTATTCAGAAATCATTATTCTTCAATATATATACATATATATGTATGTATATATATATATATGTTTGCTATCAGTATGTAGAGTATTGCTACCGTAGGCGCCATTGCAGCACTTATCAATTGCAACATACATATACAATCTTAATTTCATGAAAATATTTATTAAGCACCAGGTGCATAATGTATAAACATTATTAAAAACAGTAAACATTAAAATAACAATATTGAACAATATAAAAAGTCACCCGCAGAACCAAAAGCCATCACTCTTCAGCAGGCGGAATGGCTTTAACCTTCCCCCCCCCACTATTAAAATAAAGCTTAATCAGCAGGTTTCGTGTAATCTGGCAAATTCTTGCATTAAATATGAAAATGACATATTTAAAAGTCACTCAAAAATTATTTCAAACATCACTTAAAGATTAATTCAAAGAAATAAGCTTTACTTATATGTTGAATATTTTGAATCGTAATAAACCATTTAAAGAATACACTTTTATATTTATGAAATCTTAATTGATTATAGTATAAAATGCAAGCAAATGCCACACCTCCGCCTGAACCCGCTTATTAGCATAAAAGATAAACTTACTGCATAAGCACGGCTTTTTAATTCCAGCAGGTGACAAAAACTTTTAACTCAAACGAAGACCAATCCACATTTCCATCAACATAACCTTTTCTGTCCGGTCGTGACTTCTTTCTGCACGTTTTTTCATCCACTGTCATCCTTTCTACCTTGTAGACTTTGAGATGACCGCTTCATGTAACAAGTTCCAGAAGGCAGCATTCCTCTCAGCTACACCTCCAATCCAAAAAGTTGCCATTTATTGAAAAGTAACTTTACGTAATATCTCAAAAATTTACTCGGATAATTATTTTTATAAAATAAATTACCTAAAAACTTATAAACCTGTTTATTTACATTGAAATCATTATTGCATATTTTTCTAAATCTAATAAACTGATTTATAACTGTATTAATAAAAACTTTTTTATTCAGGTTGGAGTACCAATGGGGTAAATTTATAGTATAAAAATCAAAACTGTTTCTTTTATCATGTAGATCGATATTGATACTATTGTCTGAAATATTAAAAGAAGTATCAAGGAAATCCACTTTGTTATCAATATTATAAGCTTTATTTAATTTTAAGAAATCAGGATAAATTTTATTGTATTCATTATAAAAATCAAAATTATAAATTAATATGTCATCAATGTATTTATAAATATGTAAGAGCTAAATATTAATCGGGAATTTTTCTTGAATTTATGTCATTTTTGTTTTTATAATAATTATGTAGTTTACAGGAATAATATATTTAATCAATCATGTGGTATCGGAATGGGAACTAACTATTCTAGCACTGCTGCTAACTTGTTTTTATTTTATTATGAATACAATTATACAGTTAAATATAATAAGCATTTACATATTTATAGATACATTGACGACATATTAATTTATAATTTTGATTTTTAAAATGAATACAATAAAATTTATCCTGTTTTCTTAAAATTAAATAAAGCTAATAATATTGATAACAAAATAGATTTCCTTGATATTTCTTTTAATATTTCAGACAATAGTATCAATATCGATCTATATGATAAAAGAAACAGTTTTGATTTTTATACTATAAATTTACCCCATTGGTACTCCAACCTGAATAAAAAAGTTTTTATTAATACAGTTATAAATCAGTTTATTAGATTTAGAAAAATATGCAATAATGATTTCAATATAAATAAACAGGTTTATAAGTTTTTAGGTAATTTATTTTATAAAAATAATTATCCGAGTAAATTTTTGAGATATTACGTAAAGTTACTTTTCAATAAATGGCAACTTTTTGGATTGGAGGCGTAGCTGAGAGGAATGCTGCCTTCTGGAGCTTGTTACATGAAGCGGTCATCTCAAAGTCTACAAGGTAGAAAGGATGACAGTGGATGAAAAAACGTGCAGAAAGAAGTCACGACCGGACAGAAAAGGCTATGTTGATGGAAATGTGGATTGGTCTTCGTTTGAGTTAAAAGTTTTTGTCACCTGCTGGAATTAAAAAGACGTGCTTACGCAGTGAGTGTACCTTTTATGCTAATAAGCGGGTTCAGGCGGAGGTGTGGCATTTGCTTGCATTTTATACTATAATCAATTAAGATTTCATAAATATAAAAGTGTATTCTTTAAATGGTTTATTACGATTCAAAATATTCAACATATAAGTAAAGCTTATTTTTTTGTATTGATCTTTAAGTGATGTTTGAAATAATTTTTGAGTGACTTTTAAGTATGTCATTTTCATATTTAATGCTAGACTTTGCCAGATTACACGAAACCTGCTGATTAAGCTTTATTTTAATAGTGGGGGGAAGGTTAAAGCCATTCCGCCTGATGAAGAGTGATGGCTTTTGGTTCTGCGCGTGACTTTTTATATTGTTCAATATTGTTATTCTAATGTTTACTGTTTTTAATAATGTTTATACATTATGCACCTGGTGCTTAATAAATATTTTCATGAAATTAAGATTGTATATATATATATATATATATATATATATATTATATTAAACGATTGAATATTTGAAGGCTTTAAAGTCCTATGACCAGTTAAAATTTGAAATTTGAACAATACGACATCTTTCTTTACAACATGTATACAAGTTTTTAACTAAATAGATGTTTCATTTACTCAATTAATATATTACTCATCTTTCCTATGTTCAATAGAAAAAAAACTGGATGGTATGCGTTATATAGGAGTGTATCCATAGCTACGAGAATTCGAATGATCCTTCAAAATGTCAAGAAGAAACATTTTTCACCATTTACATGTCAAAATTTGAAGTAGGCATCGCATTGAAAGCTTCTTAAAAATATTTTTCAAAGACTTTTTTGAAAGGAAAAATGCAAAGCTATGCCTTATGTAAGTCATTTTATTTTCTTCTTATTGGAAATCACAGATTGCAAGATATTTAGAAATATACTTTGAACGTATTTTTAAAAATATTTATGTGCCATATATATATATATATATATATATTATTAGTGTCCCAAAAATGACTGATGGATTTTAAAATTCAATAACTTGCAAACGGTGAAAGCTATTTAAAATTTTTTTGCAGGAGGGTTATGCATAATGTCATAAGTTTTTTTTTACCGTAATTTTTTATTTTAGTTCGCATCTCAAACAATAGGTGGCGCTGACGGCAATTGAAGGCCAGGTCGACGCTTCACTCAGCACTGATAACCTGGCTTTCAATCGCCGTCAGCGCCACATATTTTTTGAGATGCGAACTAAAATAAAAAAATACGGTAAAAAAACTCCTGACATTATACATAACCCTCCTGCAATTTTTTTTTTTTAAATAGCTGCCACCGTTTGCAAGTTATTGAATTTTAAAATCCATCAGTCATTTTTGGGACACCCGGTATATTGTAAATTAGAATACATGTTTATTTTTTAAAAAAAGTTATGTATTTTTCAAAATGTATCAATTTAAATTACAAGCAGAATTTTTTAATAGACTAACTTGATATGAAATGCTGTGTTGTACCAGATGCGGTATTACATAATTTTCCTATACGTTGTCGCTCGAGAGGAACCTTGCTTAGCAGTAAGGAAGAGGTAAGGAGTCTGTTTCCTCCCTTAATTTGTTTTTCGTAGGGCATTATTATATAAGGCTGTAATACGCATTTAGTGTGCATAGCCTGTGAGCTCTGTGCCTTCAGTTTTACTGGGCAATATCCTTCTTATTTATATTGCAGTTAATTTCTTTGTGCATGGGATCATATGATTCTCGTTCTAAATAAAAATAAAAAGAAAACCTAAATATTATATTTAAAGTTAAACAAATGAAACTAAATAATATTGAAACAGTCTGTTAGGTTTATCTTGGCACAGCTGTCGTAGCGATGCAGCTGCCCTTGAATAAGAGTTAATAAAATTAATAGATCTAGGGGAAGAAATCTTAGAGCCGAATAGAATCAAAAACGGGGAAGACAAGAAATATGGGTAATCTATCAAAACGTCAAGCAGAAACATTTTTCATCACCTGTGTGTCGCTGAATGGTGAAAGTACACGCTGAAGGATTTATAAATGTTAGATGCAGTTTATTGGAAGACATTTTTGAGAAGCAACATCGCAACCTAGATAAAAGTGAATTTGTCAGTCACTTCATGAATATAAGAGGTGTCGCATTAGTTCAAGAGATTGATATTTGAATAAATATTTGAATAACACTGAACTGCGAATTACAGTATCTATACTAATAAAAGAACAAAACGCTCTGTCTGTCTGTGTGTGTGTCTGCGATGGCTAGCAAAATCTATAGCACGTACGAAGCTCAAATTTTTTTCGAGAGTAGCTCAATATCTCTCCTGATGCACCTGAAGCTCAGAATTTCAAAATTCTATTTATTAACTAATTAATTAAATTCCAAAGCTCACTCTCATAAAAAATCGCCTTTTTTCGCTTTTTTTCCTTTTCATTTTCTTATGGTTGATTGGTTGCATAAAATTTTCGCAGAAATAATTAAAAAAGCTGGGACAGACCTTTAAAATTCATAGACTGGCAAACTGTCAGTTTAAATGAGGATTTTTTTTTATCACAGCTGCTGTACACCATGGAGAAAAAGATAGGTGGAGGCGAAGTAAACCGAAAAAAAGGTTTGCAATATTAAAACATTTATCGCTGAAATTTTAATGTCAAACAAAAGCAAGAGGCAGGAATTTTGTATTAATAAAACGAAATGAAAGAAATGAATTACAGCTGAAGCATATTTTACGAAGAAATAGTAATTTTTTAAAATGTTTTTTTTTCTGTTATATTATTTAGGTTAAAGTTAGGTTAAAGTTAAATTGCATATTATGTTATGGTTAGAATAAGGATATGTTACAATAAAGTGAAGGCTAGGTTACATTTCTGTTATATTTAATTTACGGTAGGGTACTGTTAAGTCGCTGTTAGGTTACAGACAGGATCAGGTTACGGTACAAAAGTTTATGGTTAGGAGTTTATACACAGAGTGAACATTACACAAGATTTGATTAAAAAAAACACTTACTTTTGTTAAATAGCTCTGAAATTATAGTACTATATACCAATCTTTTAGCTACCATCGTGTATCGATTTCATTCATGGTATAGTCGGATTTAAGAGTGATATAATTAGTTTGAAATTCAAAATATTTCACTTGGGATTTGTATGTGAAAATAATAATTAGTTACGTGACTTAACAGTGATTTTTACGGGTAAATATCAACTTTTTAACACGAAAATTATACAATCGTTGGATACATATTCCCTATTGCGTTTTTCATTGCTCATTTTAAGTATTTTTAGAGCTTAATATTAGTTGTTTTTAAAACCGATTTTTCACACAGTCAGTGGCTACGTATTTCAGACAATGCATTTCTGTATTTAACGAGTTAATGATAAAATCATACAAATTTCAAGTTCGTTTAATATTGTTAATACGGACCCGGGCAAAGCCGGGCGGGTCAGCTAGTCCATAATAAAATACTACTTTAAAAAGGATAATTTGAGCAACAAATGACACTGTTCTTTAGAAATGTGCTGCTGAAAAAAAGTTACAAATCAATAATAAATATTCAATTTTATAAATAATAGTAATAAATATTAAATATTAAATTTTATAATAAATTTTAAATTGATTAAATATTTACTTATAAAAGTCAGTAAACATTATATTACAAATCCATACTGATATTTACACTGAATTTTGATTTTTAAAATAATGAATAGTAAAAGTTAAAATATAGCGAAAATCAGATATTTTAAAACAGATGCGAAATTTTTTCAATTTAATTTTATTTTATTCAATAATTATTCCCTTTTTTTAGCACTTTCCAACAAAGTTGAAAAGTGCTTATGCATTCGGTTTCTCAGGCCGTCTTTCCGCGCTTTAACTCTCGTAAATATACTCGGATTACCATGAAATTTTTGGACGAAATTTAGGTTTACCTTAGCACGAACCCTATTGAAAATGAAGTTTCTACCATGATTAATTTATTTATAGGGACAAGCAAAAGTTTTCCATTACAATACGGCCTATGGGGAAAAAACGTTTCGAATGAATTTTAACGTTTATAACAATTTCCAAAAGTTTGAAACGTGCTTATGCATTGTTTGAAAAGTGCTTATGCATTCAGTTTGTCTGTCAGTCTGTCAGTCTGTCAGTCTGTCCGTCTGTCCACGCTCTAACACCTGTAAATATACTCGAATTGTCCTGAAATTTTTGTATGTTATTGACGTTTACCATAGCACGAACCCAATTGAAAATGAAGTTTCTACCACGATTAATTTATTTGCAGGGACAGTCAAAAGTTTTCCGTTACAATACGGCCTATGGGGAAAAACCGTTTCAAATTATTTTAACGTTTATAACACTTTCCACAAGTTTGAAAAGTGCTTATGAATTGTTTAAAAAGTTCTTATGCATTCGGTTTGTCTGTCCGTCTGTCCGGGCTCTAACACTTGTAAATATACTCGAATTGCCCTGACATTTTTGTATATTATTGACATTTACCGTAACACGAATCCTATTAAAAATTAAGTTTCTACCATGATTAGTTTATTTACAGGGAGAGTCAAAATTTTTCCATCACATTCTGGTCTGTGGATCGTTTCAAAGGCGTTTTAAAGATGTTACACCCTGTCAAACGTATTAAAATTAAGAAAGGAAACGTAAGAAAACTAAAGTACATATTTTTGTAAAATAAATTCCGGTGATAGCTTATTAATTTTAAATTTTTATATGATGTTGCCATTAACATGTAACTGATATAATTGTATGTAATTGTAAGAATATTTAT
The DNA here is from genome assembly GCA_964019185.1 of Maratus speculifer. Lineage (NCBI taxonomy): Eukaryota > Metazoa > Arthropoda > Arachnida > Araneae > Salticidae > Maratus > Maratus speculifer. The sequence goes on from OZ025300.1 coordinate 146,491,980, forward strand.
TAAGTACTTTTCTTGGTTATTTTGCAATGAATTTTTTGTGTGTTTTTAGAAGTTTAATTTTCAATGTATTAACTTTTGTACACCGTTGGGAGATTCATTTATTACGCACTTGTGCAATAACCGACGAAAGAACTTACATTGAATTAAAACAGTAATTGTCGATCATTAGTTTAACGATTTGAGTATCTAAAATAAAATTATAATGGAGTATTTCAATATTATTTGCTGTTAATAAAGAGAAAATGGATATCGATGTTTATTTCACACTGAAAGAGATGATTTCATTATAGACTATGTAGTAGCTAATTGCTTCTTTAAACTTTAATTGCGAGTAATAAAGATAATTGCCTTCAATTAATCTTAACGATATTATCGCTAATAAAAAAAAACTTTCAGAAACATGTTAATAAATGTAATTATTGTCATCGGTAACGATTTAAGTTTAAATGATCTTTGTTTTATCAAAATAAACCACATTGATAAAAAGGAAATATTAGAAACATAACATATTTTTTTATTTTTTATTTTAGTGATGATGCTAATTGTTAAAAGTTCTTAATCTCCCAGTAAGAAAAGTTCTCTTTCAGTTTACTTTTAAAAAGGCTCCAGAATGTTTTGGGTTTTAAACTTAAATTATTTTTTAAAGAACAATATCACTGTTTCTAAAAAGTGGATTAAAAGAAGGAGATACCTCATCTTGGTAATCTTGCAGTTTATTGTAATGAATATTGATATATTTGGGTCGTGCAATCGTTATGTAAACAAAGTTAATTAATTTTTGAAAATTTCAAAATTCCCTGACACCTTTAAAATCGATTAAAATGGTAAACAATTGATATTAATAAATTGTTTTCAATGAATAAAAGGAACTATGGAAAGAAAATGTATGTTTTCTTTATCAAGAGTCAGCAAAATAAAACAAAACAGAGAACAATATATGTATACACACATATATATATATATATATATATAGTCATTTAAATTATCTAGAAGATCTTTATGATACTTTACAGATGTATATTATATATCTGCTTATCTATCTATCTATCAATCAGTATATATACGCCTTTGTTCGTAAAATTAAAAGCTCATTAAAAGTAATTGATCTATAGAACAAATTATAAAATGTCTGCTTCCTATTAAACAACAACAAAAGAAACAAAATATGCTAATTAACTAAAATATTTTTCTCAAAAAACTTTTTGACATTGATAAATGCGTCCCGTGATATTTTTAAAAATTAATACCGGAGAAAAGCTGAATTTATTTTTATTATTATTATTATTTATTTTTTTATTAATTTTATGCACTTTAAATAAAACATATGAAGAAACTTAACTTTGGGACTAAAACAAATAAAGAATACTGCCCAGTTAAACTGATGGCATTGAGCTCACAGGCTACAAATACTAATTGTACATTAAAGCCTTATATTTTCAAGGGTTAATTCCGTTCGAAAAAAAATTAAGAAGGGGAAACAGCTCTCTCCTTTCCTCTTTTTTTATACTTAATCATTGAACCTCCTATACTATCAAAGACATGCTTTATCATATAAAAAATCTATATCCAAAATTCAGAGCAAATGAGATAATTCTTAATAAAAACCCATTTAGCATTTATATAATTTAAAAGGAGTTATCCCCCTCTTTTATGCTTAACCATATAACTTCCAAAACTATTCAGAGATTTGAACGAAATCTGAAAATTCTGCTCGAAAAATCCATTTATATAATTTAAGGGGGGGGGGACATTCGAACCCCTGTTCCCCCTATTTATACTTATTCAATGAACACCTAATAACAGTCACGGAATCGCCTCATCAGAATGATCCTAATATAAACTTTGAACGAAAACTTAATTCTGCATGAAAATCCCATTTATATCAACTAAGGGGAGGGGCATCAGCACCCCGTTCCCTCTCTTATACATATCGAATGAACTCCAAAAACTAATCAGGGAAGCGCCTTGTCAGGATATACCCACATACAAAATTTCAAGTGGATCGGGTATTTTTATCATGAGTTATCGCGTTACGCACGAACGTACGAACGTACATACAGAACAGACTTCGAGTAATCGTAATCGTGTAATCGTAATCGACTATAATCGATTACAAAAACCGTGTAATCGCACTGCAATCGTAATCATAGATTTTGGTTTTCGACATAATCGCAATATAATCATAATCAAGAGATTCCATCTCGATTATAATCATAATCTAATCATAATCGGACCCTAAATAATTGCAATGTAATCGTAATCTCACATAAATATACGATTACGCTCTAAGATTACGTCTTTTCCCCCCTTCCTTTCTCTTCCAAATGAAAATATACTTGGTTTGCTAAACATTGTACCGGGAAAGGAAGAGTGCGGTTCACGTTTTTAACTCATCAAACTGCCCTTAAAGTAGGAGGGTGAAGGTCAAAGATCATGAGGGACAGAGATAGCCTTTAATGAGGTAAAAGTGAAACAGAATGTATACGCACACTGTAATAGGATACAGAAATAGTATTTGACTTGAGTTTGTCAAAGATATATGGGAATTAAAAAAATAAAACAACATGTGGTCAATCCAGAGGTATGGGTCATTTGAGTGGAAGTAGTGAAGATAAAAAGGAAAGAAAGAAAATTATTTTATTTATGGTTTTACTACGGACACTTGTATTGAACATTACATTCTGCCCTTCCCACTCCCCTTAAATTCTGTCCTGCCAGAAGACAATGTGATTTTTTTCATTTGACTTTCTTGTACAGAGGCGTAGCCAGAGGGGACCGGGGGCTCCCTGCTCTTCATACCATTAAAATCAAAAAGTTGTTTTCGCCTTGAGTAATAGCTGGAAATTCGCTGATTAGATAAGGCAAAGAAAGCTTTATAAAATTAGTGGTACCCAATACATCTGGATTCCACTCCCCACTCCATCTGTCTACGACGCTGTTCATGTAATTGAAATTTATTTTAAAATTTATTAAATTTGAAAATGCGGAATATCAGTATAATTTTTTAGTTTATATTTCTTCATTTCATTTCTTACGGAGGTAAGCAATATAATTATTAAAGCACTACTTCAGTCATCCGAAAACACTTCTTCGCTAAAGTTTATCTTATGAACAAAAAAAAAAAAAAAAAAAAATTACGATACCAAATTTACGATCACTTGCATTTCAATATTTTTAAATGTTTTTCTCATTGAGCAACTGAAATCTATCTGTATGAAAACCGATTTTTGTTTTACCCTTTCAATTTCCATTACATGTTTTTTTTTTTTTTTTTTTTTTTTTTTTTTAATATATTTACATTTCAAAACCCGTTCCTAAAGTAAGAACATCTTTAAGGGTGGTCTCAACTGCTTTGCTCAGCAAGCGCAAAACGTTTTGGCACATTTACAAATTCATTTTTTAACGGAAAGATAAAAAATTGAAGGCCTGACTATGGAAGCGAATTCGAATCGAATTGAGTCTTCCATTTTGTGGTAATTAAATTATCTACCGAATTATGAGTTATTTTGGTCACGTGATCTCGTGATTTTCTCCCTTTCATTGACTGGTTTTTCTGTTTTCGTCGGAAAAAGCGTTCGAAATGTCAACTTTGATGGCTTGTTCTGAAATATCCATTGCGTTTGAAAAAAAAAAAAAAAAAAAAAAAAAACAGAAAAATGAGTGCAATTAGATAGTTTCTGATTAACAACACCTGCTGGTGTCATGTCTTTTTGAACAAAAATAAATTAAAACTTATGTCTCAAAATTGCCCTTTTTGATTTAAAAACACCCATAATAAAAAGAATGCATATAAAATCAAAAAAGTAGAAAACAACGGTCTTTATATACATCAATCTGAGCTAAACAATACAAAAAAGAAAAAAAAACTTTTAAAAGATTAAAATGCGAACAAGATATTAAAAAAAAAAATTCTTCCAAAGGATTAACATTAGTGAACTGTTGTTTTCGCCTTACTGAAGTAGCCTTTTTATGTTATACACTGCATATTAATAGGCACAGAAAAGAAGAAAATTTTATGTTTGTTTTACGAACAAAAAGAAGAAAATTTTATGTTTTATAATGTGAATGAGAAGGTTCAAAAGAATACCTCAAAATTCTTTAAAGAGGTATTTTCCCAATATCGAATAATAATATGTATATGAAAAAAATATGATTTAGGCTGAATTTTTCTTGGGGAATTTGTGAAGTAAAATGATCAAAATTCAATAAAAAAAATAACAGCTATAAAACAATGGAGTTTTGAAATAATTATAAAATGTGATTATGAAATTTATTATAAAATGTGAATATTGCATACTGATAGTCAAACAATGAGTTCGAAGCAAGAGTTGTTCTTCATAGAACTTTGCACGACTCGGGTTAAACCAAATTAGAGTCCTATAATTTTATTTTTAGTCAATCCGAAACCCGACTCAAATTTAACATACTTCATCATAATATTAGCCTATAAGAAACTAATAAGAAACTCTAATAAGAAATTGCTCTAATAAGATGCTCTAATTAATTACTCTAATAAGAAATTGATCTTTTTTATAAAGGAAGAAATTTATGCTACCTTGCGTACATAAATAAATATAATACTCCTTAATATTTAAGAATGCATTTTTTCCCCGAAGAAATATTTAGGACTGTTTTGAAAAAAAATTGGGTAAATCCTAATAAGAGTCACAAATGGCTAAAACACAAGCCAACACATTCAAAGTCAACATGACCTGCAGTCGCAAAAATTACAACCGTAATCGTAATCTAAATGTAATCGTAATCCAACAAAAAAATTGTAATCGTAATCTAAACATAATCGTAATCCAACAAAAAAATTGTAATCGTAATCTAAACGTAATCGTAATCCAACTGTCATAAAAAGAGACATAATCGTAATCGGTTTTTAGAAATTGAAAATAATTGTAATCGTAATCGATTACAGTCTTCTGTAATCGACTCGAAGTCTGATACAGAACGGACGGGCACATAAGCTCTCAGGCTATGATAGCCTGTGAGCTAAAAACTATAACAATCCAATAAAAAACTCAAAAGTCTTATAAAAACTCAAACATTCTTCCTGAAGTAAATCTTCCTGAAGATAGCTTTTGATATTATCAAATAATTTTTAGTGTGTGTGAAATCGAGAAAAAATAATAAATAAATTTAAAAATCAAAGCACAGCTCTTAATACAAAATTTAAAAAAAAAAATTTCAATATAGGTCAAGAAAGTGTGGCACTCGCGTACAAAGGGTTCCGTACAGTAAACATAGAAAAAATTAACCCATTAGGGATGGGAGATTTGTAAATATGCCATATAAAATTCTCAGAATCCTTCATTATTCGCACAAGTTATTTTTTATTGTAAAGTTTATCTTATTTAATTGGAACATTTTCGCGATTCAACTACAAAAAAATTTCTGCTTTTTAAAACCGGTAATTAGAATTTAAAAATTAAAGAAAGTGCTGTCGTCGCGAAGGAATTAACTGTATTATTAAAAGAAAATCGTTTCTAATAGATAATAAAACTGTCTAAAAAAAAAAAAAAAAAAAAAAAAAAAACTTTACATTTAGGGTTGGTTATACTGTACGAAAAGTATGAATTGGTATACCACAAAAGTTCAGAGATATGAAGCTTATACATGCCATTGTACATAACCCCCTTTTTATAATCTTATTTTGAGAATTTATCTTATTTTTTGAATAATGAGCAGGGCCTGATTACTAACGGGACACTCTTCTACCAGTAAAAAGAAGTAGAATCTTTTTCCTTATTTATGACAGTAATTACAAATGAAAAGGGCATTGAAAGAAGGTGAAAATTTCTTTAAGATTTTACTGGTTGGAGAGTGCCTCGTTAGTAATAAGGCTCTGATAATAAGTAGTGCACATTTTAAGTTCACTTGGCATTTCGTTAAACTAAATTTAGCGTACTATTTTTTTTCCTTTTTTAAAATATAGCTTACACAGAGTGTTTGTTCAAAATTTCAACTTGGCATTATGCTAAAAGCGCTTGAGTCAAATTGAACTTGCAAATTTGCAAAGTCACTGCGGTCCTTGACGCATTTTACCAGATAGGTTTTTACGAGGGCAATTCGGAAAGTAACCTCCGTTTATGAATTAAAAAAAACTAATGAAAGGAAACATGTTTCATTACTTACGTATGAAAGACACGTTCTTCAGCTACTTCTCAACATAATTGCCGTATTAATTAAAACAATTATCACAACGGTAAATCAGCTTTGAAATTCCATGGTCACAGACTTCTGCCGCCGGCCTATTCAACTACGATTATTTTTAAATTCAACTCGCACCACTCTTTCAATCCAAAGGATTTTGACATATTATTTTATTTATATTTACAATTTCCGAATTGCTCTGGTAATATTTTACTTGACCCACTATTTTTAAAAACATTTTTGATCGTACATTTATCAACAAATTATATTGAAAAATATGTTAAAATTATTTTTATTGAAAGAGTGGTGCGAGTTGAATTTAAAAATAATCGCAGTTGAATAGGTTGGCGACAGAAGTCTGTGACGATGGAATTTCAAAGCTGATTTACCGTTACGATAATTGCTTTAATGAATACGGCAATTATGTTGAGAAGTAGCTGAAGAACGTGTCTTTCATACGTAAGCAATAAAACATATTTCCTTTCATTAGTTTTTTTTAATTCATGAACGGAGGTTACTTTCCGAATTTCCCTCGTAATTTACTTTTAAAGACACAGGAGTCGTAATAAGAGATCCACTGAATGCAAACTTGTCGCGATCCGCATAATATTTATACAGGATTGAAGCGCATAAGTAATTTAAAAACACAGACATTTTAGTACGAAAAATTTCGTAACATAGTGCCTCTACATCCAAAGGAAGAATTTTTTTGTATTAAATAAGTTAAATAACACTTATAAAAACGTGTACTACAATTGCTACTTTTTTTATGCGCACGAACACTGATTTATGTGATTAAACCTAATTGAATTAGTTGGTTTGCAACAATATGATGTTTATTACTTCTATATTGCTCTACATATTGTATTCTATAAATATATTATTAAAAGTTATTATCAAGGTTTTAAAAGCTAATGGTATGCAGAGTACGCCAGCCCAGTCATTAAATCTGCCCAAACGGTCTATGTCTTTAAGGATTAATATTTTGGTTCATTACCGACGATTTTTTTTTCAAAAACCTTCATCAAAAATGCGTCTATACATCTGCTACGATCGGTACCTCCAACGCTCTTCAACGCCTTTGTTCAATGCCCACAAGTCAAAATTTGTATGCAACAGAAAATTGGGTTTTTCTAAAAAAAAAATTAAGCAATCGAGACTAACCACTATAGTTTTTGTGCAAGGTACAAAGTAACATCTACTAAATCTATTTTTTTCATAATTTTAGCTTCCGTAGATTTTTTTTCATAGTTTTAGCTTTCCGTCCTTGGCGAATTCTTTGGCAATTAATTCATGAAGATATTGCTTTTATTGAGTTTCAAAACTACATTTAAATACAAAAATGATAATTTGTTACATAAAAATGCAATTTGGTATTATTAATGGACAAAAAGGAAAATGTATTTAGCACAAAAAATTTAGTAATTGTTTTGGTAAAAATACTTATTTTCACCAATGCTACATAATTAAATGGTTGGTTTTGGATTCTTCGAGCTGTAGTAAATGCTAATTCTGTTCTCGTCTTACTATATTTTATTCGTTTTTTTCAAATACCATTTAATAAACAAAAATATTTTTGTAAATATTCTTAAATGAACAAATAATACTTTGCTATTAATTTTTTGTAGTTACTAAAAAACTTTTATAAATTAAAACAATTGGATATTTTTGATTTTTTCCTATGGTAATATTTTTCTTTTATCTAATACTAGTGATTATTTCAGACGTAAAACAAAAAGTACTTTAGTCTTGACTAAGTCTCTCTTGTCAAGTTCTAAGTAAGTAAAGAAAGGAAATTAATGAATTAAGGAGAAAAGATAGACATTGATTGTTAAATTAAAGTTTTCAAATTGTCATTAATCTAAATTATATGAAGTAAATTTATTAGATTAGTATGTATGGTATTTTTTTAAGATGTTTTTTTAAATTCATGTATTGTAATGTTTTAAAAGTATTTTGTCAGTTAGAACAATGTTTGGAATAAAAATTTATTTTGAACAGTGTAGTAACAGGAGTTTTTTATCTAAACAAATAATGAAAGTAAATATGGTGCTGAAAAAAAAAATAACGAATGTGAAACGCACTTAAAATATTTCGGGGCCAAACACCACAGCGTTAAGCTTTCTGTGTGTCCCTATAAAATAAAAATAAAATGTTATAGGATCAATATTTAACAGGAAATGTACTATAGAACACCTTAATAACATTTATTGATGCTTTGAAAAGCCAAATATGCTTTACGAAAGTTTATAGTTAAAAAAACGCATACAGACAAAGGAACTACTTTTCCATTTTCACACAAACAAAAGACATACAATAATAAACACGTTTCAATTATTTAGAAATATTTAAAATTTAAAATTAGAAAATAGATTAATGATTGAAAAATTGCGAAAAAATTCGTCTCATGACCTATCAATATATCAACAGACTTTTGATGCCCAGATTCAAAATGCATGTTTAAGTAATTGTAATATTTAAAATGGGTTAAAAAAGGTAAAATTAGCTATATTAGCATTATAAACATAATAAAACATCAATAATCCTCTTTTAAACAAATAAATGTTTTATCACAATTTTTAAAATAATTCTTGTACTTTGTTCTTGTAATTCCTCCTGAAGAAAGGATAAAATGAGCAATATTATCATCCTGAACATAATAAGACTTCAAGAAACTTTTATGGGTTTTTAAACAAGTAAATGTTTTACCGCTTTAAAAAAAAATAAATCTTGTAGCTTCCTCCTGCAAATTTACCTGAAACAATCACCTCAATTCCACATACGTGTACACCTATAAGAGATTTTATCATAAACTTAATGAGAATATATATTGAACAGCTGAAATTGTGGCGACACTGAATTTGTTCAGAGGTGATTTCGTGCATCACTGATCCGTTATAGCTATGTTTTATTGTAAAAAACATTACGTAACATTTTATTGGATGTATTTCATTTTATCTGTTTGTTTATTCATTCATGCAATAAGTATTTAATGTAAAGCAAACAGATACTTTCAGATATTGTGTAATGTTATCTACATTTTCACGAACAGAAACGACACTTTATAATCTTACATTCTTAACCTTCCCACTGCCGCGACCGGATATATCCGTTCACTATGCTGCAGGTTTCACTGCACTTGAAGCTTTATTTAAATTAATATAATTCTACAAATATAATCCAGTTTTAAGAAATTAAGTTATGATTTATACTTTCAAGGCCTATAAGCATCTACGTAACAAAAAAAAAAAAAAAAAAAAAAAAACACCATGATAGAAAATTTCTCTTTTATTAATAGTTAAAATAAATTGCAGAAAAAAACTACAATTTTGCCCTTTTGCTCGGCGGTCAGGGAGTTAATAGAATGTAAATGAGAAAAAGGTCCAAAGCTATAATGCACTTACTTATTGTACCGTTACATTTTATCTCATTTTATTCATACTATACCTTACTTATGTAAAAAATAAAATAGATGAAATATATTCAAGTATATTATTTTCTTTATATTATTTATTTGAAGTATTTATACAAATACCTTTAGTTCAATAAACAGAAATATATTTTTAATAATCATATAGTCAAGGGAATGCAATAAATGAAAGGTAAAAAAAATATATTGTGCTACATATAAGTTTATAAAATCTATGTATTATTACAATATTTATCTCAATTTATTTTACACTATACCTATACGTATAATCATGAAATAAAAATAGATGTTTGGTATTCTGGGATTGTGTGTTATTTTTATTTTATTTTTTAAGGAATTTTCTAGTATTATGTATGTTTTAAACAACAAAAATTGTTCTCTATTTTATTACATTATCAATAGAATATAAAAGAGCTTGGAGGCGTAAAGTATTTACTCATTCAACTTTCCCGTTTGCATTTATAACTCGATTTCTTTTACAATGGATTTAAGAAGAATAAGAATAAATGGATGGAATTAAAGAATTTTATATCTTTTTTTTATATTATTTCTTTCAGTTGTTATTATTTCAGTACATATTATTATCTATGCTTTCGAAACCAGAAACCGGTCTTCAATAATTATATACTATTAACAGACTGTGATGAAAAATGAAGTAAAACATTGTTCATTTTTATGTTCGCTTGTCGTTTGTTTGCTTTTTATCTTAGTTTCTGTTACATTTTATTTATATTAAGAACAAATTAATAACAAAGCCAAAAAAATCTCATTTTTGTTTTATTTCAATTTTGTAAACTTTTACTTTTTAAATATAACGTAAAGATATTTATCAAAATTTGAATATAATTAGAGATTACAGATAGGAAAAAGTGTAAATTAGTTGAATAACATGTTAATCCGAAAAATAACAGTTTGTCATTATATATTATACTTTTAAAATTATGTTTTATTAAGAAGATTGAGTTGGATATGTTTCGTTACAAATCGTTAGGGAAAAAACTTATGTGGTCTCGACAGAAAAATACTTTATCTGCTTTTACGAAGCATTAAAAACAAGTTCATTTCATAGAAAAGATAAATTATTTCGTTTGATTTTTTAAAAAATCAACATTATTTTTAATGCGTTTACTTGTTTTCAAACTGGAATACACAGGGGTCTTACATTTGAGAAGATATTTCGAGACAAATATCAGCAGTTATTAATAGAATGATAAATCGATATTAAACGCGCAAAATTTCGCGTTATTTAAACTGACATTTTCAATTGGAAAATATCGTTACCTTAGAATCCCATGTTCATGAAATTTTGGGAAAGGTATCTCCGAATACGATAAAAAAAACTTTAGATAATTCCTGGAAAAATATCAATTTATTTGAGTTTAAAAAAATAAATGGAGTATATTTTGTTTCAGCTTTTGTATCTTGTACTTCATATAAATAATGGAATTTACATGTTGAAATATTTATTAGAATTTGTATTTCCTATTAATTCGGTGTTTTTTTGAACAGAGAAAATACATAAATTAGTCTACTAATGTGTTGTTCTGAAAAATTGTTCTCTGTTATATGATATTTCATTTTTTTAAATTCAGTTTTGTTGAGAAGATTGAGTAGTCGATATTTTCTTTCAGACTATTAAGGCGAAATATAAAATCTTGATAGAAAAAGTTATACATCTTCATTTTATAACTATTAGAATTCAGTAAGTCAAAATCTTTGTGTTTTTGCTTTTAACTGCATTGGAAAGTTTTGCCAAGTTTTCAAGACATTCTGGATGCTTATTGTGTGTTAACAATGTAATTAGGAAAATAAATCCGAAGGAAAATACCGATGCATTTTTTATTTAAAAATTTCTACATTCTTAGAAAACATTTTAATAGAATTTAATATAATAAAGTTAAAGTATGACGTTGGGTAAAAAATATGATGCAAGTCAAAATGTTGCCTACTTTTTTTGTACCTTAAAAAGAAATTTCTTTTATGCAGTGTTCTTCTGTATTGATATACGTATATTTTTATTTGGGACAAATGAGTTTTTTTGAAAGTACAGGGTGGTCATAAAAAAACTTTGCCGATATACGGAGCTCTAGCGGCCAGTCCGCTCAACCGATCGAAGTGAAATTTCAGATATAGCTATTCAGAGGTATGAACTCAAGATTCTGTGAACGGCAACAAAATGGCGCTCACGGTTACGGTTATAGTTACAGAAACTCGAAAATTTCCAATGGCAACACCCATTTTTTTCATCGCAAAATGCTCAGCGCATGCGAAAACCCTAAAGAGCGTTGGAACCGTACGTGTATCGCAAGAAACGGACATGTTATGCACGCACAAAAAACCGTTCTGGGAATTTCCCCCTCCCCCATAGAAAAAACTCGATTGGGGCGCAAGGAAGAAATTTGCATATGATGCAGAGTCAGTAAACTAATCTCTGATTACAATACAGATAGGAGAAACTAAAACTTTTATTTTGATTACACATTTTCCACATGGGTGCCATCACAGGCAATCAGGTGATTAGTAAAAACTATATAAATAGAACAGTTTCAACTGATGTCACACCCTAACAACCAACTTCATAGCCTTTGTTTGGTCATCGGTGTTTCCTGAATTTCTCCATTTTGATTGGTTAAGCGATAATATTTGCATAAAAATCGCTGATTTTGATTAGTTAGTGAAACATTGGGGGCATACAGTCACATGGTTGAAATTGATCTACATATGTTAATAGATTTGTATAATTATGTTTAAAACTAGGGTAACATCCCCAGTAATTGGCACATTAAGAATTTCTCTTTAAACGTACTTCAATTTTTATTACAAAGAAATAAGATATTTACTTGGAAATATTTTTAAATCAAAGAATGCATATCTGTGCATCTATTTTGCCCACTAAAAGCAAAAAAAAATTAAAAAAGTATTATTATAAAAATATATTTATAAAAAGTTGCTGAAATCACCAGTAATTGGCATCTAGAGCACCAATGTTTGACACCTTGTGATCCAGTAATTAGCACAAGTTTATATTTAAAAAGAACTTTACATTTTGCATGGGTTTAATAGCTTTAAATGAATTTACTGTAGATGAAGATGCCATATTCCAGGTTTTTGAGAGTAAGAAATCAGCATATTAGTCTGAAATGTGAACACTTTAAAACAATACAATATACTTATATTAATACCCAGTAATTGTCATGCTGTCCCCAGTAATTGTCATATGAAGCTTTGATGGATTCAAATTACTGATAATATTTCATATTTTCAAATAAAAACAAATGATAAACAAAATTAGTCTATAACTTTAAAAATACTTCCAAAATAAGTGGTTTAATCTCAAATTCCTTGCGATTTCCTTGTAATTGGAATAGGTGCCAATTACTTGGAACTAGCAAAATTGAAGCACCATTAATTGGCATCTATGATTAATTCAGAAATCCAAATATTTGTTATGCTATCCAAATAGTTGTCGAAAATACTTTTACGCAAATAAAGTAACCCTTTTTAACTAAACAAAACTGTTGTCAATTAAAATTTAAAATGTATTATAAATCAGATAATAATGAATTGAAAAGCATGCCTTCCTTAAGCCAAAAGAAGAAGCATTTGCAACAAAAATGGCTAATTTCATACAAACCATAATTGTTCCTCTTTCTTAGGCACTATTGTCATCTAGTAGCATAAATCAAAGTTATAATCTTTAACGTAAATGAGCATAAAACTGGTATATGTTCTTGCATTTTTAAAAGACTGGATATAAATCTTATTTTAGGACATGTTTGTAGGATGTGCCAATCACTGGTGCATGCCAATTACTGGGGATGTTACCCTATTTGGCGAACAAATGTATTTTCAAAGTTTTCAAAATATTGCTCATGTTTCACACTTTTTGTGACGAAAAAAAAATCTATCTATATTGGGAAGATCCTCATTGAACAATTTTACTGAAATAAGTAAATATTTCTTTGGAATAAAAGATTTTTCTTTTTTACAGTACTTAAATATATGCTTAATATTCTTTATCAACACTTCAAAATCGATTAAAATTATTTAAACTTTTCGCGACGGGAGCCTTTTACCAAATTTTTAATGTTTTGTCATCAGTTTTTGAAAACAGAAATTTGTGCCTTATAAAATCATGAAATTGTTTCGATTGAATAAGGTAAATTTTTCTGTAAAATTTTACTGGTGGGGATAAACAAGGATTCTCAAGCCTTTTTGCGGTACGTATACGTGTCGTTCGTCCCCAAGTGGTTAAGTTCTACTTGAGTGGAGCAATGGCAAAAGTAAGATAAATTCTTAAATGCGAAAAAAAAATTCTTTAATGTTGGATTTATGCTACATGTAATATGAAAGAAAAATGCTAACTTGTTTATTAGTAGTGAAAACCTAATTAATCAATATGTAAATAGAGATGTGATGTAATTAGTATATGGACTTGAAGAATAGAAGAACTTTCTGAAATTGTGTACCTATATAATCAATTTTATGACAAAGTTGATTTCAATATTCTTGGGGGGTAAGTTATTTTTTTAAACTGAAAATTAATTAGGTGTTTTTTGGTTGACCGGGCGTCAGTGTTTTACATACATACATATGTCTAAATCCATGTATATATATATTTAGATATACATATATGTAATATGTATGTATCTCTGTTATATAATTAAGTTTTTCTTGGCGGTATTTCCTTTTATTTTCTTTCTATTACGTTAAATTACCTAAATTACGCCATTTCCTATTCTTCAATAACATCCGTCATTCATTCTATTGAATTCTCCTTAAATTATTTATTATCTTATTCAATTTAATTACATATAAATCTTTTAGTTTACTCCTATATCGCCTCATCATTTTTAGCCAAATTCTTTTATTAAGTATGAATTGGAATGTTTTTAAAAAAGTTTTTTATTTTTTATTTTTCTTTATTTTTATTTCAAAATTTTCACCCACTCTGGGATTTTTATTTACTTCTCATATTTTCAGTTCATTACGCGTTTCTGACTGATTTCTTTGCAGAATTATTTTTATTGGACCTTTTCGTATGTCGTTCTTGTTCCTTACGAATCAGAAGCGCGCGACGTCATCATTTGTATTTTTGCAAGTTGATCAAAAAATCAGGAGCATTCGACGGAAATGAGGGAATTTGTGTGATTTTCAATTTCTTAAGATCTAACTCCGCCTGGAATTCTCGTATGACGTCAGCGTTTTTTATTCTAAAGCTCTTATAATAACCACTATTATTTGTCACAGAAAAACCTGATCTTGAGATTAAAGAGGGAACTGCTTCAGATAATATATTGTTAGTATACAATTAAAAGCTAAGCAAATGTCATGGAGAATGTTATGGCAAATGTCATGCGTCATTTTATGGAGAAATGCCTTTTCGTATTAATTTTATCGCTTTTTTACCATTCCACGACCTGCAATAACGACTTGTATTAACTACCGGCAAGGAGTCGATATTTATCAAATAAAAAAATAATTTAAATAAAGGCCAAATTTTGTGACTCTTTGATCATAAAAACTTCTATGATCATGTGTAGAACCAAGTTTAGCTTTTTTATTAACTCTGACATTTTAAGTCATAAACTACTCCTAGTCTCTACACATTTAGTTAAAGATTATTTTGGGACATGGTACTTAAATAGCATAAAGAAGTTATTGCGTCGGCCCCACCAGTGGCCGAGAGGTTCTATTCTAAAACTGGTAAACGGCCGGTGCTGTGTTCGAACCCAATCGGCCGTCAACCTAACCGTTCGGAGTTTTCCGTTGTTTTTTGCAAACCTTGGATTTTCTTGCGTAAATACGGGTTAGGTTCCCTTAGAAAGGCCCCCACGAAGGGTAACACCCGCCCCTTTGGGGCCTATATCCCAAGTGCAGATAATTCGCCCTCATAAACACAAAACAAAGCAAATGCAAAGTTATATCAACACTTTACAGTATCTTGAGTTAGGATGGGATTTTTTGCTTAAGGCTTGAAATGAATGGCTCGTTTTTTGCGGATTTTGATTACTGCAGATGAGAAATGGACTGACACCCTTGGATGTCCGCACTAACGGTTGCGAAGTTATATTTATATATATATATATATATTGTTCGTAACCTTAGCACTGTTAAAAGTGAAAAGTTAGTGAAAATGATGTCATAGTGGTGCAAAAGCGGTGAATTTTTTGTTTTGAGTGTATATATACTTGTTTTCTTTTAAATGTGATGCTTTTTTTGTAGGGGGGGGAGGGAGATGTAAAATTTTGATTTTAAACTTTAAAACGTTATATTAAGTGCCTATAAATCATTTTTAAAAAATTGAACATTGCAGGAAGCTGGTATTTTGATTAAAAAAACTTTTTTTTAACGTATGTGATTATATTAGTCATATCCTGAGGGCCACTCTACATGTTTTGTAAATAATAAATTTATTATTCTTCAACGATTATTGTCTACATTAATAATTTGGCAGCAAAAGTGAACAACTATGTAAATATGGGGAAATTCGGTTGAAAAAGTCTCGTTTATGGCAATACACCATGGTTAATTTTGCGCAATGATGTATTGCCATGGCATGGAGATGCACTGGACGGAGATGGTCTGGACGGAGGTCTTTGTAAGATTGAGAACTGTCTTCCATACATGTTACACAGGAAGAAAATCCCCAAAAACTCCATACATAAAAAATAAGAAAGTTTTCGCACCCGGGTTTACAATATTATGTCAAGTTTTATAAATACATATATTTTAGTGCTCTTTTAAATACTATTTTTTGCAATACTTTATAAATAAACGTTATTATTAATACAAAGTACGGCCTTGACATCCTTGCGCTGCGTAATTGTCAAATCCCATGATAGTCAATAACTAAATTTTAGAGACAACGAGTAATTTGCGGATCAAAATGTCAGAGTTAATAACAAAGCTTAACTTAACTTTACACATAATCTCATAATTTTTTACGGTCAAAGAGTAATAGATCTTGGCTTACTTTTTTACACTAGACCTTTTTTGATAGGATTTCACTTCTTTTTTGTGAGGAGAAATCCAAATAAAGCTTTTCCAGTAGCGTCGATTTCAATTGCCCAATTTTTAGGTTCATAGACTTTGTAAACATCACATGTATGAAATGGCTTATGCATGAAATTGCTTTGATTTTTTTTTTTTTTTTTATTCGAGAAATACATCGAATTTTTTATGTGTGCTAATGTTTAAAATGAATTCGTTTAAATTGCCCTGTAACTACATATTAGTTTTTGTTTAAATTTATTAGATGTTCTATCCAAGTCTTCCAAAGTTAATTTCTACTGTCCATAGTCGCTTTTATAATTTTATCTGTTTTTAGTGTAACTCCTATTATTTTTAGTTACAACTCTTGTGATGTTTTCAAAAATGCTTATTTTAAACTGCAAGCTTACCTCTAGACCTTTTCCGTTCGTGGTCTACGACATTAATGTCCGGGAATGAAACAATACAGCATATCATGCATTGATAAAGACATCGTTTTTTGCGGATTTCGATTACTGCAGATGAGAAATGGACTGACACCCTTGGATGTCCGCACTAACAGTTGCGAAGTTATATTTATATATTTATATATAACGTTCGTAACCTTAGCACTGTTAAAAGTGAAAAGTCAATGAAAATGATGTCATAATTGTGCAAAAGCGATGAATTTTTAGTTTTGAGTGTAAATATACTTGTTTTCTTTTAAATATGATGTTTTTTTTGTGGGGACGAAGGGAGATGTAAAATTTTGATTTTAAACTCGAAAACGTTATATTAAGTGAATATAAATCATTTTTAAAAAATTGAACATTGGTTGTATTTTGATTAAATTTTTTTTTAACGTATGTGATTATATTAGTCATATCCTGAGGGCCATTCTATATGTTTTATAAAAAATAATGTTATTATTCTTCAACGATTATTGTCTACATTAATAATTTGGCAGCGAAAGTGAACTACTATGTAAATACGGGGTAATTCGGTTGAAAAAGTCTCATTTTTGGCAACACCGTGTTTAATTTTGCGCAATGATGTATTGCCATGGAATGAAACTACCCATGTATATTATAATATGAGAGAGAATCTAACAATAAATTATTAATAGTATTATTATATAGTATTATTATATAGTAGTATAATATTAATAGTATATTTGCAGAATGTTTATAAATTAATTGTAATGCGCCCAATCCAAAGTTGCGGGTGTGACATTTACACAACTTAATTTAGTCACCAGCAAAAAAATTTTTGAGCATTGGTTTCAATTTGTATGAATTTCAATGTAGACCACTTACACATACATTTATCCAAATCTGAAAATTATCCGATGTATCATTTATTTATAAAAAAATAATAATTTCCGCCTGTTGCGGGTGTGACATAAAAAGGACATGCATTTTCATCTTTCAGTGCAAAAATGCAAAACTCTGTGAAATATGACAACTGAGTGAATTGATATTTTTATATATTAGACAGTAATACTTAAATAATTATTCTATGAAAAAATTAAATTACTTATTCAATTCTTGCTTTTGTGGAAAATATTCAAAATTTTCGTTGCGGGTGTGACGCCCTGTTGCGGGTGTGACTTGTATGGCCAATAAAATAATGACGTACACAAATATTCTCAAGGCAGATTTTTTTAACTAAAGAATTAATCAATATTACAATTATAATATCTAGAGAGGAAAATATAAAAAAAAATTTCATTTCCAATCTTGAATTTATAATTTCTGGTGGTGGTAGGGTTTTTTTTTTTTTTTTTTTTTTTTTTTTTTTTTTTTTTTTTTTAATACAAAAGTGCTCTTTTTTTCCCCGAGGATGCATCTGATTGACTGGGCCAAATATGCACGTTTTCTTACATTTTTTTTCAAACATTCTAATTCTATATCGTCATCATCCATTTGTCTTATTTGTTCATCAAAGTTTTCACTTTTTTAATGTCGAAAATAAAACAACTTCTACAAAATCTCCAACTGCACATTCATCGTTAGATATTATATCCTTGTCAAAGTATGGATACATCTAACTGACTGAGCCAAATATACACATTTTCTTCATTTTTATTCCGATACTCTTATTCTATAATATCCTCATTCATTTGTCTTATTTGTCCATCAAAGTTTTCACTTTTTTTTAATGTGGAGAATAAAACAACTTCTACTAAATCTCCAACTGCATTCTTATCATTAGATATTATATTTTTGACAAAATATAGTAACAAACAAATTCTTTTGTGATCACTTTCTGAAGTTATTGCTACATTAATTGTTCCTACGTCAATAAAAACAACATGATGTATCGATTGAATGTTGAGCTCCGATTGTGCTTGGTGCCAGCATTCATGAAGCATTTTCACAATATCTTATGAATTTTAACATTCAGCAAAGTTCTTTTATATTTTTTAGGACTTTTTCTACACACATGGCAAAATCTGAAGCTGAAGAGTTGCTAGAGCGTTGCAGAGCATTGCTAATGTTACCATTTTCTTGGCAACTGCACCAACCCCATCGACAACTCCTTTACCATGAGATGAAATGCAAAAGGATTGCCATCCTTTACCATGATTTTTTAAAATAGTCTCTTCTTTTCTCTTCTTGCTTTGTCTCTTTCCTTCTCTTGTTGTAGATATGCTTCATATTTAAAAGGGTTTTCCTTAATCTTTTTTTCAATGATATCGTGATCTTTCTGTACTCTTCATTCTCTGCAAAAGAGAAAAAATTAATGTGTAAACTGAATAAATATAGCACTTCCAGTCCAAATATATAAGCTTAACAAATTTTTAATAGTTTTCCCTTGAAATTTCTAATCTTACATAAAGTTATGTTAAATTTTGGTTAATTTCAAACTGACTATATACATTTTATGCTAACTTAATAAACATTTTAACAATTTCTATTATTCTTACTTCTACTTTTTATTTAATTTGAATTAAAAGAGAAAAAAAATCTTCCCCTAATATTGATTTACATATTTTAAAAAACTAAAAATATATATATTAGATAAATACTATCAAATAACAAAATTAAAAGAATGTATATAAAAAAACAAAACAAACTTAACAAATTTAAAGAAAATTGCTAAAATATTATTTCGTAATTTTCTTTTTTTAATTTCTATAAAATTCTTACCTTTTAAATTAATTTCTTAATCATATATCAATAATAAAATTATTTTCTTGCAGTAAAGCAACAATTTTATCAATCCAAACTGAATAAATCAACTGCACACAGTGTCACATGCTCAGATGATGCAAATTTTTATTTATTAACTGGAATTCCCTCTATTAAATCAAAGGGTATAAGCTGCCAAGTACATGTTTTCCAGCATATTATTTTTTTTTATAAATTTCCATATAATTTGTTCAAATATGCATTTGTAATCAATTTTAAAAGACGTTGCGGGTGTGACTTTAATTAAATGTCACACCCGCAACAGGGACATGTCACGCCCGCAACGCTCAATAATTATAATTAAAATATTAATTAATTCCTTTTGTGTCTGTAATTCAAAGTAGCTTAATAAACTATTTTTGAATATAAAGTTTCATAACTTTAAATCAAAAATATTTTTCTGCAGAGATATAAATGTAACTTTTTGTTGCGGGTGTGACACAATAATTAAGAGCAATTAAATAAGCTTACCTTTTGTAATGAAGATTAGTGAACACTTCTCTGCAGACAAAAACTCTCAATAATAGCCGTCAGATCATATATATCCAAGTTTGGAGATTTTCAGAATGTTTGTTCAGCTGTACGAGACCATGAAATGTAAAGATTTTTGCCGCAGTCTATTTTACAAAGTCATAGTGTCACTTTATTAATTAAAATAAGTATGTTAATGACAAAAATTTAATTCTTTTTTGATAAAATATGAAATAGTACACTCTTAACAGTTAATATGCAAAATTTCAATCATATTTAAAGAAATTTAAATTTTCATCCTCATGTCCATTTTTTCGTGGATTGGGCGAATGACCAAATCAACATTTCGTTAAAAATGATGATAATAATTTAGGTATTTACTTGATTATTCCGTCGACCAATTTCGTCAAACTATTCGAAAAATTATTTAAATTGACATAATTTTTATTATTAATAACGAAAGAACAAATAAATTATTAAAACTTAAAAGAAATGCAAGTAAAAAACCGTATTAAAAATCATTTGATGACTTAACGGATACTTGTATGGTTTTAAATATCAAGTGAATGTGGCATTTACTACAATTCACTATTGGCATTTAATTTTATAAGTTGGCGATTTTTTTATCGGCAGGATAATCAAATAGTACCTTTATTTTTTCTAGTCAAGTAAAAAAAAAATTTACTGCTTCGAGCTTCATTAATATAGGTGAAAACCGATAATGTTGCATTTTATCGTGTTCATAATCAGTGACCAACAAACAAAATTGGAAAGAATTCCGAATACGGAGAGTAAAAATTTTTGGATTTTTTTTTCATTTATTTTTTTATTATTTTTTTTAACCTCAAACAATACTTTCTTTCCAAATTTCAAGTTTCTATGTTACAGGATGTACATTAGATTTTTTATGATCTCTGAGTCAGTCAGTCCGTTAGTACTAAAAAAGCGAAACTTTGAGTCCATGTATTTTCTGAACTAGGAAAGATAGAAACGTGAGGATTTGACTATTTAATTCCGTTTGAAAAGTACTTTTGAAAACCCTAAGTTTAAAGTTCTCGGAAAATTGTAGCACAATGATATGAGGATTTCAAAAGTACCCTGAATTGCTTCCAGAAAAAAAATGCTTACAGCTGTGCTTTTTTGGCAGGGGCATTGCCGTGTTCACAAATATATGTGTATACAGATTTCATTGTATGCATACTTAAGATTGGCGCCCGCTTAATCAAAAACAATTACAAATAGTTAGAATGATGAATTATTTTGTGCATAATCCTGTAGTATGTCATGAAATTATTAACAAATATAATGGGCAATACTTTTCAGCATTTTAATATAAATATTTAACATTTTGACTGTTCAGCTGTAGCACAAAATACTGTAATTATGGTAATTAATATAGAAAAAAATTCTGACAAGTAAAATATCAGCAATTTTTTTGCCTTAATTTTTTTCCCTTGCAATAAACATAAATTATACAGAATTTATTTCATTATAATTAAAAAGAATAAATGTATTTTTTAATTTTCTTAATTTTACGAATAAAAATTACTTATGTTAGAGAAATTTACTTGTAATAAGTTTTCGTCAATGTAGAAAAACCACAATCAAAACCTTTCATTAAGACACTATTAAACTACAATCATACCTTCAAAACATTTCATTCAGAGTATGGAACCTATTTAGCATATATATTTGCTTTCACAAATATCGGACTAACAACTGAATTTTTCAAATTTTCAAAATACTCTTAATTTATCACCCTTTTTTAAACATCTTAAGGCTCCTTTTAACAAGTAAAACACTTCAAATATAAGTACATTTTTCATTTGAATAAAAGTAAATGAAAGTGCGAAAGATAGTAAATTATGATGTACTGAAATACTTCTTTATATAAACATGAGAATGAAAGGTAATATTTCATGTCCTGATTCAGTGAAACAATGCAAACGTTATGTAGCTTCTCTTGAGAAAAAGACAAATGGTTTCCGCGTTGTATTTCTGCTAGACATAATTTGGTGTAGAATTTATGAGAAATTTATCTGAAAGGAGAAAAACAAAAATGTGTTAATCAAATTCGAAAATAAAGCTGCAAGAAACTAATAAAACATATTTTGTATACTTTTAAAAAAGAGAATAAGTATGATGAATCAGTCTATATTTTTATTCTTAGTTTTGTGAAATTGAGTTATTTTAACTTTTCGTGAAAAATAGGAATTTTCTTTTCAACATAAAGTTATCTCTTTACAAAAATTTATTAAAATATTACGTCTAATGCCTAAACAACGCAGATTTTACATTGTATGATCAAACTTTTCGTGAAAAGTATATAAGAGTAAAAATTGCATTGAAATCATAAATAGAAATACCGGTTGATTCAGAAACTCCACGAGTTTTAAAATGCTAATAATTAGTAAAATATAAAAAATAGGAAGATGCGGTTATCACAGAAATTCTTAGAGACTTCTGGGATTTCGTTTTTAATGACAAAAAATATGTTATATTAGTTACATCTTTTGTCAACAGGTGGCGCTGAACTGGATGGTATAATATTGCAATGGTATGATACTGTTCATTAAAAATAAGGAAGTGTCCAAGGGTTGCAAATTTTCTGTATGATGCCCATAACTTATTTGTACCGCCATGAGACGATGTAAGACAGCCTGCACAGCATTAAAAAACAATTCAGGGAATATCTTTGAAACGCTCTGGTGTAGTATCTTTCAGCTGGGTCAATGACCTAGGCCAACCTTTGTACACATGAGACTTCAAGTAGTCCCACAACCAAAAGTCACAATTGGTAAGATCTGGAGATCTTGGAAGCAATTCGTGCTGAAAATTGCTACCCGGGACACGGGTATCTGCAAACGTAGTCCTCAGGATCGTCGTGACAGGAGAAGCGATGTGGAGAGGATCTTCCAATGAGTTGTTACCTCAAACCTTTTTAACATAGCCTTCGGGTTTGTAATGTCATCGGTCTTTTTCTGGCTCTGATTGCATGCATTTGTACGATAAGAACGCAATGCTAAAGTTGCCGATTCATCCTTTTTTGTAAGACAGCATAACTAACAAAGCTTTGTCATGTAAAAAAAGCATTTTTTAGCTTAGCAGTTACGCATCAAATTATGCATGGAAATTTGTTTTAAATGAAACTTCCTTAACCTTCGAAAAAGAGTTTGAACATTAAGTATCCTTCAAGAGAAATCTGATGAAAAATCTCAGGAAAGATGTTATGCAATAAATTCATCTATTTATATAACGCATGATAATGAAACTTTCGATGCTGTGTACTAGCGCCACCTGTTGCTAAAAATGTTAACTATTTATTTAAAAAAAATCATTATAAATGAAAATCCCACGCTTTTATGATCACATACCTGAAAATCACATACTCCTATTGTATATAGTTTTATAATTATTAACATTTCAAAACTCCCGGAACTTCTAGATCAGAGGTTCCCAAAGTGTGCTCCGCGGAGCCCTTGGGGCTCCGCGACCTTCCCATAAATTTAAACCAAAGATAAAAGAAATTAGCACATTGCAAGTGGAATATTTTCAAAATTATGTAGGATTTTTTTGTCCGTGTGTGTGCGCGCCAAAAATAAATATATCTTTAACTGGGTGTAAAAGTGCGATAATACACTTCAAAACTGTTAACAAGATTTGCATTATAGATGTATTTATTTTCTATATAATATTTTTGGTTTGAACTGCTTTATTTTTTTCTGCATTTAACGTGTTTTAATAATTAAAACACATAAAATACCATTTGTGAAATATTATGGGAAATGCACTGATAGTGCAAAAGCAATGGTAGGTCACAATGTTGGACCTATTGCTAAAATTAAGGATAAATCAAAGATTATAGCAGTAGCCATTGTGTTCTTCACAGATGCGCGCTAGCCTAAAAAAATGCCTCTTTAACTTTTGACAGTTCTGAATGATGTCATAAAAGTAATAAACTTTATAAAATCAAAACCACTTAAAAGGAGACTTTTCAAACTAATTTGCGAGGATAGGGGAATCCTGCATCAGTCCCTGATACTGCATACTGAAGTAAGATGGTTATCCCGTGAAAAAGTGTTGATACGTTTGCTAGCTGAGTGCAGAGATTGAAACCTTTTCAGATCACAACCCTGAATTAGCAACAATTTTAAACTATGAAGATTGGTCATGTAAATTGCCATATTTTGGCGGACATTTTTAGTAAAATGAAAGAAATGAATTTATCGTTGCAAGGAAAAAGTGTTACTGTTTTTGATGCAAATTCCACAATGTCGACATTTAACTCTTTTCGGCGCAGTGTTACCACTCCGGCAACACCTAATTTTAATTCCAAACTTACAAATGGTACCAATAATAATTTAGTAAAATTTTACTTTTACAATGACAGCTTAAATCAGGGAATTCTTAATTTCTAAAAAAGTCTTCTAAATTCCGGTGTCAGTCAACAATTTCTCCTTTTACGAACAGAATTTGTCTGCGTCGGAAAGGGTTAAGAGGAAACTTACCTTCTGGTGTGAACGTGTAGAAAGAGCTGATATAAGTTGCTTTCCTCTTACTAAAATGTTCTTAAATGACCATCACATAAAGTTTGAAAAAAAAATTCAAAAAAGTATTCAAGATCATCTCGAATTTCTGATAGTTTCATTTGAGCATTACTTTCCAACTGTTAAAAATAAGATGCTGGACGATTTTAAATGGGTACTAAACCTATTCAGTGCAAAAAGAAACCACAGAACTTAAGAGCTTACACTACTGACTTAAAAAGACCCGGAAGATAATGTTAAGTCTATAGGGGCGTTCTTTTCAAATATTTCGATCAAATTTTAATATTTTTACATGATTTTGTTTTACAAAGGATAGCTGAGGACGCCTACAACCGGGCTAGTTTTTACTTTTTCAATTTTGGCTTCACATTTTTTTAAATTACTTTAACTTTCGAAACCGGTTAAAAGCGGCTCAGAAATTGAAACTAACATAATATAAATAACATATCACCAAAACTGAAAAAGGGAAAACTAACCCGAATGTAGATCGTTTTCAGCTATCCTATCTAAAAAAAATCACGTCAAAATATTAAAATTTGAGCGAGTTATTTGAAAAGAAAGCCCCCATAGACTTAACATTATATTTTGGGTTTTTTTCAGTCAGTAATGTATGCTCTTAAGCTCTGGAAAGTACGAAACCCTCATTGATTTAACATCTCAAAGCGATCTAGTAATCTTTTTTCAAAGCAATCGTATCACTGAATTTTGTTGTCGTTTGACAGATGAATAAAATCTTGTCACGCAGAGCAAAATTAATTTTACTCCCATTTTCAGCTACATATCTGAGGGAAACTGGATTCTCCACCTACACAAGTATCAAACCAAAATACAGAAACCAGTTACAAAAAAACGTTAATTTGTAAATAACAGAATATCGTTGGGTTCAGGGGCTCCGCCTTAGAAATTCTTCTTAAAAAGGGCTCCGCGAGCCCAAAAGTTTGGGAACCACTGTTCTAGATCATCCGGTACTTTTTAAAAGACTAATCATTCATAATTTTGTTATGTACCATTTAACCGGTGGCGATGTTATGCTGCATTTTCAGTAAATATTTACATGCATAAGTTAGGTGAAAGTTTTGGGATTGCCACATGTGACTAGTTAATTAAAAATCTTTAATTGTTTATCTCATTTTACTTTAGTTAACGCTAAAGCTTCATTGCAATATTCTGTAGAAATTGATAATCCATGGATGACTCATAATAATCCTTTCTTGCCTTACATACATTTTTTAATTAGTTAAATTAGAAAACGAGATTTTGTTAAATTAAAAAAAAAGATATTTTTTCTCAATTGTGATAATTTTTATTCATTTTTAATTTAAATTTATTGAAAATACATGTCCTGAAATTACAATATTTATTTAATAATTGGTCCGTTGTTTTTCCCTACAAAAGTTTTAAATGGGTTTAAAAAAAAATAAGAAATAAAAAATAGATTTAATAAGGAACAGTAAAAGTAATTGCATTCATCGTATTGGTGCTATACATGAGAAAGGAAATACCAATGACCATTGGATTATGTAAGTGACGGATAAAACTCTTACTGGATAAAATATTAGATGCCTTAGCAGGAAATTTTATACTTTCGAGAAAATAACTTTGAATTGGTATAAAAGTTTTCCAAAAAGTTTTGTTAATTTATATTGTTTGTAAGAACACTTGTGTTTGTGTTTTTGTAAAATTTAAGTAAAAGAATGATTCGTAAGATATTCAGAAAATTAAAGATAATACCTTGAATTTTATTTTATTTAGTTTCGCTTTGCTATATAAAATGGCTTCAAATAACGCGTTTTTTTATTATTTATTTATTATTCTTTTGTTAGATATTTATTGAATTGTATTTTGTTTAATTGAAGTAGTGTAATTATAGTAAGAGTAATAATATTTGTAAAAATGTAATAGTACTAAATTCATTTTTATTATTAAAAAGTTACGTAGCAATAAAGATAACATCAATTAAGCGAATATTTGATATCATTTGTTCTTTCTTACAATTTTTAAAGGGGTTAAACTTATAGATCTTAAATTAAAGTAATAAAATGCATCAGGTGATAGAATAATAATAAAAAAAATCTCACATTTCACATAAAATGATTGTTGAAGTGAAGTACTTATCCCCATGAAAATAATTTATTTTTCACATTAGAACACTAATGCCAATCTCCATAACGCAATTTAATTCACTTATAAACTTTTTCAGGGGAAAGTGCGTAAATTTAATTTAGAATAAATTTTGTTTATAAATTATATGTTGGTGAAAAGATTTACGTAAAGTACTTTTCATTTTAGAAATATTACGTTATAGCAGTTATTTTACACGGATTTTCTTAAACTTTAACGTAAAAAAGTTTTAAAGATGTACATCAAATTAGAGAGAAAATTTTAAAATTTCATTTTATTTACACTTTTTTTCCCATTTTTTTAAAAAAGCACTTAATAAACCTGTTTACATTTCTTGAGATTTTCTTGATTATTTTTAAGAATCGTGCACATAAATATTAAAGTTACGTGAGCGTTCTTTGTAGATTTCTCGTTTGCATTTTATGTAATTTTTCAAGGAATAAAATAAAATTAATATAAAAAGCAAAGAATATGTAAAAACAGAATGAGTTTTTTGTAATTATTGAAGCTTTTTTGTGTATTTTTGTGTATTGTTTTATGCATTTCTAAAAATTAATTTTGTGCCTTTTAATATTCTTGCACAAAGATTTAGTTTTTGCCTTTTAATATTCTTGCACAAAGATTTAGTTTAATATTTTTATAACCCTTAAGAACCTACATCAATACACAGTAATGTTTGCGAATACTTCTGAGCTGCTATGTACATAAACAGTAGATATATACGAAATATGTAAATTTGTAGGCATAATATTCAGCGACCTAGGTATGTTTGTAAACGCACACTAAAATTGAAATCGCACTAGAATATCTGTGAAAGTCAAAATACTTCAATCAAACATCTAGGAAGCTGACAATGCAAACAAAATTTATGAACACAATCCAAAGTAATTAAAAAATCTAACCTAGGTGATATTGGAATCTAGGTGAATGCCTAGATACTTATAATCGGTAACCATAATTTGTCAGCCACTACTGAAACTAAAATGAGTAGCATTTATGATCATTTGGACAGTTATCTTTCGGTCTAATAAGATAAATGCTTCAATTTCTTCACTGCCGTCTTCCACATCTATCACCGAATATTTTCTTAATTAGTTTCTACATATATCTGAAAAATATAATTTTTCTTTTCGTTTATATTTTATGTATTCCTAGAAAGCAAATTTTTAAATCATTTTATTTTTCTATCCTTATGTATAATCAACAAGAATTTGGCATTGATCAATTATAATTATTCTACAATTTCAAAGGAAAAAAATAATAGAAATTTTATTTTTTTTACTATAACTTTAGTTCATGACTAGTTCATCACTAGCATAGTTCATTTTTTAAACCTTATCAAACACGAATGAAAATCCATTAATCTTTCATTAATATGCAGTTTTAGTGACATTGATAAATGATAACAGATTTTCAATGCATGGTTGGAAAGATATGTGTTCAGAATGACAATTTAGGTTCTGTCGTGTCGTTTAATTTTTTTTTTTCAATTTTTTTTCTTTTGATAGTCAAAACTTGTTTTTAATAACTTTTTAAAAACTGTGCAAAAGATACACCTTCTTTAATATTTCTATTTTATACATCCTTGTTTAAATGGGAAAAGTGCATTGAATGTTGTTTTTATAAAATAATAATATGCAGAGTTTATTTTCTTTTTGTAGAGTTTATGTTTATGATAGTTCAATAAATGTTCAAACTAAACAGTAAATTTCTTTTCAATTTCTTTTCATACATAAACTTTTGTATAAATCATTTCTGCTGAGAAAAATGTATGATAAATATCTTTTACAAAATTTAGAATCTCTAAAGAAAAAAAAAAAAAAAAGCTTTTTTCTTATCTATGTTTAATGCTTGACAAACTGCTTCAAAAGAGAATGTAACCCGAAAATAAAATAATAAATGATGAGCAGTTATTGCTTGACAATTCGATGAATTGTTTGTGTTTTCTAGTCTCCCTAGCTTTGAATTCTATTGAATTTAATTTTAAGTTACTTTGTCTGAAGAGTCTGAGAATAAAGGTCATGTGAATATGAAATTATAAGAAAAATAGTTTTTAGAACATTTTCACGTCTTTTTGCTACAGAATATTTTTATTTTACTATTTTTAATGCCTAACAAAATATATCATCGCGTTACAGAAACCGGAAGGAAAATTACAAATGAAAAGTAGTTACTGCTTGACGTTTTGATGAATTACTTAAACATGCCTGTCTTCATCGTTTTGAATTTTATTTAATTTATTTTAAATTACTTTATCTGAATAATCTGTGAGTAAAATGTCGAGATAATTTATGTGAGGGAATAAACTGAAAAAAATGTTTTGAGAAAAATTTTATTAATTAATACATGAGCTGCTTGTAAAAATATAAAATAAAAATAACTATTATCGGTAAGTAAATTATAAAACATACATTATTATTTTATTTCATTAAGGATAATGTATCAATAAATTATGTACTAATGAAATGAATTATTAAAGTTTAATAAAATTCAATATTTTTATTGTATTTTGACAAGAAATTTAAAAGTTTGGTTATATTTTCTTTTTGTTAATAAATTTTAAAGCATTAACGCGTAAAATCATTGCATTACATATCTACCACTCCACTTTTAAATGGCTGAGTAAATGGGAAAATTAATATTGGTTATTCAGATGATATGGATGACTGTATCTAAATATATTATATATATAATGGGTGGTAATATTATAAGTATCTATATTTGTAGATGTCTGTAGCTTTAAGGAGTAACCAAAATGAAACCAAAATCGATGTGCTTATTATTCAACTAGAGGGAAGATAATTGAAAAAAAAACAGTAAAAAATGGAATAAGTTGTAATAATCGCCGACAAATGGCGCATCTCAATCGACAAGTAGACAAAAAGTTAAGAGCCAACACTAGTCACTCAAAACGACCTGGATGATAATAACAAGTCTAGGGGGGTGTTATTTTCAAATATCTCGCTCACATTTTAAATTTTTTTACATGATTGTTTTTGATTATGGTAGCTGAGAACGATCTACAACAGGGCTAATTTGTCCTTTTTCGATTTTGTTTTCAGATTTGTGTTTAAAAATCACATTAAATTTTGGAACCGGCTAGAACTAACTGATTCTGAATTTGTAACTCTTTTAACATAAAAAAAATTACCAAAATCGAAAAGCTAAAAACTAGCCCGGTTGTAGATCGTCCTCGGCTATCCTATGGAAAAAAAATAGTAAAATATTAAAATTTGAGTGAGAAATATGAAAATAACGCTCCATAGATTTAACATCTATGTCTTTTTGAGTTATTCGAGTGGCATCTTAAGGTGTAAAACTGGTTGGCTTACTTAATTTATTGTGAAATGTCAGAGTAATACGATTACACTTTCCAATGGCGGTGCCGATGAAGGTCAATGAATCAATCCGCATATAATCAACTGCAGAGTGTAAGTTATAAAGAATGATATTTCGCATCATTTAAGTTTGTGACGTCTCTACTTTACGCAATTAATTTTAAGTAATCCCGGAGCCAAAAATCGCATAGAGTCAGATCAAAGAATCAAGGAGCCCATGCCATACGAAAGTACCAGCTTATTAATATCTCATCTGTGAAATGTTGTCGTAATAACAATTGTACAACGTTACTTGCAGAAATGATCGCTTCTTGGTTTAGCTCATTACAACGATATTTGCACCAACAGTTGCTGTAGTGTCATGTGTTTATCCTTTAAATCTTTGTTCTTGCATTTCACACTCAAAAGCGTCATCGGCAATTATTACAACTTATTATTTTTTACTAGCATTGTTTTTTTCATTCTTTTTTCCCTTCTCGAGTAATAAATTTAATTAATATTAGGTTTCCTTGCGTATTAATTGATACAAATTAATACGCACTTCATATCAAATCGTTATATCAAACCTCCTTTTTTATAATTAATTCATTCAAGCTAAAGACACCTCCAAATAGAGATACTTACATTACAGATACCCAATATAAATACCAAAAGAGATAAGATAGATATAAATTTATTGAAGTGCTAATTCTTATATTTTTTTATTATAGAGATCTTTATTTCATTATTGCGTATTAATTGCTATAGTATTGTATCCAATATCCTTTTTTTATAATTAATCCTTTATCTCTCTCTATATATATAATTGTTTGTCTTGACTGACTAACGATCAACGCACAACCTAAACTACTGAACGCAGAAATATGAAAATTAAGGAAAATATACTTCTTTTGATGTAAGCGCGCACTAAGATGGGATTTTTGAAAATTCCCTCTATAAGGGGAACAAATGGGGGTTGAAAGTTCTGGAACATCTTTCTGTATCACAGAAGCCGTTTAAGGTAGCAGTTTGACATTCCAGAAAATAAATCTAGAAAAAATAATAATTAAAAACGAATGTCGGCGATTTTAGAAATTTCCTCCCTGAGGGAAGCTAAAAGGGAGCGGGCCGAACAAGATACAGAATTTGGTACATCTCAGCAACCGTTTAAATAGAACGGCAAAAAATAAATCAATTAAAAAATAACTAAAAATGTGTTTCAGCTGTATTAAAATTTCCACCCCCGAGGGAATTGAAGTGAGGGTCGGAAAATTACCAATTATTTGGACACGTCATGTGACATAGTATCGGAAAGAACTCGCACTGCTCTTTCATATTCCAAATATTTCTTTTCCCGCACTCCAATTTCAACTCTGAGGGGGAGGGGGGGGGTAGTTTCCGGTTTTTTTTTTTTATTGTAGCATTTAATTATTATAGATCAGATTTTTTTTACTGGGTCCTCTGATAAATATCATTTATAATGTATGAAAATTTCAAAGAGAAAGGAATGTTTTACACCATGAAGGAATAACAGTTAGAACTGTGGGGTGAAGGGTTCTAGTAAGTTTAACTTCAATATAGAAGAGAGTGAAAATGTGTAAAGATTTTTTTAAAGCAACTTTATCTTCAAACACAGCGAACTTTCTATGCTTCACATATAAAACCATTAAGCGTGTTCTTAAATCAAAAAGAAAAAAAATTAACACTTTAATTTATTTTATTATATGCTTAATTATATGCTTTAATTTATTTTGAGCATGCATATTAATGCATGAAACTAGCAGGTGTTGTTATTCAGAAACTGTCTAATTGCACTCATTTTGCTGTCTTTTTAAAAAACGCAATAGATCTTTCATAAAAAGCCTTTAAAGTTGACGTTTTTGAGCATAATTCTGGACGAAAACAGAAAAACCGGCCGAAAAGCACACGAAAAACTGGTGTTTATGTGGTCTAAATAGCTTACAACTGGACAGGTAATTTAATGATCACAAAATTCAGTTCAATTCGAAATCCCTTCCCCAGTCAGACCTTCCAATTTTATATATTTGTGTAAAAAAATTATAAATGTGCCAAAACGTTTTGCGCTTCTTGAGCGGAGCGGTTGAAAATACAGTTAAAGGGAAACTCACATTTAGGTCAATTTTTCATAATGACATAAATTATATTGTAAATATTTTGTGTAGAAGAAGGAATTTAATTAATCTAAATCATAAATATTTTGCTCAGAAGTAGAAAATTAATTTAAAAAAAAGTTTTGTCTATCTCCAATTTCCTTTTAAAATCCTTTTTATAACATTTATGTTCAGCTTCAATAATAAATATATATAAATGTACGCCCTTGCTGAACCAATTTATTTATGTTGAAAATAAAATGTCTTTCATTATTTCAATTCTAAAGAAAATATATATTAACAATTTATAATTCAATTCGAAAAGAATTTTCTTTTAAAAATTTAAAATATGCGAAATATTTCTATTTAATTCAAGAATATTGTGACAAATATTAATTCATTTAATTTATGGATATATAGAGGAGGTTACCGTTAAAATTTTTCTATCAAAAATAATGTGGATTCAAATAAAAATTCAAAAAAGGAAATTTTAAAGGGTTTTCATTCATGAAATGTATTCGATATTCTAATTAATTCTACTTCAAATGTTATTTCTACATTCCATGCGCATAATTTATTTTTTTTTCCTAGGAGAGCTTTTAATAGCGATCTCATTTTGAATTTCGATTACAAATAATACATAAAACAAACAAAAGAATTTTTTTCATTTTTTTCTAGTATTCACTGTAATATAATTTCGAAGACATTTTTGAATCAAAATTTAAATTAAAACAATGCAAATATAGAAAACTAACTATTAAAAATTACATTTATTCAGGAATTTGGTGATTTTTGTTACTCGTTTGACTAAAAAAAAATATTTTCAACAAAAATAAAACAGTTTAACCATTTTTCTTTCTAGCGTTTTACGTTCTTCTTTGAAAATAAGTTTGAAAATATTACACCTGAATATATTTTTTTAAAGTGAAGGTTAATTTCAATTCTATTTCATTTTGTTGTATTATGTATAGAATGTTTATTTGTCTGGTTAAGTGAAATTCACAGTGCAAAAGAGTGTATACTAATACATTTTAATTTTGGTAAATTAATAAAATTCCGAAACAGTCTGAAATTTTTATAAAAAGCATCATATTATTACAGAAATGCATTGAAATTAAATATTTTTATGAAAACATCAAATTTCTAGTATAATGTAATAATAAAAAATTTAATTTGAAATTCATTAAACTTGATATGTAAATAATAATCTATGTAAATAATAATCTATCTGTAAAATTTATTAGCATAAAATGTTTAAATGATATTAGTAGTGTGTGCGGTGAAAAAAGGAAAAGGTAAAAGGCTTTTTTCTAAAATCGTATCAAGTTCTAACATTATGAATAAAAACGCGTCATTTAGATATCATATTTGGCTTTGTGGAAAAATGTACTTTAAGTTACAAAACCATAAATTATTCAACAGGAAAAAAATAATAAAGACGGTTTAACATTTGAAACTACTAAAGAACTTTTTTTTATTTATTTTTGTCATTTTCGCAAAATAGATCTAATTCCGTTTGTTATTGAAGCATAATCTGAAAAATACTTTCCGGAAACAACAGTAATTTAAGGTTGAATATTACATAATTGTTTAAAGTATTTAATAAATAAGTTTACATTCTTAATATTCATTTGTTTTACACATTTTCCAGAGGGCTACTTTTTTAACCCATTAACGCCCGAATTATTTTCTTCGCTAAAATTTAAGTTTTGTATTTCCCGCCACTTTCAAAATCAAATTAACTTTTATCTAAATTTATCGAGGATTCTGTCTCGTGAAAGAAGGTATTTATTTATCTTCCTCTTTACTGGTGGGAAAACTGCTTTCTTGCTGTTTTTGTAACCTTCCTCAAAAGAGGACGCTGGGCGTTAATGGGTTTGATCTAACAATAATTACAATCAACGTTTAACACACAATACACAAACACACAGCACATACGTATACGTTTCGCGAGCACCAGGGCTCGCTTCCTCAGTGTATAAAATTTAAAATGTTAAAAACAGAAAAAAAAAAAACCCAACTGACAGCAAGTCAGAGACCCAAATGATCGCAAACACAATACCAAAATACCCACAAGCCTCAGCAACCAATAAGATTAAACCGGAAATGAAGTGTCATGACAAAATAAATCTAACCAGAAAGTTGAGATGTACGGTACACTTGAAAGATCATTAACCAAGGAGTTTTTTGTTTTATGTATATAGAGTGCTTCGAAAAAATCTAAGTCTAGCGGAGTAGTGCATTTTTGAATAATAGTAGCAGAGGTAAAATTAAAATTATGGCCCTCCTCCCAACAATGAGAGGCAATAGAGGAATTCTTTAACTCTTTTCTTTTTACATAACCTATATGTTCAGCGATTCTTTTTCTGAGTTTACGTTTAGTTTGTCCAATATAGGACAAACCACACTGACATTGTATATTGTAAATGCCCCAATGATCCAGAGGAGAAATTTGATCTTTTAATTGAGAAAAGGTTAATTTATTGACTGGTTTAAATACTACTTTCAAATCATAATGTTTCAAAATATTTGCAACTTTAAAGCTAATGCTTTGATGAAACGGTAAAATAACTAAACTAGAATAAGAAACAGGTGTAACAGAAGAATCTGGATCATTGGGATGTTTATTAAAACTTTGAGAAATTAATTTATTGATATAAGATAAATTGAAGCCACGATCTATAGCCACAGATCTTATGTAGTTTAACTCATCAGTAAGAGAACTGTTATCTGAACAAATTAAATGAGCTCTATTAATTAAATACAGAAAAGCAGAAGCTTTCTGAGAAGGGGGGTGACATGAATTAAAATGGGGGGGCAGTGTGACAGCAAAGGGTTTACGGTAAACACGGGTGTCAAAAGAGGTTAATTGACGAGTGACTAAAACGTCAAGAAATGGCAATTTGTTATCGTTTTCGACTTCATAAGTGAATTGAATGACTGGATCTATTTGATTTAAAATAGTCAAAATATTATCAACAGGAGAAACAGAGGGGTCGATGAGAGCAAAAGAATCATCGACGTATCTACAATAAAATGGGAAACTGATGAGATTAAACATTTTAACTTCAAAGTAATGCATATAAAGATCAGCTAGGAAAGGGCTAAGGGGGTTACCCATAGCTAAGCCATCAGACATGGAATAGAATTGGTTGGAAAATTTAAAAGTATTTTGTTTTAAACAAATGTTGAATAAATCAACAATATGATTAATTTCGTGATCAGTGTAGTGGAATTCTTTTAATCTGAGAGTAAGGCATTGAATTGCACCAAGAACAGGAACATGTGTAAACAGAGATGTGACATCAAATGAAACCATTCTCAAAGAGGGGGAGGGAGTAAAGTCCTTAATGAGATTAACAAAAGAGCTTGAATTTTTAACAGTGTAAACATTGGATATTGAGAGAAAAGAAAAACGCTTAACCAGATATTTGGCAAGCGGGTAGGAGGATTTGGGTTTGATCTAATTATTTGATTTTTGGGTTTGATCTAAATTAAGTTTTCTCGATTGATATATGTAGCTCTTTTCAAATCATAAAATTCTCCTTATCCAATGATTTATTAGTTAAGCAAAAGTGAAACAAAATTTTAACAATTCCGAAAACTAGTGCCAATTAAGAAATTAGATTTTTATAAAAAAAAATACCAGCTGGCAAAACTTTTTTGTTAAACAAAAATTAAATACGGTTCGTACTTGTATCAAAACTGAATTTTAAAAGTACCTATAAAAGATAGAAAATATATTTTCAAAAAACTTAGGAATTGCTATTTATTACTATTTTTAATCGAAATAAATTTCTAATATTTTGAAGCATACGAATCCAAAATTATACATTAGTCGGTGATGTAGCCATACTTCACATAAACTTTTAAAGTATATAATTGAATTTATCATTAGAAATTTCAAAATTTAAATCCTGTTCATGTTCATTGCTAATTTTGTTTGCTGAATAATTTATGCTGTTTATCATAATATAAAACTTATCTCAGAATTTTAATATAATGCTAAAATTCAGTGTCTTCCTTGAACGTTTTTGAATTTAGTAGAATTTTAATATGAAGATGACATAAGAGAATTAGATGAACATACATTAATATCAGCATATTTTTTACCGTAGAATATCTATTTATTTACAACATATCGTTGATGAATATATATAAAATATTTCTTTCTTTCTTTTTTCTGTGCCGACTGCGCATAAATTATTTAGCTCTAACTGAAAGTTTGAAGTCAAAAATTTACATTTTTTTATATAAATTTAAATAATAAAATATGACATCATATGAGCCATCCGGTTTATAGGTGTTTTTCAACAAGATATCACTTGACAGACCAATTGTATTCAAATATCCGAATCGAGATTTAACTAAACATAGAATTTCATCTATGAAGTCGATGAGTTGATTGTGTTGCTGCCACTCAGTCTAAAACTTTAAACCCTACTCATTCCTAATTTTGTTGCCTGAATGCATCAATCTGTTTGCCATAACATAAAATTTATTGCAGTATCTAAGTATAGTAATAGGTATCTCGAAATATGATATATCGATATGAAATTCAATATTTCGTATTGAACGTTTTAGTCTTTGATAGAATTTCATCAAGAACATGATATATCAGCTTTAAATAAACAAACATTAATAAAAACATATTTTTCAGTAGAATGTCTATTTTTTGCATATCGGTAATGCAAATATATGAAGGATTTTTTTCCTTTCTTTATTCTATACCGACTATATATAGGTCATAATGCTCTAATTGACAATTTCGAATCGAAGGTTTTCATTTTTTTCCTAGAAAATTAGTTAATAAAGTGTGACATCATATGAGCTAGCAAGCTATACAACGAAAATTCTGGTGAAAGAGCTGTTGTGCAGGGTTAGCAGCATTACCAACATTTTTATTCAAAAATTTCGAGATCATACCTGGAATGAAGAATATTATTAAATATTTTGAAAAAATAGTTGTTATTTTCGTAGAAAATTGGGAAATCTAAAGTATATCTGAATCTTTTTATATGGTGAATTCCGCAACTTATTTAATTTTATTCGTTTCCTGATTGGTTCAAGTTTTAATGTCATAAAATGGAATATTTCTGTTTTTTATTTTGTTCGTTTTCTGATCGGTCCAAGTTCAATGTCCAAAAACTGAATACTTCTGTTGCCACCAATCACAAAAAGAGTAATAAAAACTTAAAAAAAAACTAATAACTTAAAAACAAATTACGATAGAGATTTTTAATAATTGTAAAACTGAAATTTCATTAAAAATTTTTTCTTGATGGGTCCAGGAATGTTAATGTTTTATCCACGTCGTACGTAATATGAGGCATTCAGAAGTCAGTCTGATTAACTCCATCAAATAAAAATGCACATTTTAAATAATTAAAGTTGTCTGTTTTTAATCTACTTGTTTTTTTTTATTATTGCTCCATTAATATTAATGTTTAATGCACGGCGTACGTAATATATGACTTGTTATAATCATTCAAAAAATGATGTTAATCATTATTATTAATTTAAATATAGAGTTTCTTTATAATTGTTTAAAATTTGAGTCTTTAAAAATATCATTTTTCAAATAGCCGTAATTTGTTAAATTGCAATTTTTTTAATATATTCTTTTATTCTTTATTTAACGAAAAATATTTAACGGTAAATTAAAGTGTGAATTATTCTTTCGCATTTTCTGGATGTGAGATTTCGGATTAAATTTGGAGGCCAAATAAGCTACTTTGCCGTTGTGAAATGGTGGGTGTAGATATTACTTACTATTTTTTTTTATGTAATATTAACAACGATCACTGGAAGTATACCACTGTTTGTCATGAATTCACTACAGAAGTAGGCAGCTATTGTAAATTTTATTTTATTATTATTTTTTTTTTTTAAGTTTCAAAACCAGTTTCTATTTTTTTCGGTTTCAATATTTAAAATTTTACTTTCTATTATTGGAATAATTGAATGATGTATAAAAATATAAATAATCGGTTATTTATACGACCGATTTGCTTTCATATAGTTTTGAAAATCAAAAAATACTCTGTTTACTCAAAAATCAATTTTATATTCTATTCCACTCTACGACTTTTTAAAATAATAAATTTCTTTTTCTTCAAGAATCTATTTCACATTTGCAGACAACATGAAAGACATGCTTGAATTTATTTTAAGGCATAGATTTTGTCGTATATCTGCGGAACTTTTGAAAATTCTTCATATATAATGCACAGTTTTTTGACATGGATATTTATTTTCAAAAACCGATAGCATTCCTTTATTTTCTTTTGTAAATATAATTCAAAATATACAAGAAATTCGTATTTTTTACGTTAAACACGTTTGAAATTTTGTCTAAATATTATCTTTATGGAGACTATTATGTTATAAACCAACAGAAAAAGAAGCCACTTATGCGAACTATTTAAAAAAATAATTTAAAAGAAGCAATATCTTTCTGCTGATTTTTTTTCATACTAATGCCAAAAAATGCATATATTTTTATCGAAGTATTTTTTTAAATGTAAATGTTAATTGGCTTGTTTCATTTCCTTAATATTATGCTATTCGTTACTTTAACTTAAATTTAATTTGTGTAGAATACAACGTTTACAAAACACTAGTATGTACAAAAGTATTTAACTTACAGTTTTAAGATATAAAAAAGAAAAAAAAAACACTAAAATATTACATATGTAACAAACAATCAATTTTCTTTGTATGTATTTAGTGAAACAATTTGTGTGATTTCCTCAATTATCGATATTATTTTCACGTACTTCTAGTAAAGACCGCCACATTTCCCCATAGATACCCCAGGTTGTCCAACCGCTGTCTTATATGATAAAGGTGGTAATTTATACAATCATAATTTGATTGAAGGAAAAGTTCCAAATATTTATCTGCTTTTAAAATGAAATGCCTGCTTTATGAAATAACATCGAAAATTCCTCACATTTTCAATTTTTACACCTCCGAATAGAGACAAAAATGTCATAGACGAAAGTTGTAAAATCAATTAAATCGATTATGAAATATTAACCTTATAAAAATATTCTAATGGACAGATTTTGATGAGAATTGAGTTGTCAAATTTTCAGTTATTTTGTTCAGTTCTACAGTTCTTTTCCATATTCTACTGAATAATCAACTAAATAATTTGCTCCTTAACAATCGAAATTGTGAGACATATTAGAAGATAAAAAATATATATATAATGGTGTGCATATAGATTTCAGCAATTCGGATGTACATTGGAGGAAAGTGTATATATTTTAATAAAACACAAGATCAAATACACGGATATATTTTCTTAATTAAAGATTCATTTGGAGAAACGGAGAAGCGTTGCGAGGGAAAGTTGCTATTCTTAAATATTTTCAAAAAAAGATTTTTTTTTTTTTTTTCTGAAACCGGAATATTTTTTGAGGAATATATTACATTTAAATAATTATTCTCATCTCGTAGCGAAGACTGTTCCAAACAACTTGAAATTGCTGATACCACATATTTTTAAGTAGATATCCTATTGCAAAGTAGCCAGCTCAGATAACTATATCATCGAGTTTCCTGCTGAAACTCAAGAATTTGTTAAAACTCGACAGGCATATTAAAGCACAATTGGTCTTCCAAGTCATAATTTGGTGTAAAACAGCTAAAAACTCGATTTTACCTGTATCAAGTTAAAAAAAAAAAAAAAAAAAAAAGTGATTTTGTTTTATAAAAAACAAAATATGACTTGTCAAATCGATTGCGTTTTAATAAGCGATTCCAAGTTTCAACTAATTCTGAAATTTCAGCCTAGAAGTCTTCCACTGGAAAAAGAAAATTTTCAGTTCTTTACTTCGTTTCACCTTAATTTGGCAGCACTGATTATACTACAAGAGCCGAATTGCAGCCGTTGCCATAGAAACCAGGGTTTGCTCGAACAGTACAGGATTGCTAATAAATAAGGAAAATCGCCATTTTGGCGGAAAAATATGTAATGAATGTGCAAAAATCGGTACGTTTTGAAGTTCTTATAAAAATAATTTTATTACATAATCATTTATTAAAATAACGAATATTATTATTATTCTTTTCTTAGTTTTACCATTTTTTAAATTTATTTCAATACTATTTCATATTATAATGTTGATCCATCTAACATTGTCCGGCCCACAAAATGTGAAAAAATATTTTAAAATCTCGAAAAGTTAAAAAAAAAATTGCCGAAATTCCGGAAAAACTTTATTGAAAATAATTTTTTTTTTTTCTGAAGTTAGCTAAAAATTTTTAAAATGAATTACATGCATGAATGTCAAATTTTTTTGATGAATTTTCAGAAAAATATTTTTCGCTTCGAAGTGATTTTTTAAAATCGCTAGGTCAAAATTTATACAATTTAAGCTCCAAAACTTTGAAACTTTGTAGAAAAAATGGAAATTTTTACTGGAATAAAGTAAAAATTTGAAACTGATTTCCATGCATGAATGTCACATTTTTTAAAAAGAATTTTCTGTGCTAATTTTTTCGTTTCTGTGTGTTTTTTTTCTTTAAATCGCAGAGGAGAGAGGAAAAAATTTGTATATCTAAGCTCAAAATTTAAAACCCAATACCTGTTACAAATGTTAAAAAAGCCTCAAAAAGCAAAAAATTCTATAAATCACATAAAAAAAATCAAGAAAATAAAAATAAAAATAAAATTCTGTGCGATTTTTTTTGAAAAGAGGAAAGCATTAATTTTATTGAGTTAAAAGATGAAAGTCAAATTCTTCGAAAATCTACTTAAAACAGAAAATTTATTATTTATATCCAACCACTGGCAGAAATCTGGAAAAAGCCAGGTACCACGCTACTAGACTGAAGACCTCTCAACTTTAATGTATATAAAATTATAGATATTTGGGTGTAAAAACGTCATGATTTTCAAAAATTTTAATTATTTTATAATTTTTTTATTATCGCCCCCGTTTCTGCTTTAAAATACACAATTTCTGATAAAAAACTTGTTTCGTAAACAATTACATCTCTAATTACTAATATAAAATATATTTTTATGCTTTAATTCTAAAATTATAATTATTAGTTAGATATTTCAAAAATTATATAACCTGCAAATTAATAATTTCATTAATTAGTAATATCAATAACATTATGTATGTAAAAATTTTATAATAATTATGGAAAACTATATTAAATATAACATATATTTACATTTATTAAAATAATTAATTAAAAACTGCATTTAACACTAAATTGCTAACACTGTT
Source organism: Maratus speculifer (assembly GCA_964019185.1). Lineage (NCBI taxonomy): Eukaryota > Metazoa > Arthropoda > Arachnida > Araneae > Salticidae > Maratus > Maratus speculifer. The sequence continues at coordinate 146,533,553 of OZ025300.1, forward strand.
TAAAATTAAGGAGCCACTTCACTTATGCAAAAACAATTTAAAATCTATGGACGATTTTTTTTAGTTCTTTGTAAAGCTTGAACTCAACTGTCCAATGCAAGAAAAAAACCAATAAGATATTGATCAATATCTTATTGGTTTTTTTCTTGCATTGGACAATTGAGTTCAAGCTTTACAAAGAACTTTTTTTTCATTCTTAGGTTTTGTCAGAAGGTTTTTTTTGCGGAGGTGGGGGAGGGGAGGGATTTTTTAATTTTCAGACTTCGTTTCAAAAGGAAAATCATCGTAGGGGAAAAAAATTCCCAAGACAAAATTGAAAACGTAAAAAGGTCTTTGTGAAGTTCGACCTCCACTGTCGAAGCGCAGGGCCTTAGATAGAAGTGAACAATAGCGGGAGGGGGCGGGTCATATTTTTAGTTCCTCTCTCTCTGAAGCAGAAAGATAAATTAGTGCATATTCACATTATAGATAATATGTTTCTTATTAAATTGTTGTCATAACTTCATTTTATGCTAAGAAAAGAATATAATGATGAAAAATTTTGAGTGTATAACTTGTCAAAAATTAAATATTATGTTAATTTCATACGTACAAATAGGATGATCGAATGTTGTAACGCCTATTTTAGGTGCAATTTAGTATCTGCAAAACTGTGAAAGAGCCTAAAAACTAAATTAGGTATTGGAACAGAATTTCATTTGAATTTTTGGAGCAGAAATTCACTGAGTTAGCTTGGAATTTTTTTCAAGAGGGGGGGGGGGGGTCAAAATATTTTAGGAGGGCTAAGCCCCTTAGCTACGACCTGAGGTGGCATGGGGGACATTACTTTCCGAAACAATACCCCCCCCGAAAAAAATAATATTATGGGTGATACAGATATTAATAATTGATTTATGGAGAAATTGCAATGGTCAAAAATTGCAATTACTCCCCGGTAGTTTAAAATATCCTCCCTCCCCTCCGAAGCCGCAGAAATCCCTCCCGGAGAAAAGTACCTTAATTCAACACTGTCGACCTCATCTGTGAAATCCAAAGCTAATAATTTAAAAATACTGAAAAGCAAAATTAGATATTTAAAAAATTTTCTTCCATAGAAGTAATATTACCGAGCGCGATTTTTCATGAGTGAAGTAGCATCTTAATAATTATTAAACAATTGATTCTCCAAGTAGTAACATATTAATATACAGTTTTGTGCATCAGAATTTTTATAAAAACAATAAGAATGCGACGAGTGACAGAGCACTTGAGTTGGCAGACGCTTAAAAAGCGCTCCAGATGTTTAACCTTGAAGATCGGTTCCTCGCCAAAGCAGAATTTTTTATGCCAAGATTTTTTCTTTATACGTACGCTTAAAATAGAAATTACTTTTGAATTAAATACTTTTAACAGAGAAATTACCTTAAATATATGTTACAAAATCTCGAATTTATTAATTTATAAATATTACCATATAAATTTATACGCATTTTCATCATAAGATTTTAAAATGTCGGAGAACTACTTTTCAGGGCGGAATGTTACTGTTTCTACCTTTCACAGTGCTGCCAAGTTAAGGTGGAACAGAGTATAAAACATGAAATTACAGCACTTGGTTCTGCATGCAGAAATGGAAATTTCCATAAAAGTTTTAAACTTTTAAAGAATAAGACGTAGGATGCGATTCGAATGGAGGTAATTTTACCTCCCAACACAATCCACACCTATTTTAATGTCAGAAATGGAGATACAGAGCAATAATGTCATTTTCCATGTAACTACACTTATGAAACTTATTGTGCAGCAAGACGAACATATGACAGACCTGTTAGTAAAATAAAACTGCAAATGTGTGTATCAACATATATGCGTGTGCGTGTTTGTATACATCGAAGTTTTTGATTAAATCGTGTAAAAGAAAAAAAAAACTTATTTTTACATTTAATATTTTAGTTAAGTTTAAAACCATTCGGAAACAGAAATTTACTGTAAAATTAAGATTTAAAACACACCTCAGCCATATAATTTTTACCCTATTCAATTCAAAGTTTTTATGCGTTGATTGAAATGCAAAAAGCCTGCATTATTCAATTTTTCTGCAACGTGTTTTTGAAACGTGCCTCTGTATTCTCTTATAGTGCATTCCACGTCTGCAACACCTAATCTTCTAGTCAAGTATTTCCAGAATTTAAATTATATTTTCAATACGGATTGCACTGTAAGAATAATACTCGGATCTTTTTCAGAATATCAACCGAATTGTATTCGGAAAACATTCGGTGCATATTAATGGAAAATTTAAATAACATTCTGTTTAAGAAATGAATTCTTGCCTGATAAATTACGTTTTATAAAGCTATGACTTATTTTATATAACTGAAAAAAAATAATGAATATGATATTTTTATTATTAATATTTTGTGTGTGTGTGTGTGTGCAGAATCATATAACGAATGCTTGTTTTCTTCGATGGTAGACTTTTAAACTTTAAAAGAATTTTCGATTTATATAAAAATAATTTAAAAATGCAAATTAAAGTATATAGATACATACATGTGCATTAAGGAAAAAAAAAACAAGTGAAGAAATAAAATATTTTGCATAATACCTTCAGCAAAGACGTATGTGCGTCATCATTTTTTTTTCTGTAAATTAAAAATATTGCAGAGAAGACCAAAATTAAAGTATTTAAATTATCCATTCTTATGAAAAAGTTTATCATATTGTTGCGGCTGCCTGAATAAAAGCTATTGTATGGTGTTGATTTCTTTGGCTATATTGTATAAACATTATTGCAGATAAAAACCTTATAACTGGTAATTTTTTAAAGGCACGTATAAGTGATAATCTAAATAAAGCAGTTTTTTAATGGAAGAATTATTTCAAGCTCTATATAATGTTGAAATAGCCCCACTAGATCATCTACACAATTTTATAGATACATATATTAAGCATATTGATTTATTCACAGAGCTGCATAGTCGGAGTCAGGCCAAATTTTTGATTGAAAAGATTTGGAGTCGGAATCGCTAAAAACAATACGTCTTCGATTCCGGTTATTTTAGTTACACAGTTTGAAGTGAAATTAAACAATTATATGTCATTTTAGATCCATAAAAGGAATTATTATTGTAATTTTGGGATTATATCTGGTTAATCAAGTTAAAGATTTCCAACTTACTGCTCGGTGTCAAATTAAATTTTCTGAAAATGAGATTTTCAAAACTGTGTAACTAATGTCAGAGTACGTAGCATAATTAAGGTGGTCCGAAATAAAATAACTCAAATTTGAAACATGTATGTACTCAATGCTGAAAACATGGAGACGCAAATTTGAGTGTATGACGCTGTATTCATAATGTTTATTCATGATTGTACATCTTTTTAGGTGCGTTCGTAATTATGTAAATACGTAGCACATATTGCTGTCGCTCAGTCCGTCCGTCTGTCCATCTGTCCGCATATAACAACGCAAAAACTACCTAACCGAATCATTTGAAATTTAAAATACATAATTATTAGATAATTTTGTCGAGTCATATCAAATTTCATGAAAATCGGATCGATAGATCGATTACAGGGACAATCAAAAGGATTCCGTTACATTACGGTTAATGGGGAAAAAGTTTCAAATGCATTTTAATCGTTTGAAATTTAAAACATATAATTATTACGTAATTTTGTCGAGTCGTTTTAAATTTTATGAAAATCGGATGGATAGATCAATTACAGGGACAATCAAAATGATTCCGTTACATTACGGTCAATGGGGAAAAAAGTTTCAAATGCATATTAATCGTTTGAAACTTAAAGCATATAATTATTACGTAATTTTGTCGAGTAATTTCAAATGTTATGAAAATCGGATGCATAAATCATTTACAGGGACAATCAAAAGTATTCCGTTTCATTAAGGTCAATGGAAAAAAAAAAAAGGTTCAAATGCATTTTAATGGTGTTACACTCATTCGAACATAATAGAATTGGCATGACTCTATGAAGTATATACTAAAATATGGATTCTGTACAATCTGTGATGCAAAGAATATTTATTATTAAATTACAGGGCCACACAAAAGTATTCCAATACATAATTCTATACGGGGAAACATTGTTTGGAGCGTGTTTTAATTATATTAAACTATTTCTATTAATTATATTAAACTATTAATTATATTAAACTATTAATTATATTAAACTATCACATTTTATGAATAAGATATACGTTGCTGGGTGTAATAAAAATTACTTCCTGCATATTTACAGAAATACAAATATTTCGACTACTATACTGTATCCGAAGTACGCTCGACTATATCAGCAAGATCTGAATTTTTTTTAAACTTCGTTATCGTACGAACGCATCTCATTTGCTACGCTTCACGTGCAATTTCCAACTTGTTTTTAAAATGTATATATTGTTGATGATTTTCAATCTGGACGATCTGTTTCGTAATAAAAACTAGGATGTCTATTAATCTAAAAATCTCTTACCTCGGTGTAGGTTATTCACTTTTAAGTGGTTTATCTCGTCTGAATGATAAGTATATTCTTCAATAAAACATTCCTTTGGACGAAACTATAACATTTAATTTACAGGACGAACACATATTACATGAATAATATTCCTTTTCTTTTACATCTCAATTTATGATGCGTACAAATGTACGTCTCATTCTCGTTTGCTCAGAACAATCATCGAACAACTACAAAACAAAAATAGAATACAAAGAAAGTCATTAGTTCACGCAGCTTGCAAAATGTTTGTGAGCCATGGAGTTTCGAAGGTGAGAGTATGAAAACACAACACGATCAAAATCTTTCCTTTACGAATTCTTCCATTCTTCAATTTCGCAGTTTGAAGAATAAAATTTCCATAGGATATCGTTTAAGGGTCCGTCCTTGAACACGATAAAAATATAGTTCGCCACATTTAATGTTATAATTATTACGGCGAGGATAGTTTCGTTCGACGGCATGACAAATGAAATAATAAAAATAAAATTTTAAAAAACTGCAATTTAACAAATTACAACGACTATTTGGAAAATTATACTTTCAAAGACTAAAATTTTAGACTTATAAAAAAAATTCTATATTACAAAAATAATTATAAACATCATTTTTATGATGATCAAAACGTGGTTAACGTAATAGAAGAGTCCTGGATTAAACGCCATGGATTAAAAATTAATATTCCTGTACAAATCATATACGAATTTTAAATGAAATTTTAGTTTTACAATTTTCGGTACTGCAAATTTTAAAACTTTAAAACATCACACATTTTTCAATTTTTACGACATATAGAGAAAAAAAATGTCTAATTTTAATTGCAATTTGTTTGAAAGCTGTATCTTAATTTATTTTTAAGTTATTATTTTTTTTTTTTGTAGTTTTTTAATTTTTTTTTTCTTTTTTTTTGTTATCGTGGCAGCAAAAGTGTTTCATTTTTGGATATTAAACATGAACCAATGAGAAAATTAATAAAATAAAAAAAGAAGTTCCGGAATTGAACCAATAAAATGATTCAGATATACTTCAGATTTCCTAGTTCTTTACCTAGGACAACAGCTATTTTGCAAACAGTTGATAAATTGAACTAGGTTGTAATGAATCGTTCGTACATGTAAACGGAGGGCACGCCCACGAGACTAATGATTTATATCTACTATTTCTATAATTTATTTTCACTTTCCTAATCATAATCGAATTAGAGAGATATAAAGTATTGGCAAATGTCTGAGAGCAACATTGAAATTTCAAAACGATTCCCCAAAATTTTTCCCAAAAATGTTCATTGTCCCCAAACATTTCCCCAAGAATTACTTGCCCCCGAAAAAAATTCCCCTGGAGGTTCAAAATATCCTAAAATGGGGACAAAATCCCCGACAACACTGAGGCAACACTGAGTTTCTCCCGTATTTCGCACTCGTTTCAACGTATCACCTACTGATAAACATTTAATATATATTTGTGAATTATTTCTAAGCTTTCTTATAGACAGCTTATTTGCATGAATTTCAACAACAGTAAAATGGTGGCACATGTTCACCATAATTGCCGAATTCATAAAAAAATAACTCTTATATTTTTCTGGTTTGTGTACTGTTATTTTCAGTTATTAGTTTGGAAAAGAATTTTTGCTTAAATTGATTTGCCTTAATCTTAATTGTAACTTTGCTAAGTATGAGTGCCATACGCAAAGTATGCGAACGCAAAGTATAAATGCCATATATAGTGTGTAACATCGTTGAATTAAGACATCATATTTTTGCATAGATAACTTTTTTTAGCTAATCCCGTAATTTCGGATATTACAGAATATACAAATTAATTCTTTTAAAATTAGTGCAAGAATGACAAATTTAATTCATTTTCGTTGAGGAAGTGTAAATGAAGTGTTACAAATCTAATAAGAGTAAAATTTCCCTTTAATGCAGTCTCATTATTACATTGAAACACTTTGTTATGAAGAAAAATTTGTTATATAGAAATCTAATAAAGATCATTTATTAAAATACACATTCATAAAATGTAATATACAGATAAAATGGAAGTATTGAAAAGCTGTATTTAATTTCGAGCGACAACCTTTTTTTAATGCAATTAATAGATATGTGAGAAGAGAAAAATTTAACTAGAATAATGTAAAAAAGAGTAATGAAGAGAGATAACAAAAGCTGAAGTGTAACGTACCTTTTTCTTTTATTTAGTATTCCAAATTCTTAACATTAAAAAAGATTATTATATCAAAGACATTTATCATTTCTCCTTCTGAATGCAGATGATTAAAAATAGATATAATTTCAATTTTATAGAATCCACTGAAATAAATTGATACAGCCATTACAACTGCAGCAGATCCCTTTCAACGCTGACACGCGCGAAAGTAGAATTAACTGCGTTATATACAGAATAATTTTTGTAATATGAAGATTAATTTACATGTTAATGGTATTCAAAGAATAGGTTTAGAATAAAATTTTGTTACGTAGAAAAAAACTCCGTTAAATAGGGTCTTTGTTAAAAGGATATTCCACTGTATATTTATATTAGTACAATATTATAAATAATTATTTAACTTTAACGTATTCTAAGGAAAATTACTTTAAAGTGACACAATCTATTGGTATCAAGTTGATACTGCGAGCAAAACTAACATATTATCATACAGTTAAATTGAAATGATATGAAATCGTGCTATGTAACGTAGAGTCACTCGCAAACACGCAGGTGAAAGTTTCTGTCACGCTTTGGTTACGTGAAGTGGTGGGACTTGTAACTTAATATGACTTAAAATTCTCCGTTTATATATTTATTTTTTTTAAACAGGGATTTTTTTCAATAATTTTCTCTAAAAAATAAACTTTTCTAGTGCTCATAATCGACATAAAAATTTTATAATTGTTGATCAACCTCGTGCTTTAACTTTATTAGAATATAATGTTCCTATAATCTTTCGATTTAAAAGTATCAGGGCAAACTATCTATATCCTAAAAAAGGCAAGAACGGTTTACCAAATAGGAGTACATTATAACAAAGAATTGGCTCGAAGATACCGAGAAAGACTTCAACTAGGTCTGATTTTTTTTAAAAACGTGACGCACTGTTCATATCAACAGTTATGACCGATTCTCGAAAACTTACCAATCGATAAAAATCGTAATCGTTAAAAACACATCGAATAATTTCGAGAATCTGCAATCGAGATGTTTCATAATCGATTATTAAAATCATTGTTTTTACCTGTTTATAAAGTACGTTTTAGTAAATACATGGTAACGGAAAAACAAATAAAATTTAAAAACAAGAACAAACTGAAAGGAGGCGGTAATGGAGCCATAAAAGTGGAAAAATTATATGACAGCGCTCCCTGGTTGCAAAAAATTGTACATTCGCGAGTAGATATGTAATGGTAAGAGGAGTTTCGGTAACAGAAATTAGTATTTTTCGGTAATTAGTGTCAAAATGTCCAAAATAAAAAGACCCCTAGTGGCAAGAACATGAAGTAAAAGAATATTAAATATGATCAAGTTTTTTATTTTCTAAATCATTCGAGATAAGTTCTACAATTTCCCGTTATTAGAAGAATCTCTATTGGAATACATTAAACTAACCTCCGAAGGAGAGGGAGAAGGTTAAGTGGTGAACAGGCAATGAAAGTGGATAATATGAATAGATAGTCCGATTCAACGTATATCAAATTTATTATATTCGAAATCATTAAACATAATTAAAAAATACTACAGATATCCCTCAAATCAAAAATGGTCTATCTTATACCATTATGTGACGGAAATTTATTGTGAAGCCCTGCAAATGAATAATAAATATTAATTTTGCAGCATATTCTATAAGATGTGTATTTTAATTCTCCTCATAAATGCAATTTCATTTTCTTCGGCTTGGCATTTTTGAAAAGCAATAGTATCTATTTAATATCATCGGCAGTAACGAAACGGAATATTTTTTCTTGTGTCTGTACTTGTTCTGTAGATCCAATTTTACAAAAAAGTAATGCGAATCAACAAAATTGTGCAACAAATATAAATTTCAAACACTTCGGTAGGATATTTTTTCGGATATTACGTGTGGACCAGGGATGTAGTGGAGGGTATAAATGGGTATACGCCGAATACCTTCTGGATTTTTAAAAGAAACATCGCATATACCCTGTTTCTCAAGAAAGCTATAGTAATCTGTAATCCTACAAATGTAAAGTAACAGGAATTTGTATGCTTACTAACATTGCATCTGTACACAGTACAAGAAAAGATGTAAATCTTCAAAAGTAATTTTTGTAAAGCAACAAATATCTTTAATTTTACAAACGAATCTATTAAAATTACAGTTATCTTTATCTGTAACCAGGGTTGCACTTACATAATAAAAAGTCCTTCCGACAGTGCCAGGAGGAAGAGATAGCTTTAATATTTTTGCTTAATTATTTTAAATTAAGTTATATTATTCAAACATACAAAGCTCAAATTAGTGTAACACGATTATGTAAGAAAGAATACTAGTTTTTGTCAATACAGGAATTATCAGGAATTTTTTAGAAATTAATCTTAATTAATAATATTAATAAAAATATAATATTAATTATTATTAATTATAATTAATTAATAATATTAATTTCTTAACAGGAATTTTTAGAAATTAGTCATCTTTTATTCAAACAGGTTTTATTTTAACCCGTTTATAAGGTCGCCAAATTCCACGATATCATAAAGTGTACGCCATTTTAAAGCAACATGATGGATAAAACAAACCAATGAGCTTGGTCGAAATCTTAATTCATATCAACATGCAGATCGAAATCGATTAATATATATGAGTGCTGTTGCGGGCAAGTTGATTTTTAAAAAAATGTCACCCACATTAGAAATTCAAATTGCTATCTCAGACGCTTTTTAAGGTAAACACAAAGCAAAAAGTACTCCGGAATTCAGTTTAAGATAAACAGTTTAGGAAGAACCATTTTTTCAATTTTTAATTTTTTGTTTGTACATTCTGATATATTTAAAAAGATTTTTGACAAAATTAAATGGCCGCCATTTTGAAACAAGGCGGCGGAGGAATTTGGCCGGTGAACTCGGTCAAGACATTGGTATGTACTATGTACACACGGAGTTAATCATTACTATCATTACTATCATTATCATTAGTTAATCAATTTACATCCAAATCAGTTTATAAATATGCGTATTATCACGTAACGAATTTCAGACCGTTTCAAAATGTCAATCACACTGGAAACTGAAAGTGCTAAAACTCAGCCATTTTTCAAGATATAGATAAAACAAAAAAAATGCTCTGTAATCTTTGTATCAAGGTCAAACACACAAAAGAAAAATCTTTTTCAATTTCTTACTTTTTTGCACTTAATTTTAAAATTTAAATTAAAAAAAATTAATATTCCGCCATTTTGAAACAAGATAGCTGTTGGAACTTACCAACGAACTCAGTCCAGGCATCGGTATGTAATATCTACGCACTAAGTTTCATCCAAATCGGTTTATAAATATGCGTGTTATCACGTGACGAAAACCAGATCATTTGAAAATGTGAGCAACACTAGAAATTAAAAGTGCTATAACACAGCAATTTTTTAAGATACAAACAAAATAAAAAATGCTCTGGAATCTTTGTATCAAGGTCAAATGCATAAAAAAAAATCTTTTTCAATTTCTCACTTTTTTGTACTTAATTTTAAATTTTAAATTTTGTAAAAAAATTAAATAGCCGCCATTTTGACACAAGATGGCGGATGGAACTGGCTAACAAACTCGGTTCAGGATTTATTATGTACTATATACATACCAAGTTACATCCAAATAGATTTATAAATACTCGTGTTATCACGTGACAAAAATCAGATCATTTCAAAATTTCACACATAAAAAAAATTCAAAATGCTATAATTCAAACATTTTTAAATATATAGACAAAATAAAAAGTGTTCTGGAATTGTTGTTTTAAGATCTAACACATAAAAGTAAAACATTTTTTAACTTTTAATTTTTTCGCATTTAATTTTAAATTTTAATTTTTTAAAATTTTTTTAAATGGCCGCCATTTTGAAGCAAAATGGCGGATAATCTTGGCCTCCAAGCTCGGTCGAGATATTTGTATGTACCAAGTACATACCAAGTTTCATTCAAATCGGTTCATAAGTACGTTAGTTATAGCATGACAAAAATCAGATATATATATATATACATTTATATATATGGTTATTTATATATATGTATGTCAACATTTGAACGAAGGGGGGTTTTGGGGTCTGAGGGTCATGATCGGTGAAAACATACCAAAATTTTCTGGAAGTGCTTTCCTCCGGACGGCTGCAATAGGTAGCCTTTTACTTTTTGTAATGAAAGCTACGTAATAGGATCCCAGTTTCCCAAAACTTTCTTAGTAACCTTACAGATTTTTTGATTTTTTTTGAAAATCTGTATCTTATTAAATGTGTACTGTTGCCGTTACATTAAAAGTTCTAGGAATCCCAGTTTCCTAGAAAATATTTGGTAACTTTACAATTTTTTTTCAGTGTAGAAGAAATCATCATTTATCTACCATATGTTAATGTCAGCATATGTTTTCCATTAAGCCTAATATGAAGTTTAGCTCTGGTTAATTCGCAGACCAGAATGGTTTGTAACGGACAGGTTACCTACACTTTTCTCCATTTCGATTTTTTTATAAGTAGATGACATTTTAATTTTGTGTTTTCGTCTGGATGCACTAGTCATTAATTTGTTCGTGTGTTTATATTCTATCTTGGTAATATAGTTAATCATTCATAATGATTGTTGTAGTATGCCCGCTATTATATTTTTAATATTCATGTTTGTTTTTAAGTAGGCTCTGTAAGGGGCGTTTTGTAGTAGCAGCTATTTTGTTAGAACACTTAGAAGAAACGTAATAAAGTATAGTAGTCCAGGTATAGATGTGAAGATAGCGAAAAAACCCCACAATGATTGTTAAGTCACTTTTTTATTTAAACATGGTGTAATAGGGGGGTACACTTATAATAATCGGAGAAAATCTCCGAACAGAGATTTACAACTTATTCAGTGAAGAGCAGCGAGTCAAGTGTGTTCGTACATAGAAACAAACTGCCACTTTTGGCGTGAAAGAAAATCGCCAACATACACAAGTTCGCCCATGCACAATGGATAGTATACGCCAAATTACAGTTAAAATGCAGCCAAAATGATCAGAATTCAATTTGGCTGCCCAGCTGGGATGGGGAAAGGATATGGTTGCCAATAGATAAATGTAACACGTGTTGTTATGTCTAAGCAAAGAAGCACACAGAAGGGGCACCAGATTGTAATGCGCAGATGTTAAATTCTTTTTAGGATTTTGTCCAGAAAGGAAAAAGAAGCGGAAGCATAAATTTCAACTGCGAAACAGAGATGATCTCCTTATAAGGTAATGCAGAATTGCTTCGATCGGAAATAGCAGACATCAGGAAATTGTTTTAAACGGTTGAATGATATGTGAGTGTATTTCTCACAGATAAAGTTAAGCAGCTGCCGATTTTCGGTTAGAGAAATAATAAGCGAGGAAAATGGAAAAGAAATGAAGGACAATTTAAAACTAATTTTGAATTGAAAAGGGAAGGAGGGTGCAAAGGAATAATTTCAGAAAATAACCAATGTATAACGAAATAATCTTTATAGGCTCCTAAATCCTTTTTAGTAATAAATTACTATCTTGTTACATATGTATGCATTATTTTCCTTAATTTTATTATTAAATGAAAAAAAAAACTTGATTTTTCAAAAATTTGTTTAATATTTTTAGAGTATCCACAAAAAAAAGGTATACACATTTATCTAAAATTTCTCATTGTTTCATTTTTTGATAAAACATATCTTCAAATTTACAGCTGCCACTTGCTATTATTTACTTTATTTTTTATTCTATGATTCCTTTCCATTTTTAATTATTCTCACATTAATTCTTCGCAAAATAATTTAAAATTATTTTTAAAAAGTTAAGTTTTAATATTTATTTATATTATTAAATATATTTAAGTTTAGTGTCGTCTTAAAATTAAATATAAAAGTTAAAATTTTTAAGTAACTTCCTTAAATCAAATAAATAAATAAATAAATAAAAGATTAGAACATATTTCTAAAAAAACCTATATGATATATACGAATTTAAAAAAGTAGTTTCTGATTGAAATATATATTTACAACATCATTAAATCTATTTCAGTTGGTATTAAGATTAATTATTAGCATATTTATAAGAATATATATTCCAGAAAAGTTCCTTCTAAAAGCAATACAAAACATGCATTTTTTGCTTATGAAAATGTTGTGCTTACATTTCTTGCGGTAACTTATTTTCCTTTAAATAATTCTAGAAACAAATCCTTTCGGTATTTTTATATTGATCCTATTTTCGAGGTAGGGATTATTTGTGGAGAGAAATAATTCTTAGTTTAATGCAAACATGGTCTGAAATAAAGATCACAAAGCATAAATTGAAATTAGACAGTTCTTTATCTTGATTATCATTACAGGGAGTTAATCCTCTTACAAATTGGAACAAAATAAATTATTTTGGACGCAAAATTAAAACTCAGTTGATTTATGAAAACATTTTTAAAAAGTGGTTTCTTCGCAAAAAATGATTAAAATAAAACTAATATTGAATTAACATGATTTTTATAATAAAAAAATGATAAAGGATTCTTTGAAATAGCTGACAACTCGTATATATCAATAATTCGATAAGTAGTATAACTTATATTAATGTAAAACGAGAAAAAAATAAATAAATAGACTATAACATTTAGTTGCAGGTAATTTCTAAAACACACAGTATAACATGCATTGAGATTTTGAATGATATTGTATATGAAATATATTTATCAGTTAGTAATTTAATTAACAAAATTCAATCATACAGGTATTTTCTGTATAGGAATCTTTTCATAAAATCAATATATTTATTTATAACCCCATTAAAATTTATTTTAATTGCGAAGTCTGTTTTTCATCCACGTAAAAGTAATAGTAATGGAAGTACATTCCGAACTCATGGTAAGATTAAATTAAATGTGATTTTTTTTCTCATGCTTAAGGAAATCTCGCCCGTAATGGGCCACCTAAATACATTTAACTAATTATTAGGGTTATTCAATTGAAAAAAATTACGAAAGGCTATAATAACAAAACCGGTTAAAATTTTAAAATGTCGCTTTGGGATAACGTAATGCGACATCGAAGGACGCGACTGGAGCATTAGACGTGATTATGCGCATGCGCATAAAACAGGGAATAAAAGAGGAAATGAAAGTGAGTGTTGGACATCACAGCTTTTCCATTTCAAAACTCGATTTGGAGCAGCGAGGGGTTAGATGCACAAGACTTAAATCAGACAACCCGCTGCTTATAAGTTGTTGAATTTCACAATTGCATGTTGTCAACACACGCACTTTCGTGTTAATTGGAAGGAACCGACAACTGCTTGCTTCTTTTCTCTTCCATGAGCGAGTTCCAGCATATGCACGCAACCACGCCGGAGACTCTAATCGGGTCCCTTAAATTCTCACTACCTTAGCCACTTATTCTAATTTTAACTGACTTAGTTGTTATGACTTTAATTTTTTTAATTTACAAACCCATAATATTATTAAAGTAATTGTTAATGTTGTGAAATTGAAACAAAAAAAAAAAGACGTGTGGCACTCGGGGACTGCCGCGGTAAAGCTATTGCATAGCATTTTTTATCAACTTATGCAATCATAATTATTTATTTACTTTTTATTTATGCAGTTTTTTTTTTTTGATATTAATTTAAGTTATACTTTTTGAGCGTGATGACCGATAACAAAACATTTTTTTTCTTTCATTGAATAAATGAGAAATTAATATCGTTTAAAATATTTTTATTATCTTACAATACATGTAGGTTAATCAGGAATTTTTATCATTGAAACTATACGTTTATGGTAGCTGAAATAAAAAACATAAGTTTAAGACTTAATATTCTCAAAATATCTGAAAAATACCGCTTTAATGTCTGCCGAAGTCTACCGAAGGATAATGTGCCGAAGTCTGCCAAACTGAAGCGACGTTAGCCGGAGTGTTAGGTTTTTTCTCGTTACGGAATTTCTAGATTCTTTCGCCGAGCTCAAAACCCGCGATAAAAGCTATGCAAAACCTTAATAAATTACCAAACAAAATTTGGCCGCACTACGAAAATTAGATCGCGAGTTATAAGCATTATACATTTTCCGATCCTCACCGTGGGGGTCTCCTGTCACCAAAAATTAACATTGTCTCATTAAAAATTAACAAACGAAATTTGGCCGTGCTACGAAAATTAAATCGCGAGTTATAAGCATTTTAAATTTTGTGACCTTCACCGTGTGTGTGTGGGGGGGGGGTCTCCTGTCACCAAAAGTAACACTGTCTCATAATAAATTACCAAACAAAATTTGGCCGCGCTACGAAAATCAGATCGCGAGTTATAAGCATTTTAAATTTTTTGACCCTCACCATGGGAGATCTCCTGTCATTAAAATTAACATTGTCTCATTATAAATTACCAAACAAAATTTGGCGGCGCTACGAAAATTAGATCGCGAGTTATAAGCATTTTAAATTTTTCGACCCTCACCGTGGGGGTGGTCTCCTGTCACCAAAAATTAACACTCTCTCATAAAAAATTACCAAACAAAATTTGGCCGTGATACGAAAATTAGATCGCGAGTTATAAGCATTTTAAATTTTTCGACCCTCATCGTGGGGGGTCTCCTGTCGCCAAAAGTAACACTGTCTCATAATAAATTACCAAGCAAAATTTGGCCGCACTACGAAAATAAGATCGCGAGTTATAAGCATTTTAAAATTTTCAACCCTCACCATGGGGGAACTCCTGTCACCAAAAATTAACACTGTCTCATAATAAATTACCAAACAAAATTTGGCCGCGCTACAAAAATTGATCGCGAGTTGTGAACATTTTAAATTTTTCGACCTTCACAGTGGGTTGTCTCCTGTCACCAAAAATTAACACTCTCTCATAATAAATTACCGAACAAAATATGGCCGCGCTACGAAAGTTAGATCACGAGTTATATGCATTTCAACTTTTTCGACCCTCATCGTGGGTTGTCTCCTGTTACCAAAAGTAACACTGTCTCATAATAAATTACCAAACAAAATTTGGCCGCGCTACGAAAATTGATCGCGAGTTAAAAGCATTTTAAATTTTTCGACCCTCACCATGGGGGGTCTCCTGTCACCCAAAATTAACAATCTCTCATAATAAATTACCGAACAAAATTTGGCCGTGATACGAAAATTAGATTGCGAGTTATAAGCATTTTAAATTTTTCGACCCTCATCGTGGGGGGGGGGGGTTCCTGTCACCAAAAATTAAAACTGTCTCATAATAAATTGCCAAACAAAATATGGCCGCGCTACGAAAATTAGATCGCGAGTTATAAGCATTTTAAAATTTTCGACCCTCAAGGTGGGGGGTCACCTGTCACCAAAAGTAACAGTGTCTCTTAATAAATTACCAAACAAAATTTGGCCGCGCAACGAAAATTGATCGCGAGTTAAAAGCATTTTAAATTTTTCGACCCTCACCGTGGGGGGTCTCCTGTCACCAAAAATTAACACTCTCTCATAATAAATTACCAAACAATATTTTGCCTAGCTACCAAAATTAGATCGCGAGTTATAAGCATTTTAAATTTTTCGACCTTCACCGTGGGGGTCTCTTGTCACCAAAAATTAACACTGTCTCATAATAAATTACCAAACAAAATTTGGCCACGCTACGAAAATTAGATCGCGAGTTATAAGCATTTTAAATTTTTCGATCCTCACCATTGGGTGGGTCTCCAATCACCAAAAGCTACATTATCCTACCTTGTTTTATCTTAAGACGATTTTTTTCTATACACATTCCATCAGGAATTTTTATCATTGAAACTATAGATTTATGGTAACTGAAATAAGAAACATAAGTTTGAGATTTGATATCCTCTAAATATCTAAAAAATACGGCGTCAATGTCTGCCGAAGTCTACCGAAGGATACCATGCCGAAGTTTGCCGAGCTGAAACGACGTTAGCCGAGTGTTAGGTTTTTTCGTTACCGATGTGTTAGGATTTTTCGCGTTACGGAATTTTTGGATTCGGTCGCCGCGCTCAAAGCCCGCGATAAAAGCTATGCAATAGCTTAAAAACTGAAAGCAAAATATAAAATTATACTTAAATTTACCAGTTCTACTATCTGTTACGGATTTTGGACAGCAGTACTAAGAGCGACATTTTTTTGCAAACTAAAGTGCTTTATAGAATATCACTCACTTGCAAGAAAAGTGACACATCTGGTAAAAATTAATGTCGCGTTTTATTACTCTTATGTCATAAATTATCTGTTAAATATTCAATAATGTCGAGCGTAATTTCATTGCTGAAAATTAATTGAAAAATTTGTTTAAATTATATATGAATTCACTGATGCCGGTTTTATTTGTGACTCATGTTTCGATGTAGTTTTGTGTGCATAAAAAGAATATTCCTCCTAGTAAAACCTTACCAACATATAACAGAGGGAGATCCTAGACTAGGTTTTGTCCTAATCGCTTAAATGGAAGAGCACTTGGAGTTCTGTTCCAAAGGTTTCGGGTTTGCTTCCCGCCTTAGACATTATCCTATGCTAGGTTAGCAATGTAATAAATCGCGGCTTAAATATTCATTTGTCTTTCTAATAAAATTTTACTAAATACAGGTCTGGAATTCTAACATTGGACTTTGTTTTTCTCAGAAATTTTAAACTTCATAAGGTGGTCTGGTGTAATAACGCCAGGCGGTGTAATAACGTCAAGTGCTAATATTTTGCATAATTATGAAATAATCTGGTAAATGACACACATGTGCTCTGCGCAGAAGGGTTTTAAGTCATATAAATCGCAAAAAACAGCTTCAAGTTAATTTGTTTCATTTTTTGGTCTTATTGTTTTAACAAGCAACTAAAATTAATGCTTGATCTAAAATTTGCGAGATACGTTTTGTGATGTGAAGACTATTTTTTTATCCGGAAATACTTTGTTAATTACATAAATTTGTAGTACATTTCATGGACTTTAAAAATGTTGTTGAGGATTTTGGATACTTCTCGAGATAATTTGTAATTTAAAATGTACAGCGCAATAACTGTAACGGGGTAATAACGCCAATCTTGGGCATTAATACCCCGGTTGATTCCCTACAGTGGCCGAGCTACATCCTAAATACTGATTCAAATAAACACAGTTAAAACTGTGCAATGTTTCTAATAATTCTATTTAAGCGGTCCTTTTTAAGCGAAAAGAAGCTCACTGATATTCTTTAGCCTCATCACCACACCTTTATTTTTCTTACACTTTCACAAAAAAATTGAATATTTTCAATAGCTTAGAAAGCAATTTGTCAATTTCTAAGTTTGTAGAGTTTGTATTTTTAGAATTGGGCAATCTACATGCAATTATTCCATCTTATTTCATAGTTTTGTTTGAATGGCGTTATTACCCATATAGGTGGGTAATAACGCCAAATAGCATTGGTCAAGAAATCACGCCATTACATTTTATGAATACATATCTGTTAAATTATTTTTTTATATAAATAGTCAATAAGTTGCTGTATCAAATCATATACTTCTTTGAAAAATACAAACTAAAACTGAGCAGTGAAAATTGGTAGAACCTTAACGTGGTGTTATTACTCCAGGGTACCTTATAAGTAGTTCATGAATTAAGAAGATTTTATAGATTCAAAATCTTAATATTAAATTAATGCATAATCATTGCAAAATAGTTTGCAATATCGGTATTTTTTAGCATAATTCCAAAGCTACTTTGCAAAGTGAATTATAATTTAGGATTAACCTATTAGAAGCTTCTCGAAACTCATTTCTATTAACAAATACATAAGTTAGAAATCTTATTGTTTTAGAAAAAAAAATTAAGAATTTCTAATTAATTATTTAAAATGTTTAAAAATATAATAATTGGATTAGTTGAATAATTGAATGTAGAAGTGGTGAGTAATTAACTGAATATAGGAATGGAAAATACATATTTTTAGTGTTTTATATAAAAAAATATACATATATAAATTCTTATATTAAAGAGCTCATAGTCTTATGTTGTTGTGTCAAGGGAAATTGCACTGTTGTTTTGAAATTTATTAATGTGGTAGCATGAAATAGTGAAATTAGCAGCTATAAGTCTTTTCAAATAATTGTGTCTTCTACTGAAAAAAAATTACTTTTTTAATGGCATTTGGTATATTTTCCGAAACACATAAATTGTAAATTCATATTTTTTCCCATTTTGGAAACATTTTCTTGTATTCGTGAAACACCAATAACAAAAGCGAGAGTTATAATTTCTTTTTTCAAAAAAGTTCGGGGCCCCACCAGTGGTCGAGAGGTACAGACCTCTCAACTGGTAGACGGCAAGTGCTGGGTTCGAACCCAATCGCGACTGTCGGCCTAACCGTTCGGAGTTTTCGCGGTTTTCTTCGAACCTTGCTTAAATACGGGTTAGGTTCCCTTAAAAAGACCCCCACGAAGGGCACCCCCCCCCGGTCCTATATCCCTAGCGCAGATAATCGGACGACAAAAATAAACCAAACCAAACCAAAAAAGTTCGAACGTGATGATTAGATGAGTGCAGATATCTGGCTTTTTTATTAAATCATTATAGTTTTTAATTGTTAATCTATTATCTATTTAATATATACAAATTAAAAGACATCTAAACATAGCAAAATTGTTACTATTTTTTATCATTAAATATATTTTATTGAAGTCATTTCTGTAACACCTTCTGAGAAAACGTTGTCAATTCTGATATTATACAAAACTTTTACTTTTTATTCTATAGAGAATATAGTTTCTAAGAACCATAAATATTTTTTAATGTATGTTCTTCTGAATTTGTTTTTAGTCTGTATGAAACAACAAATAAACTGGTAAAAGACAAGTTTTATCCACCACAAGATGAATATTTATAGGTAAAGAGACAGTTTATCAGTATGTTCCTCTTCATCTAAAAACAAAAACCTTGTACAATTTTTAAACTTGTCATTGCGTCAAGCTAGCTTCGAAATAAGATTATAGCGCGCATTTTTCTGGATGCAATTTTAATTAAAATCTAGCCTAATAACAAACGATTTTTTAGAAAATATTAGTTACCAATCCTTGAATGGCACCGTAAAAATGAAATTAAAAATATTTCATTAAAAATGAAATTTTGGGTTTCCCACCACTTTTAAAAGACGAATAACTTTTATCTTAATTTATTGAGGAATTTGTCTCATGAAAAATAATGCTTATTTATCTTTCTATTTATTGGCGTGATAAGTGATTTATTGCCTGTTTTATAATGTCTCTAAAAAGTGACGCTAGGCATTGATGGGTTAAGCGGCCCTAAACTCCTGTTAATAATCAGCAAAGTAAACTTTTTGCTCCAAAAAGAGAGAAAGAAATGTTTGATATAAGCTAATCGGTAGCTTTTCCTGCCAGGAATAGTCCCTTTCGAGGTCAAAGCATTTCTGTTGCTAAAATGTTCCAATCTTTAATTGTAATCGGCATTTATGAATAATTTTATATGAAACTAAGTAAAAGGTTTTCCTCGCGCACATTATAGCTAATAAAATTTAATTGCTAAATACTGACGTGCATATGGCGTTTGAGAATCAAAATTAAGTGGTATATAACATAAATGAATTTCTAATATTATATTTTTCTAATTAAACAAAAAAATATGGAGTCAGCAGATTCTAAAATAGAGCAATGTACATATTTTTGTAAACATTTTCGACGGTATATCTGATAACAAAGTATCTAAAATGAAAATAGATGTATCTTGGAATTCGATGGTACGAGATTATTAGAAGAATACTAATTCACGATAGCATGACATACAAATAAATAATTATTTAACTTAATTAACCCAATTATATATTTCTAGTAATATTTGTGAATATCTAATAATCTATAAACATGCATATCAATAGCTTTTATAACTTTGCCACTTTTGAACTTCCCCCATATATAATTTTCGGAAATAAAATAATAGACATTGGATACACCAGTGATCATAAAATTCTTGAATTTTTACTTTTAAGGGGGCACAGGGGTTGAAAACTTTTCAAAAAGTCGATTTTCTTTTATAATCTTGTTTGATTACTCAATTAATTCTTAACTCAATGCAAAAACCCACATAAAAATATTTGCATTTTTAACGGAGTTATAAGCATTTATGCATCAGCACTTCCATAGCCGCACCCATATAATTTCAACTTTAAGTAGCGTTTTCTCAAAACATGATTTTTGACGACTAACACCAAGATTAAAAAAAACTATTCGATGGAATGGCTTATTTTTTTTGCATGCATATATTATCTATAGAATGAATTAATATAGTTTAGATAGTATTATATTTTGAGTATTTTTAATGAAAAAAAATTTGTAATTTTTAGGAGTTTTTTAATTTTTCAAATTTGAGAGTTTTTTTAAAAATGCTGTTTTTGAGTGATAGTTATATCCTTAATTCATTCTGTAGAGTAAAGTTTCCGGATTATTTTAAAGCAAAAATTAGGTTCTTATGTCAATTCAACGTTAAGATATTTTGGTGTTGGTGATATAACACAATTTGTTTTTTTCGAAAATTGTGTTACATAAATTTTGCTATACTTCTTATTATATTACGTTGAAGTACTTCTTTTTATAATTTTATAAGACTACAAACATATCTTTAAAATATGAGAAAGTTTAAATTAATTACATTAAATACTTCTGTTTTTATATGGACTCTAAGCGAGAGCTCTGTTTACATGTTTTTCCGTATCGATCAACCCCTGAGCCCCCTTAAATACAGAATCCTAAAAGTTAATAACTTGTCTTTCATAAGACATATCTTTACACTTTACTTTTCAAAAACGAATTTGTATAATAAAGAAATAAAATAAATAAAAAAGTTGTAAAAAGTTTTCAATGCGACTAGAATTTCAGCCTGTGACATGCAAATGGTGAAAATATATTTCATCTTGACGTTATGATGTCTCATGATATATAGTGTTTGACAGGCCCTGTAAATGAATCTAAGTTTTAATCCTTTTTTTTCTTTTGTTAAAAACATATTTTTTCTCGATGTTACTTTGATAAACTTTTAAATATTTAATAACAGAAGGATGCAGATTTCTATTAATAATAGAACATATGTATCCTAAATTTTATTACCCTTTGTAATATCTCAGATCTTTTATAAAAATCGTTATGAAGGTTAATTTTTCATTCTAATCACTTTGCGCATGTAAAATTTAATTTAGTATCCGGTTCTACTTTATTTTGATATATTGATCAGGTCTTTTTATTTTTCTTTCTTTTTTACCTTATTCCTGCCTAAAACTCACAAGGAAGGTCTCCATACGGGCATACTCAGAAAAATCTGAAAAAATTACAGAATGTTCTTCTCATATAGTTATATATGTTTATAAAAAAATTTCGGCGGAATTTCCTTATAACGTCCGTAAAAAAATAATAAAAATTTCGTTTATTTGGCGATTTATCTCCGGTTGGCGAAAAAACAAAATTTTGAAAAATACGCTTTTACGCTTCGAATACTTTTTAAAGATAAAACTTTCTATGTTCAATTTATTTAAATAAGTTTAGTTTAAATAATTTTAGTTTTGCATTTTTACTTTACTTTAAGTGTAATTTTGTCATATACGTTTATATGTACTTATAACAAAATGAAATTAATATATTTTATCATTTAAAACACAATTTAAATTGATTAAAATTGTTCCAAATTGAAAAATACACTGTTAAAAATCTGCTGCATTTTGTTGCAACGCACTCCCTTGCTTGTATAGAAAACGGTTAATTGGCCGTGAAATGGAGCTTTCTCATTGGTTGGAATAGAGATATTATATACAAGCGGTGGAGTGCGTTGCAACAAAATGCAGCAGATTTTTAACAGTGTATGACACGGTCAATTCACCATGCTATGGAGCATTCTCATTGGTCAGAAGAGAGATATTCTATAAAAGTAGTGGAGTGACGTTGCAGTAAATGCTGCAGATTTTTAACAGTGAAGTCAATTAAAATCAATTTTCAGATGCGTTAAAATCGTCTGCTTTTGGCGAGGAAATGCACTGCTCGCCAAATCCCGCGTCGCTTTCAGCTTTTCACGCCAATTATTCCAAACTATTTTATTTTTTTACATATCTAATAATGTAATTCCGCCGCTAATTTTCACTGATCCTTTATTACCTACATGAGTAGTTTAATTCGTGTTTTTTTCAAAAAATTCTGAGTATGCTCCCAATGGATACCTTCCTTGTCAGTTGTTAAGTAATTTTATACACTTCTGTAAAAAGTTTAGGACCATCAATAAAAACAGTCAAGTTCTAGAAAGTAAAATAACATAACACATTATAATTTTTAAATATGAATGAATATAATGCATCGCTGAAAAAATAGTTAATTAAAAATATTTTTACGGACAAAGATCTATTTGAAATTTCTTAAATGTATTCTTGTAATGAAGCCCATTAATCATCTTCAAACTGAGGATAAAAACTGATTCCAACATTTATCCTTCTTTTATATAAAGAACTTAAAAAATATATATCAAACACAAATGAAATCTTTTATGATAATTCTTTGTCAATCCTAACCAGTTGTTCTTTACTCAGTATAGTCAGCATGTAAAAAAATAAGATTTTAGCTTTTTATCAATATTTAATTAATAAAGGATTTTTTTCCAAGTTTTGTTGGACTTTCTAAGATTTCCACTTTTAACATGCTTTTTAAAAGAAAAGAGGATTTGAAAAGTGACAATTGTGAGAAAAAAGATCAAATATTGTTTCTAGTTTTGAATAAAAATAGAAAAGCAATAAATCATCTTCAAATTGATTTTAAAAAAATAACTTCGTTGTTTATGCTCTATAAAGAATTGAAAAAAAGTATCAATGACAAAGGAAATCCTTTAATATTATCCTTTTTTAAATCCTAAACAATGCTCAATCTGTTTTAATCAGTGTGAATGGCATATAAAAATTGATTTAATGGAACACTGTTTAATTATTTCGGAAATTCAAGAGATTACTTAGCTATAGTTCTTGAAGTTTTTTTATACCTACTTTTAAAATTATACTTTAAATACTTTATCTTAATACCATATAACAAAATGTGAGGATACCCGGAATAAATTTTATTTGTGAGTTTTTTTATTTTTTTTATTTTTTATTTTACTGTAATTACCCAATTTAACTTCAAGTCTGATTATATTTTGTTACAATATCAAATGTTTACGAATTTGTGTTTTAAAACATGCACAATGCATAGCTGCAAACTTGTGCAGAATTTCCCTACCATTTAAATTTCAAAGAAACTTTAATGTAAAACAATCTCCGTCGTTTAAGAATCTCCAACGATGAAAGAAGACAAAAATTTCTATTTAATTTCAGAGATAAGGAAAATCCGTATAAGTTGGCAGATATGTAGAACACGTTTGGGAACTTATGCAAGTGAAAAGGTTTGAGATATAATAAAAATTGTGCATGATATAGTATAGATAAGATATCTTGTTGTAATAACATTACGCTAAAGTTCTACCAACTTTCACGATTTTTGCCATTTTTTTAGACTTCACGCAGCAATTTATTGACTATGTATACAAGAGAGAATATTTTAGACGATATGTATTCATAAAATATAGTGGCGGGATTCCTTAATCAATACTACGGTTCCAGAAATGTACAAATTGTTTTTACTCACCGTTCATTGGCACATCAGGATGTGGTAATAATTATTTGATATTTCATTCTTATGACATGAGGCATTTCGCAGCACTTAAAGTATGCAAATTTTAGCTATGATGGTACAGAGAGCTGTTGCATATTTTAAGTAAAATTCCGTTAAATGTATAACAATGATATAATTTATAGATTCTCTTGACTCATAGGTGCATGCAGATTTAAAAATTAAGTACAAAATTCGCCAACAAATATTAAATTGTGATTAGAGATTTAAAAAAAAAAAGTTAAACAATTTGATTTGGCCGCTTTTAAAAAGCATTTTTTTTTTAAATTTTATTTATTCTTTATGATTTTTTTTAGAATTTTAATGATGTTATAATATTCAAACATATTGAAATTAATACAGAAATGCATTGCAAGAAGGTTATAATGTAATAGTATGTGCAGCGTCGTACATTTGCAGGAACATAAAAGGATTCAGTTACAAGACCTCTATTAAATATAATTTCAGAAAGACATTCTAACATGAAGCACGAGTTTTAAAATTAAGATATATTTTGCCTATCGCTTGGAGTATATGAATACTACAGATCTTATACAAGACAACAGATGATTTCTCGATTTTAGTTCCGTTTATTGACGGAATTATGAAGAAAATTTAAAATGGTGATACGGTTTTTCTAACTGATTGAAATTTTAGAATACTATGTATTTTATATCCAAATTTTCATGTTATATTCAGACTTAGAAAACATATTTCGCATATTCTCTCTACTATCTATAGATGTAATGAAATTAGGTGGAGATCCGAAGCACATTTTAAAATATTTTTATTTATTCAATTAAATTTTTGAAAGTTTTTGTGGTGATTAATAATACTATTTGTGAACAATGTCAATTGATAAAACTTTTAAGATTTTTTCAGATTTAAAATTTAAAGTTTATTAAAAAGATATGTTAGTTTAAAATACTTATATGTCGAAATATTAGTTGTAGTAAATGTTTTTCATTTAAATAAAGAGAAATATGTAAGTTTTAATTTTGATTCAGTATTTTAAAAAATATTAATTTAAATTTAAAAAAAAAATAAAATATTCAAAATAAAAACCTAAAAAAGTGATGTAACTTTAAAAAAAAATGTTAATTTCAAAAATTACTTTTTTTTTCAAACTTGCGAAAAAAGAATTAAAATAAAACAATTGAAAAAGACGTGTTTTCAATTTGAACCATTTAACTTTAGCCCTTGGGGACAAGCGACACGTATTTATGCCGCAAAAGATTTAATAATCCTTGGAAAAAAGAAATCCTCTTCACCAGTAAAAATTTACCTTATTTAATCAGGGTAATTTCTCGATTTAATAAAGCACAAATTTCTGTTTTTCAAAAATTGCGGACAAAAAATTTAAAATTTCGTAAAAGGCTTCCTTAGTGAAGAACTTAATGATTTTTTATCTATAACATCTCACATTTAAATTGTGAGAATTTATGAAAAAACCCATTTTGATGAAAAACACATTTTCGAAAGAAGTTGTTATCATAAAAACAATTGCTTGAAAGATCGAGTTTGAAAACATACCAAAACGAAAAAAATAGTATTTCATTTTTCAGATTAGATAGAAAAGATTTTTTAAGGACGACGGAGACACCACGCCACATTAATTGTACTCTATTATATCATACTAGTGAATTTTCTGGCAGGGGCAGTGAAGTTTTAGGTGTCTTTAAAAAACTGCCCTCGATAGAAATATGTCAAAATTTTTTTTATTAGTTAGCTATATTTTCAAACTTTCCAAATAGTCTCTATACAAACATATGTTAAATTCTATCCTATACTCAACTTTACTCCGTTATGTATATTTCTTAATATTTTATAGAAAATGAAAATGCATTATAAAAATAGTAATTATCTATTTTTACAGTAGCCTTTTTTTGTCATATATTTTTTTTGAATTGTACATTCCACCTAATGACTAATAGAATACACTCTTCACTGATAAGATTTTCTGAGAATCGCCCGCCCCCGTGTGTAACACTAGCTACAGTTTGAAAGAGACATAATAGCTAGATTTTGTTCAGTATATAAATTAAAGTATCACATTTTAAAATGTAGATAGCATAAGGATTATATTTTAATGAAAGAAAAAACAAAATTGATAGAAACAATGTTTGATGATTTATCATCTGTACGCCAATAAAACAAATCGAAGAATTCTTAATTTCTTTATCAGAATCTTCTGATTTGGCGAAAGACTGAGCAAGCAGATTAAATTACGATTAAAAATAACATGATTCCTGCATACAGTTAAGAAAGACTAAACTGACCACCAACGGCGGCTAGTAATAATAATATTAATAATAACATTGTATCTACGTACTCATTGTTAGAGTTCATTTAGTAGCGGTTTTTTTCTGTTAAGCTGTCTATATCATACGGTTATTGACAAAATGTTATACTGAGCGAAATATGCTCACTGGTTATCAGCCCAAATAGCTTAAATATTAGAACATTGGCAATGCAAGCCATGGATGTGAGTTCGTATCTGATTTGGACATATTTTGAATTTTGAATTGATATCATAACATTATCAATCAGTATGATTATGTTAAAAAATAATAGCACTTATAGCCATTGCTAATTATCGATAAATTAAAAAAATATATTAATATTGAATTAATCATTGTTTAAAAAATCCAATATCAATATCTTTTTATTTTCCTTTCAAGAAGCAAATCGTTAAATATTGACGATAACAGGAAAATTCATCTTATAATCATTTACTTGAGACAAAATTTGTCAAACTATGATAAAATTATAATATATTTAGAAAAATTCTTACGTTTAGAAAAAGAAATTATGAAAATATTATTAAAATTCAGAAAGTTAAACACACGTTTTTAAAACGATAAAGTTTCATTAAATTCTTTCTCAAGATGCTCTTTTTTCCGAAAACACTTTTATTTTACTATAAAAGAAAGGAGTTCAAATTACCATATTCCTTTCACTTAAATATTTTCCTATGCCACAGTTTTAAGAGTAAAAAAGATCCATATGTTTATCCTTATGGAGATGAGTGAAATCCAGCACATAAACTTTATGTATTTTCAATCACAAATATGTTTTTTAACATTTTTGTAAATAAAAAAGAATTGTCTCTGAAGTTCGTGTGAGATGACACATTTTCCACATGGGTGTCATCACAGGCAATTAATGGTGATGGCACCCATGTCGAAAATATGTAATCAAAATAAAAGTTTTAATTTCTCCGATCTGTATTGTAATCAGAGATTAGTGTACTGACTCTGTGTCATATGCAAATTTCCTCTTTGCGCCCTAATCGAGTTTTTTCTAAGGGGGGGGGGAGGATTCGCAGAACAGTTTTTTGTGCGTGTATAACATGTCCGTTTCTTGCGATACACGTACGGTTCCAACGCTCTTTAGGGTTTTCGCGTGCTCTGAGAATTTTGCGATGAAAAAAAATGGGTGTTGCCATTGGAAATTTTCGAGTTTCTGTAACTATAACCGTAACCGTGAGTGCCATTTTGTTGCCGTTCACAGAATCTCGAGCTCATACCTCTGAATAGCTATATCTGAAATTTCACCTCGATCGGTTGAGCGGACTGGCCGCTAGAGCCAGAGTTTTTTATGACCACCCTGTATATATATATATATATATGTATGTATATATGTGTGTATATATATATATATATATATATATATATATATATATATATGTGTGTGTGTGTGTGTGTGTGTATATGTATATATGTGTATATATGTATATATATATATATATATATATATATATATATAGGATTCGTACAGGACACTGTAATAATGATTTATTTTATAGGAATGGATGGGGCCAAGTTACGTGTTCAAGTACAAACACCAGGGTGGTCAATTTGGCATTTAAAATTTCTCATTCATCCCAGAAAATTGCTATATAATTCTTTTCTTTATGAAAGAATGTAAGCTCCCGAACCAATTGCATGGGCCAAACATCTTCCCAGACATACATAAAGTGTCGCTATGTGTATGTGCGCGAGCGTGATAATAGTTTTATAACTTAGCTTCATAAAACTTATGTTATTAATGGTCTAATAGACGTCTTTAGTAATAATTAAGCAATATTTTAATACTAATATCATTTTTAAAAGATTAATTAAAAAATATATTTTGAAAAGTGAAAATATTAGAACATTTATTCAAGTATTTCAAAATATTGGAATATTTCAAATTAACTCCCCTTTAAGTATTACCAATTCATAACTGACATTCAATAAAAAAACATTGTTTAAATTCAGACAATTTTATTTAAAATCAGTATTCTTTTTTCAGTTTATTTGCTTTATCATCTTAAAAAAAGATTACTTCGGTAAGTTGAGCTGAACGAGCTTCTTTTGTATGTCTGGGAAGATGTTTGGTCCATGCAATTGATCTGGGAGGTTACATAAAGTATTGAAATAGTTCCCTGAGCATCATATATAAAAATCAAGACTGAGAAAATAAGAAAAGTTCGTAGTGTTTTTACCTACCTCTGGTATCTGGTACCCGTAAATTGGCTGTCGGTCCAAGCTAGCAGGTATCACTACGCACATAGCACGTACTAACACTACTTTATCCAATACATTATACTTGTGTGAAAATAAGTAACATCTGGGGGCCCTGGAATCTTGCTCTATTAAGTTAGAACCCTTCTTTCCAATAACACAAAATGGCTCTTTATGTAGTTAAAACTTCGTAATACTACAAAATTTATTTAAAAAATATATTGGTATGAGTAGAATTTAAAAATAAATATAATTATATAATGTTAATGTGAAATTAAAGTGAATGGGCTTGGCATGCATAAAAAATAAGACCAAAAATTTGAGAAAATACTTAAAAATAAGGACATATTCTGTTTCAGTTTTAAATTGAATTTATCAAATTAGATTAAAAAAACAACTTTAGATGGGGAATCACTACAAAGTTATACAATTGCGGTGCAGTCAACCAGGGCAACTTTGACTTATCAGGATAACATTGGTCAAAGGGATAAAAAAGATAATATCTGCTATATCTCTTGAGTTAATGGTAAAATTTTGATCTCAAAATATAGATAGCAGCAACTGTGTGAATTTGGCAGCTCATCGGAAAGAGTTCGTTAAGATTCCACCATGGCAGAAAGAATCACATTTTTGTAAAACTGGAGCAAAATCACTCTGATTTGGAGTAAAGGTATCGTGATTTACTGTAGTGATTAACTATGAACTTCGCATTTTCTTAAGCAATCCGGAAAAAATCCATTCTATTGAAAATAGTTAAAAACTTAATAAAATTTAGAGCATGATGTTTTTTACAGAAAAATATTTTCCCAATGAAAATAAATTAATTTAGAAGCAATGTATTATAACACTAATTTTATAACCACCCCAACTGTATAAATGTATTATAAGATATTTTAATATCGCTTATAATATTAAATTATTCGAACATACATTTCACTCTTACTTTCTAAATCTAACATATAAAAAAATCACATTTAAAGCTACTTCTTAAAGAGAAATACATATGATAAATGTCACATTATAAATTCCTATATTCATAAATCAATTACGAAAAAGAAATTCAATTTTATTTTACAATTGCATTTTTCGTTCACAATCAAGCGTCCGAATAACCTAAGGCATATATGAACGTGCAAACATAGTTTGAGAGAACAAAAATGAATAATCCTTGAAATAAAGGAATTATAAAAAATAAAATGTTTCTAATGTATCTGATATATTCCATTCATAATGGGTAATCATTCCCCCTTCATCATTTGTGTAATCAGAAAAGATATTAAACACGGCTGAAGAATTGCAAATGTTAGGCGAAGTTCCAAAACTTCAGAAAATAAATCTGCTTGGAATGCGCTTTTTCTTTTTTTTTAAACATCTCAGAGGATTTCTGAAATTAGATTTTCTTTTTTTGGGGTGTTTAACATTTATGAGAAATATGAATAACTTAATATCTTGAATTATCAGAAACATTTGAGATTATCATTTGAAATTAAATAGGATAATACAGTATTTGATTTGTGCAATTGGTTTTTACTGACGCAGATTAAAGATTATTATTACTGTTAACATCCTCTACCCAATTACGTTTAATTAATTACCCTTTTTGTAAATCTTGTTTTTTTTAATTACCCTTTTGTGTCGCATTACTTTAAGAAGAAAATGTGACAGTTTAACCCTTAAATGCTCAGGATAGAATGCGTTCCAAAAAATGCGCAATTCAAAGAATCAGAATTTATACCTGAAAATCTAAATAGTAAATTTTTCTTTATTTAATTACGAATGGTCTGTCATTAAGTAAAGTGAAAATTGCTCTTTCAAATTTCTGGTGAGAATATGGAATACGGAATATATGAATACGGAATAAAACCCCCAATAAATGGGGAACACTTATGGTATCGAAAATGATACAATATGGATTAAGGGTTAATTATTTGCAGATATATTTACAACCTATCGAACGCATGAAAACATTTTAACTTATTGCGAAATTTCAACTAAATCCTAACAGAAATATTTTATTCTGACAAACAGCACAATTAATTGATTCTAGCTACATTTATTTTTCATTTCATGTCTGTGTTGTAGCATATAAAGTTTTAAAGGAAAAGTTCAAAAGTAATACTAACTATTATACTCTTCATTTATGTGTGGAATTTCTGCAACTAAATCTTTACACTCGAATGTCCAATCTCTCAACTGGATATCTTCTTTCTTTGAAAAAAATTGTTTTTGTCTATAAAGGAAAAAATAATTTGTCTTTTTTAATATCTTAAAATATCTCTTTAAAAATGGTATCAACCGAATAAAATATAAAACCAAATAAGAGACCCCTGACATTTTAGGGCATATAAATATATCGTAAGCAAAAAAAAAGTACAAATTTTGAAAAGAAAAATTACTACAAAAAGAAAAGATTTCATATATTTTCCACACATTGATTACAGGTGTAATGCTTTATTATTCAGATAATCAGAATAAAACCAAATTTTCTCCTGCTTACAGCTATTAGGCACCGTAAGTTCCAGAACACATATATATATATATATATGTATATATTTGTGCCCCTATATTAAAGCTTTTAAGGTATTCGGGTCTATTTCGACCCAAAAGTCAAATTCAGAATTTTTGCGGGATTTTCTCACACAAGTATGATTTTAATGAAATTGCTGTTTTGTTAAATCGCTCAAAAGTTCCAATTGAAAAAAATAACATTTTCTGAATCAAAATATCGATAAGAAACTTAAAATCCCTGCATATTTGAATAAAATATCTTCGAAATGAACACCGCATGAAGGTTACAAAACATCCCTGACTTGTGTAAGTAAAGAGCATTATGTCAAACTAAGGATACGGATAAATACACACACACTAGGATTAGGATATTTGGCCAAACTCATATGCTTTCAAAAGGCATATTTTGCAATTCGTGGTACATTTTAATATAAAACAATCGCCAGTTTTAACCCATAATGAATAGTTTAAAGTGCACAAACGAAAATTCACTAATGCTGTAAAAAGAAACGAGAATGTGTTTTAAGTTCTTTATATGTGTCATACAGCTATTTTTTTCTTCGATATACCTCCTCTCATTTTAGTTTTATTACGCTAAAATACCGAAATATTCATTAATTTCCTATTGTTTTCTAATAACTATCATTTATTCTATTAAATTCTCCTGAAATTCATTATCTTACTCAAATAATTTAAATATGAAGCATTTAGTTTATTGCAAAATTGCCCCGTCATTTTCGATTATTTTTTTTATTTGCTCTAAATTATAATGTCTTTTAAGCAGCCATTAATTTTTTTCTTTTTCATTCTTTCTTTCATTTCATTTCTTTTTTTTCTTTTGATTCCTAGATATAACCTTCCTAGGATTTTTGTTTACTCCTCATATTTTTGCTCATTACGCGTTTCTGATAGATCTCTTTGCAGAATTACTTTTATTGGACTTTTTTGCGTGATGCTCTTGTCGTTTAACAGTCAGAAGCATGTGACTCATGGTTTGTATCCATGCTAGTTTGATAAAAATAAGGAGGAAAATTGGGCGAAAACGCAGGATTTAGTGAATATGTGCACTTTTCAGGTTGTTAAGATCTTACGCCATCTTGTGTTCCAGTATATCGCCAGCTTTTTTGCTTCTTAATTTCTTCAAATACCTACTATGATTGCAACAATCAGATCTCAGCTTCAGCATAACATTACTATTCACACTTTTTTTCCGATAAATTAACATTTCTATTATAATTTTTTTACTATACATTTAATTTCCCTATAAAAATTAATGTAATATCGAATCATAATAAAAAAAATAAACTTATATATTTACATCACAACACATCGAAAAAATTTTACTTTATTTTCTACTTTTTCTTAAAAAATCTAAATAATGCAACTTGGGGAATTTCAATTAAAATGAGATAAAATCTACTGAAATATTAGAAAAAGCTATATACAAACGTTCTTGAAAAAATACAACATATTTGGAAAACAAAATATATATCTTCCATGGAGCGGTTTATAACTTGTACCGTATTGAAATTGTGGATATTGTCTTTGAATTTTCTTTTATCACATAAAAATTAATAATACATTTGAAATATATATATTTATTCTCCTATGAAAATACTAAGGTTCATAAGGTTTTATCATGCCAAAAGACTAAATAGATAAATGCACCCCCTTCTGTCGCATAGAATACAATGTTGTTATCATGCCGATAAATTTCCTACATCTAATGCTTAGCATATGAATTTTTTTCTAATTAAAAGAAATTATTTTATTATTATTATTATTATGCACCAAACACACTAATATAATGGGAATATGCTTCAATGATATAATTGTTTTTTTTAAATAACACTTATCAAATCTTACATATAAACGACTGAACATTATTTTAATTATGCATTTTTTAAACTAAAATTTATTTGACAAAAAGTTATCATTAATAAACCTCGTCACAATCTAAATATTGATATATAATCATGCGGAATAAAACCATGTTAATACAAGACAAAAAGAATTTCACCGAGCGAGAACAATTAAAAATAATTATTTATTTCAATAATCTATATACACGAGACTTTTACAAATTGCATAAACTATAGAAAAAATAACAACGGATTACAGCTTCCAAAAAACTTTCTGTAATCAAAATGTTTATATCTATTTCTTCCAAACACCTTAATATTATTAAAAAGTTAAAAAAAAAACACTAAATATCCTTCCTAAAAAGGTGTAATAAGTAAACTTGAAAAAAAGTATACATAAATCAAACTTCAGACATATATCGCTTATTATTTATTTATTGCAACAAAATAAAGGCACATTTATACGTTACAAAATCAAGGTTTTAATACATGCATTTTAAGATGAACAACGTAGCTTTCGATCAAAATAGAATTCCTAAAGAAAAGTAAATTTAATAAATTTTGTCTTTTTACGACAAAACAGTTCTTAATACTTAAGATCTTCAGTCGTTTGGAATATTGAACATCAGTCGATTTATATCTAATTATCTTCTTTGAAATTTCCATTTAATTTAATATTCTTTTTGAACCATTTAGAAACTTAACGTAACAGCACTTTTATATGTGTTATCTCTACATCCTATCTATTAGAATTACGGTAAATTACTCTTTTACATATTTCTAAAAATGCATTATATGGATAGAAGAAACTTTCATATTTTTGTAATTATGTTCTTTCATGTTCGCCATTACATATTAAGTATCGTAAGATAGTTGTATATAAAAAAAAGTTACACTTTACGAGTCTTTTTATTTCTTATAAGAAGAGAATTTGTGATTTTTTTTTTCACTCAGTTTAAAATTTTTTCATTTATAATTCAATAAAACGTTATTATCAGTACATTTAATTCCAAAAGAGAAAAAAATCTATTATGCTAGAATTAATTTAAGGGGGCCGTGGACCTTTATTTGAGCAAAAAGCAAATCCAAAATAAATATTTTATTTTATTTTTTTAATTTTTCTCCAACTTATACAACGCCTATCGTGTAAATCCACATGCAGATGCAATAAATTTACGATAAGTTATAGGTGTTTTGTTTTGTTCACTTTCTTTTGGGGGTGGGGGTGGTTATTTTTCCTCAAATACTGATTTGTCAGCTTTTATAAGAATTCTAATGCTGTTTAAAAATAAATTGTGTATGCATTTTAAAAATTGACTTTTTTCTGACAATTAAATGTAGAAATTTTAAATATTATAAGGATGAAAATGATGATAAGGCATTTGAGATGAAAACTGACATGAAATTCAGAAAAATATGTCAAAAAATTAAATATTTAATGTATTAAAAGTCGATACAAAGATTTGTTTGGAATAGAGTTTAACGTGATTAAATTACAAAATCGAAGAAATATCTATAAAATTAT
Organism: Maratus speculifer; assembly: GCA_964019185.1. Classification (NCBI taxonomy): domain Eukaryota; kingdom Metazoa; phylum Arthropoda; class Arachnida; order Araneae; family Salticidae; genus Maratus; species Maratus speculifer. Next base: position 146,568,286 of record OZ025300.1, read on the forward strand.
TTAACTCAATTAAGACTTTTATGATCATTCTAATTATATTTATATTAAAGGAACTTTTTAATTTTCTAGTAATCCGTAATCTCCAGGAATATCTAACAACCGATTTAAAAAAAAAAAAAGAAATCATTTACAGACTAAGTATGGATAAACTGCATTTTATGTGTTTTTCGGAAAATTTTTGTATATTTTTATTTATTTTTTAATATTATCATAAATATACTGTTTATACATAGGTTAAAAAAATATTTGATTTAGACAAATTTACTTTTTTCAGACAATTAAATGCAGAAATTTTAAATATTATAAGAATGAAAATGATGATAAGGCATTTGCGATGAAAACTGATATGAAATTAGAAAAATATGTCAAAAAATTAAATATTTAATGTATTAAAAGTCGATACAAAGATTTGTTTGGAATAGAGTTTAACGTGATTAAATTACAAAATCGAAGAAATATCTATAAAATTATTTAACTCAATTAAGACTTTTATGATCATTCTAATTATATTTATATTGCATGAACTTTTTAATTTTCTAGTAATCCGTAATCTCCAGGAATATCTAACAACCGATTTAAAAAAAAAAAAAGAAATCATTTACAGACTAAGTATGGATAAACTGCATTTTATGTGTTTTTCGGAAAATTTGTGTATATTTTTATTTATTTTTTAATATTATCATAAATATACTGTTTATACATAGGTTAAAAAAAATATTTGATTTAGACAAATTTACTTTTTTCAGACAATTAAATGCAGATATTTTAAATAATATAAGGATGAAAATGATGATAAGTCATTTGCAATGAAAACTGACATGGAATTCAGAAAAATATGTCAAAAAAAGTAAATATTTAATGTATTAAAAGTCGATACTCAGATTTGTTTGGAGTAGAGTTTTACGTGATTAAATTACAAAATCAAAGAACTATCTATAAAATTATTTAAATCAATTAAGACTTTTATGATCATTCTAATTATATTTATATTACATGAACTTTTCAATTTTCTAGTAATCCGTAATCTCAAGAATATCTAACAACCGATTAAAAAAAAAAATCATTTACATACTACCAAACACGTCAGTTTTAAAAATCAATTCGCCTATCTTTTTGGCATCAAAATGTAAATTACATGAAACTTCGCAACTTACTATTTTCAGTATGCATCTTAGAAGTTGTTATCTTTTTGTATAAAAAAATATAAACAAAATTACAAGAACAAAATTTTTTCTTTGGGAAAAATATTTTTTTACTTTGTCGTTATAAACAAAATACCATTTTTTGCAAAAGAAAATTTCCGAAAAACTTCATTATTTTTTTTCCATCAACAGCATCTTGATACTGTTTCAACAGTTGGATCATGCCAGATGTCGCATCAAGTATTACTTTAGAACACCAATAACAAAAAAGAAAAACTCAGAAACCTTTGAAAAGAAATTTTGACACAGTATAATAACTATATTCTTAAAGTAATATGTTTAGTAAAAGATATGGCAAAAGTATCATTTTATGTAATAATAGATATAAAACAGGATTGTCAGCAATTAGTCAAAATTATAACACGAAAGATGAATCATACGTCAAGCATATATTATGAAATTTTCAAAACTTCCAGAATACTTTCACAAAACTTTTCTATTTGAAAAGATAAATAATATACCCAAGTAATCGTTTTAGAAACGCATAACATAATTTAATACAGTTGTTTTCAACTACTTTATGTGTTCTCCAATTATCGGCCACTGTTTGAACCGAACTTCATTTCCTTTATGTAAAACTATTTTTATTTTTTTTCGATAGTTTTGTATATCATTTTCAGATATCTATATCTGCCACTTATTAAGCTAAAACTGATTTCAGAAAAAAAATATACATACAACTATTAGAAATTATCATCCATAAGTGATCATTCATCTAGTGATTTATTTGCACCATGTATATCATTTTATTTATATTCCACAAACATTTCTTAGTATGGTAAATATAGTTAAGCTTGTAAATTCATGACTCAGTTAACCATCAAACCATGTTCCTATTTACTCTGGGTATTATATGAGTACGATAGTATGAATCGTGTATGCATATCCCGCCGATGTGTTAACAAGATATCTTCTTCATCGGGTATGAAGTAAGTAGTAAGATCTTGTCACATAATCAATATAAAGCGAGTTGCTAAATTTACAGTGACTGTCGAAGCATATGCTGCGACAACACTGAATGCAACGAATTTACCTCGTTTCTGTACCACACTGAATGCAAAGCATTTACTTCGTTTCCTGTATAGTTACTCAAAATATTTTTATGGTGGTCCTAAATGTAGTGTTTAGAAATAGCATAATATAGGTCGGGGGTGGGGTTTATAAAAAATCGCTATGTTTTTGAAAAATATCAAATGATAGAAAAAAATATTTTAGAAACTGTAGCTCAGCTTCTATTTATTTATATCCCAACATTTAACATAAGGGAGAAGTATAGATACTATTTGTTTCGTAAATATGGATTGTAAAATAAGCGGTGATCAAGAAAGGTGATTAAAAACAATAAACAATACCATTTAAATTTAATCAGTTAAATAAAGAATAAAAGAAAAGTATCATTGTAAATAACAGCCGGCAAGAAACTATAACGGAAATACATGAAAACTATAACATGCTTTTCAATACGTCCGTAATATTTTTCATTTCAGTGAAATACTTACCTACGATACCAATTTGCTGTTAAACTACCAAAAACTCTTAAAATAATAAGAATAAAAAAGATAATAAAAATAAAAAATATGTGTGGCACTCGGGGACTGCCGCGGTAAAGCTATTGCATAGCATTTTTTATCAACTTAAACAAAAATACCGCGTCAATGTCTGCTGAAGTCTATCGAAGGATACCGCGCCGAAGTCTGCCAAACTCAAACGTCGTTAGCCGGAGTGTTAGGAATTTTTCTCGTTACGGAATTCCTAGATTCAGTCGCCGCGCTCAAAGCCCGCGAAAATAGCTATGCAATAGCTTAATAAATTACCAAACAAAATTTGGTCGCGCTACGAAAATTAGATCGCGAGTTATAAGCATTTTAAATTTTTCGACCCTCACCGTGGGGGGTCTCCTGTCACCAAAAATTAACACTGTCTCATAAAAAATTACCAAACAAAATCTGGCCGCGCTACGAAAATTAGATCGCGAGTTTTAAGCATTTTAAGTTTTTCTACCTTCACGGTGGGGGTCTCCTGTCACTAAAAATTAACAATATCTCATAATAAATTACCAAACAAAATTTGGCCGCGCTACGAAAATTAGATCACGAAATATAAACATTTTAAATTTTTTGACCCTCACCGTGGAGGGTCTCCTGTCACCAAAAATTAACACTGACTCATAATAAATTACCAAACAAAATTTGGCCGCACTACGAAAATTAGATCGCGAGTTATAAGCATTTTAAGTTTTTCTACCTTCACGGTGGGGGTCTCCTGTCACTAAAAATCAACACTGTCTCATAAAAAATTACCAAACAAAATTTGGCCGCGCTACGAAAATTAGATCGCGAGTTATAATCATTTTAAATTTTTCGACCCTCACCGTGGGGGTCTCCTGTCACCAAAAATTAACAATATCTCATAATAAATTACCAAACAAAATTTGGCCGCGCTACGAAAATTAGATCGCGAGTTATAAACATTTTAAATTTTTTGACCCTCACCGTGGGGGGGGGGTCTCCTGTCACCAAAAATTAACACTGACTCATAATAAATTACCAAACAAAATTTGGCCGCGCTACGAAAATTAGATCGCGAGTTATAAGCATTTTAAGTTTTTCTACCTTCACCGTGGGGGTCTCCTGTTCCAAAAATTAGCACTGTCTCGTAATAAATTACCAAACAAAATTTGGCCGAGCTACGAAAATTAGATCTCGAGTTATAAGCCTTTTAAATTTTTCGACCCTCGCCGTGGGAGGTCTCCTGTCACCAAAAATTAACAGTCTCATATTAAATTACCAAACAAAATTTGCCCGCGCTAGGAAAATTAGATCGTGAGTTATAAGCATTTTAAATTTTTCGACCCTCACCGTGGGGGGGGGGGTCTAATGTCCCCAAAAATTAACACTGTCTCATAATAAATTACCAAACAAAATTTGGCCGCGATACGAAAATTAGATCTCGAGTTATAAGCCTTTTAAATTATTCGACCCTCACCGTGGGGGGTCTCCTGTCACCAAAAATTGACAGTCTCATATTAAATTACCAAACAAAATTTGGCCGCGCTACGAAAATTAGATCGTGAGTTATAAGCATTTTAATTTTTTCGACCGTCACCGTGGGGGGTCTAATGTCCCCAAAAATTAACACTGCCTCATAATAAATTACCAAACAAAATTTGGCCGCGCTACGAAAATTAGATCGCGAGTTATAAGCATTTTTAATTTTTCGACCCTCACCGTGGGGTGTCTTCTGTCACCAACAATTAACACTGTCTCATAATAAATTAACAAACAAAATTTGGCCGCCCTGCGAAAAATAGATAGCGAGTTAATAAGCATTTTACATTTTTCGACCCTCACCGTGGGGGGTCTCCTGTCACCAAAAATTGACAGTCTCATATTAAATTACCAAACAAAATTTGGCCGCGCTACGAAAATTAGATCGTGAGTTATAAGCATTTTAATTTTTTCGACCCTCACCGTGGGGGGTCTAATGTCCCCAAAAATTAACACTGCCTCATAATAAATTACCAAACAAAATTTGGCCGCGCTACGAAAATTAGATCGCGAGTTATAAGCATTTTAAATTTTTCGACCCTCACCGTGGGGGGTCTCCTGTCACCAAAAATTAACACTGTCTCATAAAAAATTACCAAACAAAATCTGGCCGCGCTACGAAAATTAGATCGCGAGTTTTAAGCATTTTAAGTTTTTCTACCTTCACGGTGGGGGTCTCCTGTCACTAAAAATTAACAATATCTCATAATAAATTACCAAACAAAATTTGGCCGCGCTACGAAAATTAGATCGCGAGTTATAAACATTTTAAATTTTTTGACCCTCACCGTGGAGGGTCTCCTGTCACCAAAAATTAACACTGACTCATAATAAATTACCAAACAAAATTTGGCCGCACTACGAAAATTAGATCGCGAGTTATAAGCATTTTAAGTTTTTCTACCTTCACGGTGGGGGTCTCCTGTCACTAAAAATCAACACTGTCTCATAAAAAATTACCAAACAAAATTTGGCCGCGCTACGAAAATTAGATCGCGAGTTATAATCATTTTAAATTTTTCGACCCTCACCGTGGGGGTCTCCTGTCACCAAAAATTAACAATATCTCATAATAAATTACCAAACAAAATTTGGCCGCGCTACGAAAATTAGATCGCGAGTTATAAACATTTTAAATTTTTTGACCCTCACCGTGGGGGGGGGGTCTCCTGTCACCAAAAATTAACACTGACTCATAATAAATTACCAAACAAAATTTGGCCGCGCTACGAAAATTAGATCGCGAGTTATAAGCATTTTAAGTTTTTCTACGTTCACCGTGGGGGTCTCCTGTCACCAAAAATTAACACTGTCTCGTAATAAATTACCAAACAAAATTTGGCCGAGCTACGAAAATTAGATCTCGAGTTATAAGCCTTTTAAATTTTTCGACCCTCGCCGTGGGAGGTCTCCTGTCACCAAAAATTAACAGTCTCATATTAAATTACCAAACAAAATTTGCCCGCGCTAGGAAAATTAGATCGTGAGTTATAAGCATTTTAAATTTTTCGACCCTCACCGTGGGGGAAGGGTCTAATGTCCCCAAAAATTAACACTGTCTCATAATAAATTACCAAACAAAATTTGGCCGCGCTACGAAAATTAGATCGCGAGTTATAAGCCTTTTAAATTATTCGACCCTCACCGTGGGGGGTCTCCTGTCACCAAAAATTGACAGTCTCATATTAAATTACCAAACAAAATTTGGCCGCGCTACGAAAATTAGATCGTGAGTTATAAGCATTTTAATTTTTTCGACCCTCACCGTGGGGGGTCTAATGTCCCCAAAAATTAACACTGCCTCATAATAAATTACCAAACAAAATTTGGCCGCGCTACGAAAATTAGATCGCGAGTTATAAGCATTTTTAATTTTTCGACCCTCACCGTGGGGTGTCTTCTGTCACCAACAATTAACACTGTCTCATAATAAATTAACAAACAAAATTTGGCCGCCCTGCGAAAATTAGATAGCGAGTTAATAAGCATTTTACATTTTTCGACCCTCACCGTGGGGGGTCTCCTGTCACCAAAAATTGACAGTCTCATATTAAATTACCAAACAAAATTTGGCCGCGCTACGAAAATTAGATCGTGAGTTATAAGCATTTTAATTTTTTCGACCCTTACCGTGGGGGGTCTAATGTCCCCAAAAATTAACACTGCCTCATAATAAATTACCAAACAAAATTTGGCCGCGCTACGAAAATTAGATCTCGAGTTATAAGCCTTTTAAATTTTTCGACCCTCGCCGTGGGAGGTCTCCTGTCACCAAAAATTAACAGTCTCATATTAAATTACCAAACAAAATTTGCCCGCGCTAGGAAAATTAGATCGTGAGTTATAAGCATTTTAAATTTTTCGACCCTCACCGTGGGGGGGGGTCTAATGTAACCAAAAATTAACACTGTCTCATAATAAATTACCAAACAAAATTTGGCCGCGATACGAAAATTAGATCTCGAGTTATAAGCCTTTTAAATTATTCGACCCTCACCGTGGGGGGTCTCCTGTCACCAAAAATTGACAGTCTCATATTAAATTACCAAACAAAATTTGGCCGCGCTACGAAAATTAGATCGTGAGTTATAAGCATTTTAATTTTTTCGACCGTCACCGTGGGGGGTCTAATGTCCCCAAAAATTAACACTGCCTCATAATAAATTACCAAACAAAATTTGGCCGCGCTACGAAAATTAGATCGCGAGTTATAAGCATTTTTAATTTTTCGACCCTCACCGTGGGGTGTCTTCTGTCACCAACAATTAACACTGTCTCATAATAAATTAACAAACAAAATTTGGCCGCCCTGCGAAAAATAGATAGCGAGTTAATAAGCATTTCACATTTTTCGACCCTCACCGTGGGGGGTCTCCTGTCACCAAAAATTGACAGTCTCATATTAAATTACCAAACAAAATTTGGCCGCGCTACGAAAATTAGATCGTGAGTTATAAGCATTTTAATTTTTTCGACCCTCACCGTGGGGGGTCTAATGTCCCCAAAAATTAACACTGCCTCATAATAAATTACCAAACAAAATTTGGCCGCGCTACGAAAATTAGATCGCGAGTTATAAGCATTTTAAATTTTTCGACCCTCACCGTGGGGGGTCTCCTGTCACCAAAAATTAACACTGTCTCATAAAAAATTACCAAACAAAATCTGGCCGCGCTACGAAAATTAGATCGCGAGTTTTAAGCATTTTAAGTTTTTCTACCTTCACGGTGGGGGTCTCCTGTCACTAAAAATTAACAATATCTCATAATAAATTACCAAACAAAATTTGGCCGCGCTACGAAAATTAGATCGCGAGTTATAAACATTTTAAATTTTTTGACCCTCACCGTGGAGGGTCTCCTGTCACCAAAAATTAACACTGACTCATAATAAATTACCAAACAAAATTTGGCCGCACTACGAAAATTAGATCGCGAGTTATAAGCATTTTAAGTTTTTCTACCTTCACGGTGGGGGTCTCCTGTCACTAAAAATCAACACTGTCTCATAAAAAATTACCAAACAAAATTTGGCCGCACTACGAAAATTAGATCGCGAGTTATAATCATTTTAAATTTTTCGACCCTCACCGTGGGGGTCTCCTGTCACCAAAAATTAACAATATCTCATAATAAATTACCAAACAAAATTTGGCCGCGCTACGAAAATTAGATCGCGAGTTATAAACATTTTAAATTTTTTGACCCTCACCGTGGGGGGGGGGTCTCCAGTCACCAAAAATTAACACTGACTCATAATAAATTACCAAACAAAATTTGGCCGCGCTACGAAAATTAGATCGCGAGTTATAAGCATTTTAAGTTTTTCTACGTTCACCGTGGGGGTCTCCTGTCACCAAAAATTAACACTGTCTCGTAATAAATTACCAAACAAAATTTGGCCGAGCTACGAAAATTAGATCTCGAGTTATAAGCCTTTTAAATTTTTCGACCCTCGCCGTGGGAGGTCTCCTGTCACCAAAAATTAACAGTCTCATATTAAATTACCAAACAAAATTTGCCCGCGCTAGGAAAATTAGATCGTGAGTTATAAGCATTTTAAATTTTTCGACCCTCACCGTGGGGGGGGGGGGTCTAATGTCCCCAAAAATTAACACTGTCTCATAATAAATTACCAAACAAAATTTGGCCGCGCTACGAAAATTAGATCGCGAGTTATAAGCCTTTTAAATTATTCGACCCTCACCGTGGGGGGTCTCCTGTCACCAAAAATTGACAGTCTCATATTAAATTACCAAACAAAATTTGGCCGCGCTACGAAAATTAGATCGTGAGTTATAAGCATTTTAATTTTTTCGACCCTCACCGTGGGGGGTCTAATGTCCCCAAAAATTAACACTGCCTCATAATAAATTACCAAACAAAATTTGGCCGCGCTACGAAAATTAGATCGCGAGTTATAAGCATTTTTAATTTTTCGACCCTCACCGTGGGGTGTCTTCTGTCACCAACAATTAACACTGTCTCATAATAAATTAAAAAACAAAATTTGGCCGCCCTGCGAAAATTAGATAGCGAGTTAATAAGCATTTTACATTTTTCGACCCTCACCGTGGGGGGTCTCCTGTCACCAAAAATTGACAGTCTCATATTAAATTACCAAACAAAATTTGGCCGCGCTACGAAAATTAGATCGTGAGTTATAAGCATTTTAATTTTTTCGACCCTTACCGTGGGGGGTCTAATGTCCCCAAAAATTAACACTGCCTCATAATAAATTACCAAACAAAATTTGGCCGCGCTACGAAAATTAGATCGCGAGTTATAAGCATTTTTAATTTTTCGACCCTCACCCGTGGGGTGTCTTCTGTCACCAACAATTAACACTGTCTCATAATAAATTAACAAACAAAATTTGGCCGCCCTGCGAAAATTAGATAGCGAGTTAATAAGCATTTTACATTTTTCGACCCTCACCGTGGGGGGTCTCCTGTCACCAAAAATTAACAGTCTCATATTAAATTACCAAACAAAATTTGGCCGCGCTACGAAAATTAGATCGTGAGTTATAAGCATTTTAAATTTTTTTACCCTCACCGTGGGGGTTCTAATGTCCCCAAAAATTAACACTGCCTCATAATAAATTACCAAACAAAATTTGGCCGTGCGAAAAAAATTAGATCGCGAGTTATAAGCATTTAAAATTTTTCGACCCTCACCGTGGGGGGTCTCTTGTCACCAAAAATTAACACTGTCTTATAATAAATTACCAAACAATATTTTGCCTAGCTACCAAAATTAGATCGCGAGTTATAAGCATTTTAAATTTTTCGACCCTCACCATGGGGGATCTCCTGTCACCAAAAATTAACAGTCTCATATTAAATTACCAAACAAAATTTTGCCGCGCTACGAAAATTAGATCGTGAGTTATAAGCATTTTAATTTTTTTTACCCTCACCGTGGGGGTTCTAATGTCCCCAAAAATTAACACTGCCTCATAATAAATTACCAAACAAAATTTGGCCGCGCTACGTAAATTAGATCGCGACTTATGAGCATTTTAAATTTTTCGATTCTCACCGTGTGGGGTCTCTTGTCACCAAAAATTAACACTGTCTCATAATAAATTACCAAACAAGTTTGGCCGCGCTACGAAAATTAGATCGCGAGTTATAAGCATTTTAAATTTTTCGACCCTCACCGTGGGGTGTCTCTTGTCACCAGAAATTAACAATGTCTCATAATAAATTACCAAACAAAGTTTGTCCGCGCTACCAAAGTTAGATCGCGAGTTATAAGCATTTTAAATTTTTCGACCCTCACGGTGGTGGGTCTCCTGTCACCAAAATAAATAAGACCACCAAAATAAACACTGTCTCATAATAAATTACCAAACAAAATTTGGCCGCGCTATGAAAATTAGATCATAAGAAACATAAGTTTGAGACTTGATATCCTAATATCTGAAAAATACCACGTCAATGTCTGCCGAAGTCTACCGAAGGATACCGTCCCGAAGTTTTCCGAACGGAAACGACGTTAGCCGAGTGTTAGGTTTTTTCGTTACGGATGTGTTAGGATTTTTCGCGTTACGGAATTTTGTGATTCGGTCACCGCGCTCAAAGCCCGCGATAAAAGCTATGCAATAGCTTAATAATGTATATTAAAAAGTCATTTAACATTTACTTTAGATCTCAAAATGAAAGTGAATTAATCTTTTATATCACAATTTAACAAAAATCGTCTGTTTCATGCCATAAAATATGATAAAATGTTATTAACGTATATAGTATTAAATGTAAGTGAAGGAGGTCTATCTTTGTATCTAAAATTAATCTATCTTTGTCTTAAATATTTTCCTTCGATAAGATCTAAGATTTATTCGATATTTCAATAATCCTAACATTATTAGCATAAACCTTTTACTTATATTTATGAAAGGATACTTTAAAAAGTAGATTAATGATTCTGATCGAGTAATGAATCTGATTTTAGAGATACTGCGCTCTTTGTGATTTATTATTATTATACACGTCATTAATAATTGAAATAACACTTAAAATTTCCTTTTAAATTAAGATATCTATTATATTTTAATTAATTAAAATTTCTTATTGCAAAAAAATTGATTTAAACTCTGAAATTTGAGTTGGCGTGTTAAGTTTTTCATAAAATGAGTTTTATGAGAATTTGAGTTTTATGAGAAGAATCATTTTTTTCTCCATTTTGTGTTTTTGTGTTTCCATCATTTTGTTCTTCATAAATTATCAAGAACGGATATGTTATAATCCGATTAAATGTTATGGAAATAAATAAAAAAAATATGCACAATTTCTTGTTGAAGTTATTTGACATTTTTATTTCACTATTAATGCATTTAATGGCAAAAAATTTCAAGCATTATTTATTGGTCAAAACCTCATAAAATGTGACTTAAGAACGTAATTTTTTCTATATAAATTAATATTATTAATTTAATCAAGAAAAATTATAAAGATTGCTGTTTTATTAGTGCCCAATATACTATTTCTTTCAGATAACAAATTAGGTGTCATAAAATAAATAAATAAAAATGTAATATAATAAATTACAGCAACCATTTGGAATATGATATTTACAAAGATTAAAACTTAAGATATAAATAAATTCTATGTTTAAAAAAATCACGTTTAAAAAAAAACATTTTAGTGAAATACTTACATCATCATCAGTTTAAAATAAACAGTTTATTTTTCAGTAAATGTTAAATAAAAGGGAAACAACTCGAAGAGATTACCATTTATGCAAACATTTTCCTCCTAAAGGATTTACTAGTTTTTTAAAAACAAAATAAAGAGGTGATAATATTTCTTATTTTCTAAATTCTTTTAATTTTTTATGTATTTATACCTGTCCTATCTATATTATAAAAGACAAACAAATTTGCGCGTTGCATATGTCCTTCTACACATTCAACTCTTCCAAAATGGAATTTCAGATTTCAGTTTTACAATTATCGGTACTGCAAATTTTTAAACATCTAAACGTCACACATTTTAAATTTTTACACCGTCGTGTAGAGAGAACAAAGTACTTTTAAATGCAAGTTGTTTGAAAGCTTTTTTTTTTTTTCAATTTATTATTTTTTGTAGTTTTTAATACTATTCTTGTAATTGTGGCAACTGAATTATTCCATTTCTGACGAAAGCAAAGAGAAAATAATAGATTAATGAATCTTTTTGATGACCTAAATGTAAAAATAAAATTCAGATACCAGTAAGCCCATGCTCGATATTGAACAACAATCATTTCCCAAATGGTAAAAAAATACAACTAAGCATAAGACGTTTGTAAAATAAAGGAGATATATGGCGTTGTACAGTTTAATACTGAAAATCCACAGAAATATTTTAAACTTATAAATGTAGAACATATTCGTTTTCTACACCATCGTATTGGAAAGAAAATACTTATAAATGCAATTTGAAAACTACATCACCATTTAATCTTGAGGCATTAAATTGTTTGCATTTTTTAACACTACTTCTGTAATGGTAGAAACTGAATTTCTCCATTTCTCTAGAAAATGTAATAAAGTTTATAAAAAATCATTTTGTAAAAACTCATTTGAAAATTTTAATTAGATATGCAATTATTATTGATATTATTATGATATTTATTGCAAAATATACTTTAAGTTGAACTTTGTAGTGCAATGATTTATGTTACATTAATTTTATCATTTTGTGTAAAAAGGCCATTGTTTACGATATTGTATTGAATAAAGTAATGGCAAATGAGTTAATTATTAAAAATGGTCTAATAATATTAGTCTGATTTTCTTTTCTAAAATAATAAAACGTTTAAATACTTGAAGTTCAAGGAAACCGTACTTTATTGAATATTATTGACAGAATGGAACATTCTTAACGCTAAAAGTTTGGAAATTTGAGTCAAATATTATAACAATCATACAAAAAACTGGTTGAACCAGAGAGAAAAGTAGAACTCGATCTAAAAATATCTTACAGTACAAATTGGGAAATATTTTTAATCTAAAAATGTGCGTATAAAAGAAATGGAATCCGATGATCTGTAAAGCTCACGAAATAACCCAAATTTTTGTTAGCTGAAAATGCGGACTGAGCTTTAATGGTGCTTTAAAATCAATCAGAGAAAAAGAGGCATTTTTAACTCACCCCGTATTTCAATCATTCATAACCAGTTTAAAAATTTGGGTTCATAACTTTATGTTACAGGCTGATGTAATGCAGTATGAGAACGGTTCGTTCAGTACAAAGTGTGGATACAATTCCATTCCAGCTGTTTTGATAACTGGAAGATCAAAGCTCCAAGTAAACTCAAAACCTTGAATAGACACGATTCAATCATATACTAAATATTTGTGTTCAGGCATACTTATCTACATCAATTCCCCAACAACTTGATTATATTAATGTTATACTTTAATTGTCACATCACGGTTTATTTGTTTAGCGTTGTGGAGCTTAACCAATTTGAGACTACATAACAATATATTCTATTGACCATTTTCCTCAGTCATCATTTTGAGTGGACAATAGTATAATTCTGAATATAAGGCACCAGTACAGCTCAGTCCACATTTTCTGCTAACAAAAATTTGGGTTATTTCGTGAGCTTTACAGATCATCTGATTCCATTTCTTTTATACGCACATTTTTAGATTGAAAATATTTCCCAAATTTTACTGTTTTTTAGATCGAACTTTACTTTTCTCTCTGGTTCCACTAGTTTTTTGTATGATTTCATAGCTTTTTCAGATCCTTTCAGGAACGTTTATCAATCAAACTTCAACTAACAAATCTAAACTCTTATTAATATTAGTTTAAAGTTATTAGTAGACATATTAATTTGGCGAAATACCGGAAATGACGCCAAGTTGACCAATTTTGGACGCCAGATTTGGCGATATATCGCCAATTTGGCGAAAAAGCTTGTGACATTTGGCGACACGATATGTATCCACACAGATTTTTATAGCTTCATTTTCAAATAGTTATTTTTACAAATATAGAAGGTTTTTTTTTTTCTCTAATTAAGCCTTTTAAATTGAAATATCTGTATTATAGTAACTGTTTTACGTCGAAAACAATCAAATAAAGATGCGATGTTGTTGCACACATGACAAAAATTTCAGAGATCTGGGTATTATAATTTCGGCGTTATCCGCGGTCAGGCAGACAGACAAGTCTTATTTTACATATGTTTTAAGAGTGGGTGTAACCAATGTTTTTTAACCAAGTCAATAATTTATTACAATTAATTTTATAGCTTGATTTTAAACCAATGTAACAGTACTTTCCCAGACATCATCCTTTGCTGAAATTTGCCGTTTACACTTTGTTTGTAATTGTTTATTATTAAATAAATTTTTCCATTCATTTTAGTTTCTCTCTATTATTTTTCTTATTTCCTCCCAAGTATTTCAGTAGTTTATTTTTATTTTTAGTTTGTCCGTATACCATTTCATGCTTTTCGTCTATAGTTTTTTCCGAATGTATGAAATCGTCTTTTTTTCATATATTTTACCTTTTCTTCGCAGTCGTCTAACAATCCTTCTTCAATGAACTTCTTCCTTCTTTTACTCTTTTTCGATCAATACAATTATACTGCATGTACTACCATAGTACCTATTGACTTTTTTTAAAAGTTTTTTGTTTACTAAATCTATTTTATGTAAGAAATAGAAATATGTTTAGGGTATTTTTCTAAATTCTTAATTACTTGCTTTATTATTAGTGAATAATACTAGAAACGTTTTATGAAAATTATTAATTATATATTTTATAAGCTGTAAGTGTTTATAAATTCCACCTCTAATTTCCTTCTGTTTGTGAGAGTACGCCGTTTAACTTCACAGCGTATACCAAGAATAGAATCATCAATGCTGACAAGTCAGGCAATTTGGTACTACAGCCTTGTTTTTATTAACAGAATAATAGGGCATAGTTTACTATTTTGAAACATTTTTATTTTTTTTTTCAAGAAAAAAGCTTTTTACAGTGAATTACAACTGTTTTTTTCTGGACTATTAACTTTTTTGATCGATTATTTTATATATTGTTGAAAGGAAATACACGAAGAGTTACCGGAAGAAATAAAGAACAAGTACTTAAAAAATCTTTAACGTGGTGTTTTGAAATTCTAAAAAGATTTTCAAGATTTCTGAAAATATAAAATTCTAAAACGTGTATCTGAAAAGGAATTCCTTCAAGAGAAAGAGTTCACTTGCGTTACCGACTAACAAAGTTAATCATACTTTCTAATGCTTTCCTCTAACTTTGAAAATTCTAAAAATTTTGTGTTTTGTAAAAGAGACGTCTTCTTTAATCATTTTATATTATTCCAAGTATCTTTATAACAAAAAACTGGTAGAATTACTCTTTTTTACTTTCTTCTATCTTTACAAGAAGAAAGTATTGGATTCATGAAAATTTTCGACTTTCGGTTTTCGACGGATTTACACGTTTTAGAAGGTCCTTAACACGTTTTGACTATTTTTAGAAAATGTCTGTCTGTGAGTCTGTCCGTCTGTCTGTGAGTCTGTGTGTCTGTCTGTGAGTCTGTCAGTCTGTCTGTGAGTCTGTCTGTCTGTATGTGACAAAAAATTTGTGGGCGCTCTATCTCAAGAACTAATGCTCGAAATTTAATAAAATTTTATATTCAGTTTGACCTTGATATGGATTAGAACCTATTGTTTTTTGGTGAAAATTGGCCTGCAGGTGGCGCTGCTATACTACGTTTTTCATGATTTTCAAGATTGCTATATCTCAAGAATTAATGCACAGAATTTCACCAAACTTCGTATTCTGTGACCCCATGATATACATAGACGCTGATTACGTTTTGGTGTAAATTGGCCAGCAGGTGGCGCTGCTATGCGACGTTTTTCATGATTTTCATGATAGCTATATCTCAAGAACTAATGCACAGAATTTCACCAAACTTCAGATTCCGCGATACCTTGGAATATATAGCCGCTAATAAGGTTTTGGTGTGAACTGCCCTATAGGTGGCGCTGTGCTACATTTTGCACGATTTTTGCGATAGCTATATCTCAAGAACTAATGCAGAGAACTTCATCAAATTTTAGTTTCTTTTACACTAGAATATATAACATAATTAGACGCTGATTACATTTACCTTGCAACAGGTGGTGTAGCTATGCTGCATTTTGCACGATTTTTCCGATAACTATATCTCAACAACCAACGCACAGAATTTCATCAAACTTCAGATTTTGTTACAAAATGACATATAACATAATTACACGATGATTACGTTTTGTTATAAATCCTTCAACTGATGGTGCTGCTGTGCTATATTTTACACGGTTTTTTTTAAACTAGCTATATCTCAAGAACTAATGCACAGAATTTCATCAAACTTCAGATTCTTTTACACCATAACATAATTAGACGCTTTTTTAAGTTTTGGCATAAATTGTCCAAGATATGGTGCTGCTGTGCTACGTTTTGCAATTTTTTTGTTATAACTATACCTCAAGAACTAATGGACGTAATTCCATCAAATTTCAGATTCTGTTAGGTCTTGATTAGATAGATGCTTATTAGGTTTTAGTATAAATTACCCAACATGAGGCACTACTAAACTCATTTTCTCAGAATAATAATTAAATTTTGCGTTTTAGGCTTTTCGGATACCAAATACTCATTAGGCTAGGTCAAATGTTCGAGGAAATTCCATAGTGGGGAACTTTGGGGTCACCACGTTTTTTTTTTTTTTTTTTTTTTTTTTTTTAAATATTAAAATGTACTTATGAGATAGAAGAAAATTTCGGGATTGACACATCCAACTAATTTTACAATGTTTTTCCCTGACCATTTGCCGCCCTTTCCCAGGGCTGAAATTTTATCTCACATTTCCAATTTTCAATTTCAAATTCATACTTTAAATTTCTAAAGAAGAATTTTTACTTCATATAATTTTGGAAATGCTTCCTATTAAATACAGAGTAAAATGCTATTCTTTATTTCTGAACTGAAATTGAAATTTACTATAATATATTAACATTATATATTAATAAGTTTGGTCTTCATAAAAATGAAGACCAAACTGGAAAACCTGCTTTTTCAAAACTACAATTTTTCTATTGAATTGATGTATGTGACTTTAAATTGTTTCTTTACAATATTAAAAATAAGTAGAAATATGTTTCCACATCTTATGACAAATTGAAAACTTTCCAATGGCATTGTTCGATTTAGAATTTCTTTACTTTAAAGAATAATAATGCTTCATCTTCAAGGATATTTCATTGTTGTTTCTTGAAAATACTTTTCCATTGAAATAAATAAGTTTTGTTTTGCTTTCATAAATCCGGTAACTTCTTTTGGAAATGAAATACATATTAGATATCGAACGGGAATAACAATTAAGATTATTTCGAATATTTTCGCTATATGTTTTTTAAATAAGAGAAAGTACCCAAATATGAAACATTTTTTTTTTAAATATAATTTTCTGATTTTTTATGACCAAACAATTCCTTGTTGAAGATCCATTGACTCCTTATAAGATTCTGGGGTCAATTTTGTTCAAAATTTAATACATCTTGAAAAAACCAAATGTGTGGTTTGTCATTTGCATGCTTATGCAAAAGGGGTTTTCATTATGATAAACACTGAGTCCATAATATGGCACTCACAACAAAAATGTCAAAGAAAATCGAAATTTCAGGTTATTAAGATAAAATGACGCATATTTCACATACAATAAATTTATAAGACTATAATATTTATTCACAAAAAGGGATTTTGCTCCAATATAAATTAATGTTGGTGCAAAGAAACACATAAAATATTCCTAGCTTAAGATAACTACCCAAAGATATTTAATCAAAAATAATCATATGATTAGTTATAAAGAAATAAAATTCAACAAAAGAAAACAAATGATTAATATAAAAAGAAAAGAAAAATACCAAACAAAAATGATAAAAGAAAGTGTAAACACATGGGGAGCATAAGTTTTTCTCTTCCCACAATCCTCGTGAGACAGCCTAATACACTTGGTGCATCTAGCCTTCTATTCTCCCATGCAACAATAAGAGAATTTTCATGCACAAAAAGGCCTAAAAAAATGTTCGAAAATATTCCAAGATTTGCTAATGCTCAAATTTTATGGAATCCCCTTGAAAAACATGGATCAGCATTTAATGCACTTCCATATCTATAAAGAATGTTACCTGGGGAGGGGGCGTTCTTTCACCAAATGTTGTCACTTTATATCGCCAAATTTTACGACCACAATTAGTTGTCAAGTATTACGCGAACTTGGCGATATCTCTAATATTTCATTAAATTCACAATTTTTTTTAATACAAGCTACCCACCAGAAACAATTATTATTTGATGGTAATAGAAAAAGTACAAAATATGTGTAAAATTCAAAATAATTGAAATATTAAAAAAAATGAAAATAAGTGTTAAATTTTACACATTTAAAAATTAATTCAGACTTTCAAAAAAAAAAAATCATATGATCTAGTAGTGAAATGTGACAAAATACACTTTATGCATCAGTAACTGTTAAAACATTTGTTATTTTTACAATCACAAAAATTAATGGTGATTTAACTTAATATGTTTGTTGAAATATATTGTAACACTTCTTTTAATTTATTCACATAATTTCAACTGATGTCAAAGAACTTTTGACAGGGAACTTAAAAGACCAATTAACTACGCTCTTTTAATTATCTCAGAAAACAAAACACATTAATTAAAAAAAACTAATACACCAATTCATTGTGTAAGTCTCTTTTGTTTTATTTTCAAAGGAGAGGCATTTCCTTTTATAAAATTACTGTACACTCTATCAGAATTTACGTTTAACAAAAGTGGAATATGTCAAAAATTTCTCTCTTTTATGTTTTTTCACATTAAATGTACCGTATTTACTTGTATATGCATGCGTGTATAAGACGCACCCCGTATTTTAAAAGGAAAAATGGCGATTTTTTAAAATCTCGCATATAACGCACACCGCAAATTTGATTTGCAAGTGAATAAACGACCAAATGAATTTCAATAAAGAAATTCAAATCAAACATTACACCAGGCCAGAAAACAAGGCGAAACAACATTTTTAGTCTTCGGATAGGGATTGAATGACGACAATGAGAGTTGCTAATGAGCATTTAAATGATGTTACTAACTCTGTTGTATAAAAAAGGGCAGGCGAGAAATAAAGATGCAATAATATTTCAATTAAGTAAGACTTTCAGAGTATTTATGTATCCTTTTAATACATTTCTTGATTCATATGTCGTATGATTACATCCAGCAGTAAAAAAAAATATTCGTATTTAACGCGCACCTAGGAGTTTTGCCCGAAATAAAAAAAAAAAATCTGCGCGTTATACACGAGTAAATACGGTACATGTTTTACTTTAGTTTCAGGTTACTTAATAAATTACAGCTTTATGAAGCATGAAAAGTACATTAAGGACGTTGTTTAATTGATATATGAATTCTGATTAATAATACACAATTTTCAATATCTTGATAATAAAAATAAACAATATTAATGATTAGTTATTCTTTTCCATACACAATATACGAAATAGTAGTTAATATTTAATTATTGGAGTTATTTATGGCGGCCGATTATTTCCACAAGTGGTATTGGCAATGAGGGAGGGGGACTTTCTTAAGGGCACCTAACTCGCATTTGCAAGGTTTTCCAAGGTTCAAAGAAAATCACGGAAAAACCCCGAACGTTTAAGTTGAATGGCGCGATTTTTTTTTCTAACCCCGCAATTCCCGTCTACCAACTTCCAGCGCAGACATTCTCAGTTACTAGTGGGGGGGGGGGGGGGAAATAATCAAATACATCAATTATCATTATTATAAAGAAAAAATTAAATGATTGTGATGTTCAATCTACGATGTAAAAATTCACATTAGCATATTTCATAAATTAATAGTTTGATAGATCTATATTGCGTAATTGTTAAATCAATAGACGAATTGTTAGTCTCATTTATACTAATGTACTATTAATCTACAGGTTAATCTTATACAAAAAAGTTTTAAATCGATCTAAAATGCAATCAGTGTAATATCGAGTATAATGGAAACGTTATTTATCCGTATTTGTTCATTATAGCAGAAATTTCTTAATAACAAATTTTAAGATTGATGTTGTAAAACAAACAATAAACAGTTGAAAAATTATACACTGTTAAAAATATTCCTGTAAAATTGCGGGGATATTCCTGCAGTAGAGATATCAATCATAAAGACAAAAAAAAAAATGTTCATCATTTTGGCCAGCCCGTAAAACAGGATACAATGCACATTAAAACACAATAACATTTTACTTATTGTTCCATAGCATGTAGCAAGCTAGATATTCCTTACAGAAATGCTTTTTTCAATGCTTTTCGGGTTTTTTTGCGAATTAAAAAATATATTATGGTTAAGTCACATTATTTTTCGAAAGAGGAATGAAAGGTTACACCCCAGTGGAGGAAAATGTACAGATTCCCACTATTTTATTTACAGACGGGATTGAACTGTAAGAATATGTGGATTGTCTTTACTTTTCTAACTATCTCAGGGATAAGAACATTTATTTACGGGCTGGCCAAAATGATGGGACAGGTATTTTTTTAAGTGGTATGACTGGAATCTCTGCTGCCGGCCTCTGCCCGTAATTTTACAGGAATATTTTTAACAGTGTATGACACTTCTATTATTTTTTTCTTGCCAACATGACCATTTTATTCTCTTAATATGTTTCATTTATCGCCAGCGCTTGAAAAATATATGATTAGACAGTTTTTCATCTAATAAGACTATATTGCTCGTGACAATTGAAGGACCAACACTAAGATTACAATTTTTGTGATTCTCAAATTGCAGTAAATTTACAGTTTTTTCTGAGAGTAGGACTGTTCGAGACGTCTGAGACAAATATATTCGGGACGTAGGCAGAGGCGATCGATAGCTCAATTGCTCACAACTAGGGATGGGCATTATTTATCGTATTAGGATAAATAACAGTGTTACTACGCTAGAACCTAATATTGCATTAATATGTTACTGAAAAGTCCCTGTTAAATAAATAACACATGGGTCTTAATGACAGCATCTTCCTTCACTTGTTTTAACCAAGATTTCAATTTTTGTACCTCTAAAATAATAATAATATTAATTAAAAACGTCCTTAATCGTTTCTTTTGAGACGTTTGCCGAACAATATTGAATGTCCGGGCTGGGTGCTCGACAGCGCCCCCCCTTCCTGCTTGCGCAGACCCATTCACAATTATTTAAAAAATTTGCGTCCCCCCCCCCCTTATTAAAACATCCTTAAAAACCCTTATTAAAAAAATCTCACAATTATACACCCTAAGATAAAAACCTGTCTAAAACGGAATTTAAAACTGTTTTAAAGGCTTCCGTTTTAGTAGGTTTTACTACATAAAATAAGATATTGTTTGTATCCAGCAAGTACAGCCCGGACAGCCCCCCCCCTGCTTGCGCAGACCCATTCACAATTATTTAAAAAAATTGCGTCCCCCCCTTATTAAAACACCCTTATTAAAAAAAATCTCACAATTATACACTCTAAGATAAAAAAAACTGTCTAAAACGGAATTTAAAACTGTTTTATGAGCTTCCGTTTTAGAAGGTTTTACTATGTAAAATAAGATATTGTTTGTATCCAGCAAGTACAGCCCGGACAGCCCCCCCCCTGCATGCGCAGACCCATTCACAATTATTTTAAAAAATTGCGTCCCCCCCCTTATTAAAACACCCTTAAAAACCCTTATTAAAAAAAATCTCACAATTATACACTCTAAAATAAAAAAAACTGTCTAAAACGGAATTTAAAACTGTTTTATAGGCTTCCGTTTTAGAATGTTTTACTATATAAAATAAGATATTGTTTGTATCCAGCAAGTACAGCCCGGACAGCCCCCCCCCCTTGCTTGCGCAGACCCATTCACAATTATTTAAAAAAATTGCGCCCCCGCCCCCCCCTTATTAAAACACCCTTAAAAACCCTTATTTAAAAAATCTCACAATTATATAATCTAAGATTAAAAAACTGTCTAAAACGGAATTTAAAACTTTTATAGGCTTCCGTTTTAGAAGGTTTTACTATATAAAATAAGATATTGTTTGTATCCAGCAAGTTCAGGTAAAAATTCTGGGCACCCACCCGTTCAAAACGCTGGTTATGCTTATGCAACCACAGAAGAAATAACTCTTTAATATTCGCTAATTCAATAACTGTTAGATTTTTCACCAGTTTTTCAATTCAGTTCAGTTGTGAGGGAGTGACCTTTAGTCATAAAGGCACTCTAGTGTTTCTGAGATCGTGACGTCAATAATTTAACATTTTGTAGGCGTAAAAGTGACATCTGTCCTCTCTTTTACTTTAACTTTCTAGAGTGTGTGTGCTCTTTCGAATTCCGCAGTTAGCTCGCGGTTATTAGTATTATGTTAATGAGAAGTATCTCAGTTTGTCGCGTATAAAAGCTTGGGTGTGAGTTTGTGGGGTGTGTGTTTCTGGCCTTAGCCAGCGTCTGTGTGTGTTTCTGGCCTTAGCCAGCAGCCAGCGTCTGTGTGTTTCTGGTAGTAGCCAGCAGCCTCTGTGTGTATTCCGCCATTAGACAACGAAGTTGATGATTGCTTAGTAAGGTGCTGACGATTAGAAAATAGCTACGGCCTCCAGTAAAGCGAAAAGGAGTTCAGATAGTGGATTAAAGATTCGGCCTTGGTAAGAAAGTTTAGAATCGTTCCGTTTTGATTATTTGAGCAAATAAAGAAATATCCACAGCCACGGGCTGTGAAATTAAGATTTGTTTAGTAGATCAGCCAGGAAATAGTGTCAAGTGTTAGACGGTGCCCCGGCTGAGCTAGACCGAAGCCTGTGAGTATGATTTAGCTTTTCATAGTGTTCTCAGTGAGTGAAATTATAGACTTGCTCCACTTTCCTTTAGCCCTTATCATTTTAATAAACTGTGTTGTTTTAACCTAAATTCCTGAGTATGTCTGCATATAACGTTACAAACCACACCCAGCATGAGCATAACGTCACACAGTTATGTAGTTCTTTTCTGTTAGATTTTCCACCCGTTTTTGAAAAAATGTAGTTTTTTACATTACAAAAGAACATTTTATCGCTTCGTAACTGTTGTTTATTTTCAAACGTTTTGTCTGAGAATAATGTTGTTATCGTTAACGACTTTTGATTTAAAATTTCGTTTCCTGTTTGGTTTTCATTCGCGGTTGTTGAAGAAAGAGGATAAATAAAAAATGATTTCGTCTCTTTTTTATTAAATATCAGAAAGACTGAATTTGAGATTTGTGGATTTGATTTCTAAAGGGCTCTTCTGGGGGGGGGGGACGTTTCTCATTTTTTGATGTAATATGTCTATCGAAAGCTTATGCTTCATACATTACAAATCTAGCATAAAAAATTTTCTCCCGTTATTCTGGGTCACGTTACGGACCCATAATGGGTTGAAATTTAAATTTCTTAAACTTCTTCGAGGTTTTTTGCCAAATCGGTATCAGAAAAAAATTGTGCCAACGTGATGTGTGTATGACATCTGCGCCATATAAATATTATTCAGTCTTTTTTATTGCAATTTTTTTTATGTAAATCAATATGCATTATTTTTCATGCACAATTGCGCATTAAATGAAAATTGTAATGCAATTTTTGTAGTTGTACTTTATAATAATGAATAATAAAAAAAAAACACATTATTTAAAAGTATTTCCTGCACAATAAAATGTTTCCTGACGATTACAAAAAAATATGTCCTGACAGATCAAAAAATAAAAACGTAATTGTCCAAGTTTTCACATCTGTCGGCACTCCAAAAATGTCACTTTTTTTAGGGGGGGGGGGGAAATTTTGTGGAAATAAGTCTTATTTTTTATTTATGTATGGATCCATATAAAAAAGTATGAGCTAGTGAACTTTGGAACCATTTTAATGCAACTCATATTCCAAATATTAAAATAATTGAGAAAAATTATTAAAAAATTATTTTCAATTTAATCATTTTTATACTAAGTAAATGCAATTAAATTTCTTATAAACTGAATCTGGAATGTTTAGATAAGATTTTAATATTTACAAAATATAAAATACAGTACAATATATTATGTTTACAGCTTTCTGAAAGACATAAAAATAGTAGGATAAAATTTAGATGAGTTCAAAGTATTAGAATATTTTATTTTGCGCAACAATAGTACCTTATTGCCGAAACGTCAGTGAAGGCTTACTTTGGAGACACGAAATTTTTTGGTTTCTGTCTGTCTGTCTGTCAGTCTGTCTGTTCCGCGATAACTAACGCAAAAAACATCCGATTGGCTTGAAATTAAGTGGGTATGTTAGTGAGGCACTGGGATTAAGCTGTATAGTTTTTTGCTAGATTTGATTCATTCGTTCGAAAAATATAGAATATTTTATTTTGCGCAATAATGCTTTTCTATGGCAAATCCAATGATTTTCAATTTTTTTTTCCTTGAAAGAAATTGACACATTTCATTAATGTAATTCAATGATAAATGGACACTGAAATTTACCAGTTAAATTATTCGTATCGTTTTGAAAATTTGTCTATGCATTTGTCAGATTTTTAAAGTTATTACTGTAAATTTTGGAGATTTTTTATAAATGTGTTCCAATAATATAAACTAATTTGTTTTAGAGATTTTCTTATTTAAAATGTATTTATTTCATTTTCTTTATTTTCTCTTAATGGTTGCTAAGAAACCATTCATCCTAATCCTTATTATATTTTAATGCAATACATTTGAAAGCGTGTACGAAAATTTAAAAATTGGTGAATTAATTAATGTCTTTGTATCTTTGCGGATAAATATAACATAGCCCAGAAAAGAATATAGGCTATGTTTTATTAATTTTATTCAAATATTTTCCTTAATAATTCAAAATTTTCTTCTTTTTCATACAGAATCAAGAGCGATTTTTTTGATAAAATTTAGCCAATTTCCTTTATCGTTGCCAAAAAAAAAAAAGAAAAAAAATCTGGAATATTTTTTCAACGGCAATAAGTTTCAATTGAGCAATTTCCATTCGAAAAATTAAACTAAGAAAAAATAAATATGACGTCAGAATAAAAATAAAAATAAAAATAGTACTTTGTTAAATATTAAACACGGAAATTTGTTTCGTTAATAAGAATTTTTCTGACAAAAATGGGGGCATAATTAGAAGTAAAAGAAATAAAAAATAATTAAATTTTTAACAAATATTTCAGTTGGTAAAATTTGACGTCATAATTGAAATAAAACAGATATTTTATAGTTGTCGTTAAAAATACAAGAAACATGGACAGCAGTAACTCATGAATAATGACGTCATTGCCGAAACTTCAGTGAAGGCTTATTTTGGCGACGCAAAATTTATTGTTTTTCATCTCAGTCTGTTCTTCTGTCTATCTGTCAGTCCCCGATAACTGCCACAAAATGCAATCAAAACTTCTTTTTTTCGTAAACAAAATTGTAAAACCCTAGATTACTGAGTTTACACTTTCCAAAGTTCCTGATACATCAGATTTAGGTGCTTTCGGTGGGCAGGTATCTAGAAGTATGAGGATAATGAAAAATGCACTTAAAAATGTCACTTATCCTTATAAATCAAAATGTAGAAAGAAATACAAGATATACGATAACCATTAACAGATTGATAGAAAGTTAGAAATTTAAATTTAATGAGACTACGGGGGGTTCAGGGGGGCGGAGCCCCCCTGAAGAAACCTACTGTGGTATAACAAAAAAACAAAAATAATAGATCATGAATTTTTCAGAATATCCTAACATAACTAAATCTTTAATTTAACGGCTTTTGATGGCTTCAAATTTCTTATTCTTATTTTATTCTTATAGTACGTATTACGTAATTCGAAAATTTTAAATTACAGTTTCCAGGAAGTTGAATATTACGCTAAGTGTGTTTAAAAAAAATGATGTGAAAAGTTGACGTTGAGGCTCTTGATCTGCAGATTTACTAGTTAATATAAAGTAAATGGTAGTTAATTTTTTGTAGCACCCTCTTTTGCTTTCATAATAGCGTACAATCGATCTTGCATACTATACATATCTGCGATTAAGAAACTAGTAAAAAAACTGAGTCTGGAAAAAATTTCATTCTCTACCATCTGTCCTATCTCACAAGTTTCTTTGTCCTATCAGTTAATATTTGTTTTATGTTTTGCAGCCGCTCTAGTAGTGGCAGCATGCATTGACTTGCTGTACGAAAATTCAGTAATGCATTTCATCTCAGATTTTAAAACATCAACAGTGCTGATTGAGAAAACGCGGTATACGGAAAATGGATTTTTGAAAAATTCGTTTTCCTCCGTATGTTAAAAAAAGTTTTCTTAATATGTTTTCTTGTACTTTCTAATTTTCCTGCTTTTCGTATTTCCTATTGGATACATTATTTTATATTCAAAAATATATGTGCCTATAGATATTTTCTTAAATGTTGTTGCCCCACCAGTGGCTGAGAGATTCTGCCCTCAAAACTGGTAGACGGAAGGCGCTGGATTAGAACAAAACCCAATCGCGGTCGTCAGCCCAATCATTCGGAGTTTTCCGTGGTTTTCTTCGAACTTTGGATGTCCTTGCGTAAATACGGGTTGGGTTCCCTTAGAAAGACCCCCCCCTCCCTCCACGGGAGGCCCATATCCCATGTGTTGCCCGTTTGGGAGCATATTTAGCAATTGTTTATAAATTGTTTATTGTATTCTGTTACAAAAATAACAGGATGTTGGAACCTGTTACCAGCGCTACTGTGGAATGATGTAACCTGTTAACCAAAAATAACCATATTTCCCATCTCTACTCACAACCCACTAACTGTCTTTCAATGTCTTTAATGTGTATATATATATTTTTAAATTTGTCCGGTTACAATTTCTTTTATTTTTTCTTTTCTATTTAGAGTCCAAGGCATTCGGATCGTAGGTAGAGAATTTTGACGCTATTCGAAGTCGCTTGACAGCGACAGTGCTGTCGCGCAAGAGAGTAGGTCTGTTCGGGACGCAGGAAGGGGTCGTCGATGAAGATGGCCGCTCACCGCAGCGGTCTTCTTAGCTGAGAATCAACTCCACACCGTGTGAATGAGTAATGGTAGAGCAAGTCATAAGACAAAGGCTGATAAATTATAGCACTAGTGTTAAATTATGAATAAAAATAGATAACTAAATGGATAAATAATGAAAGGGACAGTTTAACTTTTTAGCAATTTTGTTTATTTTTAAAATGTACATGTTTCAAATGGTGAACTCTCTGCTTTTCAATGTTTAACTAGAGATATGTTTTGAAAAACTCCACAACTAAGTAAAAAAAATGAACATTTTGTTTTTAGATCTTTATTTTTGTGTTATACAAAACTGCGCATTGATTTCTAGATGCATCTAACATTATATTTAACATAATTTTTTAACTGAAAAATATAGCGTAAAATGATGAAATCTAACACATTGGCATATACATTTATTGTATCTGTATTATTATTATTTTATTGTTGATAATAACAATAATCTTTAAGACTGATTCCATGCACTGATTTTTCACATATACAATAAAGTATATCACATATATAATACATACAAAAAAATTTAGTTTTTATCTGAAATTAAAAAAAAAAGAGTGAGAGAAGAAAAGGACAAGATAAAAACAAGGGAATGACACACAAGACATCCATAATATTAATAAGCAGTTGTAGATCTTTCAAATGATGTGTCACACGACTGGTGTTGTAAAGAAATTAAAAATGTGCCCTCCCTGGGGGCAGAGTGGGGGGTGACGCACAAGACATCCATAATATGAATAAGCAGTTGCAGACCTTTCAAATGATGTGTCACACTACTGGTGTTGAAAAGAAATTAAAAATGTGCTCCCCATGGGGAGCAGAGTAGGGGGTGACGCACAAGACATCCATAATATGAATAAGCAGTTGCAGACCTTTCAAATGATGTGTCACACGACTGGTGTTGTAAAGAAATTAAAAATGTGCCCCCCTTTGGGGGCAGAGTGGAGGGGTGACTCACAAGACATCCATAATATGAATAAGCAGTTGCAGACCTTTCAAATGATGTGTCACACGACTGGTGTTGCAAAGAAATTAAAAATGTGCCCCCCTGGGGGCAAAGTGGGGGATTGACACACAAGACATCCATAATATGAATAAGCAGTTGCAGACCTTTCAAATGTTGTGTCACACGATTGGTGTTGTAAAGAAATAAAAAATGTGCCCCCTGGGGAGGCAGAGAGGGGGATGACACACAAGACATCCATAATATGAATAAGCAGTTGCAGAACTCTCAAATGGCGTGTCACACGACTGAGTTGTAAAGAAAATAAAAATGTACCCCCCTTGGGGAGGGCAGAGTGGGGAATGACACACAAGACATCCATAATATGAATAAGCAGTTGCTGATCTTTCAAATGATGTGTCACACGACTGGTGTTGTAAAGAAATTAAAAATGTGCCCCCCCTTGGGGGCAGAGTGGAGGGGTGACACACAAGACATCCATAATATGAATAAGCAGTTGCAGAACTTTCAAATGATGTGTCACACGACTGGTGTTGTAAAGAAATTTAAAATGTGGCCCCCTGGGGGACAAAGTGGGGGATTGACACACAAGACATCCATAATATGAATAAGCAGTTGCAGAACTTTCAAATGATGCGTCACACGAATGGTGTTGTAAAGAAATTAAAAAAGTGCTCTCCGTAGAGGCCAGAGCGGAGGGGGACACACAAGACATCCATAATAGGAAAAAGCAGTTTCAGACCTTTCTAAAGATATGCAACACGAGTTCTGTGAATAAAAATTAAAAAAGTTCCTCTTTGGGGGGGGGGGGAAATTGGGGTGCGGCACCCCAAACATGCATAATTGGAATGAGCAGTTACAGTTCTTTTCAACTATAGGGGACCCCCTGCTCGCTAAGCTTGCCAACCCCCCGCGTAATCGCTTCGCGATTCCAAGTTGTAGGCAACCTCTGCTTGCTGCGCTCGCCAATACCCCATGGAATCGCTTCGCGAAGCATAGACGGAGCTCTTTCCTGATTGGTCTATTCGACTCATGGAAGGAGTGGTCGACCCGGACGCGTTATTTCTGGAAATCTTACACAGCAGCATCATTCCAGGAGACATTCCTTTTAAGGCTAGTTTTTTTTTTTTTTTTTTTTTTTTTTTTTTTTTTTTTTTTTACTATAAAAGGATTTTTTTATTTTGTAATTTAAAAAACGAAATGAAATGTAAACAGATCGCCCCTCAATCGCATTAGTGCAAAATATCGTTTTTTAGCAGCGTTTATTTTTATTATTACTAAATTAGAGTTGTAAGTATCTTATTGCAAACCCCGTAATTGTTCAAAATAATTATTTCAAACTAAAATTAAGCTGCGGATCGTCACATGCAACGACGGCTTAGACTGATTAAAAAATTGTTGTAAAACAATAAGTAGGTCAATTCTTATGCTATATATCTGCTTCCACTTGAGTAGTTACCCATCTCATTCACAAGAGTTGAATTTCCGTCATAAGTTAGTGTAAATGATTACTTAAAAATAGCATTAAATTCTAGCATCATATCACAAAACTGCGCATTTGTCCTTTAAGCAGAGTAATACCCCTTTGTTTGGCTAAAATGAACTCGAGTTCTTTTTTCCAAAGTTTGCATTAATAAAAAGACATTTGTGTCTATAATAATCCGAAATAACTAAAGGAAAAATATTATTATGTGTTACATATAAAAATGTAATAAAATGTTGGAGGGATTAAAAGACGTTTGTTTAAAACTGTTCGAAACCAGACAAATATAAATAAAAAGAAATTATTTTGTCAGCGTTACGTGCTTTTTGTGTTGTCATTGTCCATTGTGCATAAATACTCTGACATATAATGTCGAATTATCAGTCATAATCATCTAATAATTTATCAGTCATAATAATACAACAGTTTATTTTTTACATGATTTGTTCAAATAAAATTGCTGAGATTAATAGGTAAATAATGCACATTCATATGCATTTTTCTTATTAATGTTATACGAAAAAGAACTTCTTATTCGGGTTTAAGTTTAGATAGACGGTAGTTACACTTAATCAAAAAAAAAAAAAAAAACATTTGTTTCACGATAAATTAAAAATGTACATTATGAGTTAGATTATGAACATTTAATAAGTTGCTTATAAAATTAGAATATTTATAATTTAATATTTAATGAACATCATGTTAAAAAAACACAAAATTAATTCAAACCGATAAAAATATATGTTATTGATTTTTCTAAAGTATCTATTTAGACAAAATAATTTTTATATTTACATTTTAATATTTCGTTACCCATTTATGCTTTATATTATTCATTTGCGTAAAAAAAAATATTGACTCACATTAATTGTTATCTCTCTATTTGAAAATACCGTCTTTAATTCCGAATTTTTTATTATTAATTGTTTTAAAAGTATTATCATTAATTTTAAACTTTCTCCCAATTTTAACTGTAACTTAGAACAATTTCTTTTCTGTAAATATTGGAAAATGAAATCATTTATCTTTGCACTCAATACAAATGTTAAATCTAATACATCATTCTCGTCATAAAGATAATTATTTTAACAAATTACAATCAGGTATGAAAATTTTCAGTATTTTCACTAAAGAATTCGCACAGGTTTAAAGTACATTGAAGGTAATTTGAAAATACTATTAAAATAAACTTAAATAAAAATTTAATTTAACAAAATAAACCTATTTTGTGTATGTCAGATCATTTTGTTTCATTTTTAAATGAGAAGTCTTTCCAGTTACAAAACTAATTCGTACTTTATAACCATTGACAAAATGTAAATATCTATAAGATTTTTCTTTGTTTTAAAGTCAATATGATGTTTTAATATAAAGTCATGCAGCACTGGTTTAAGAAAAATATATTTAGGGGGGGGGGGGAAATTTTGTGGAAATAAGTCTTATTTTTTATTTATGTATGGATCCATATAAAAAAGTATGAGCTAGTGAACTTTGGAACCATTTTAATGCAACTCATATTCCAAATATTAAAATAATTGAGAAAAATTATTAAAAAATTATTTTCAATTTAATCATTTTTATACTAAGTAAATGCAATTAAATTTCTTATAAACTGAATCTGGAATGTTTAGATAAGATTTTAATATTTACAAAATGTAAAATACAGTACAATATATTATGTTTACAGCTTTCTGAAAGACATAAAAATAGTAGGATAAAATTTAGATGAGTTCAAAGTATTAGAATATTTTATTTTGCGCAACAATAGTACCTTATTGCCGAAACGTCAGTGAAGGCTTACTTTGGAGACACGAAATTTTTTGGTTTCTGTCTGTCTGTCTGTCAGTCTGTCTGTTCCGCGATAACTAACGCAAAAAACATCCGATTGGCTTGAAATTAAGTGGGTATGTTAGTGAGGCACTGGGATTAAGCTGTATAGTTTTTTGCTAGATTTGATTCATTCGTTCGAAAAATATAGAATATTTTATTTTGCGCAATAATGCTTTTCTATGGCAAATCCAATGATTTTCAATTTTTTTTTCCTTGAAAGAAATTGACACATTTCATTAATGTAATTCAATGATAAATGGACACTGAAATTTACCAGTTAAATTATTCGTATCGTTTTGAAAATTTGTCTATGCATTTGTCAGATTTTTAAAGTTATTACTGTAAATTTTGGAGATTTTTTATAAATGTGTTCCAATAATATAAACTAATTTGTTTTAGAGATTTTCTTATTTAAAATGTATTTATTTCATTTTCTTTATTTTCTCTTAATGGTTGCTAAGAAACCATTCATCCTAATCCTTATTATATTTTAATGCAATAAATTTGAAAGCGTGTACGAAAATTTAAAAATTGGTGAATTAATTAATGTCTTTGTATCTTTGCGGATAAATATAACATAGCCCAGAAAAGAATATAGGCTATGTTTTATTAATTTTATTCAAATATTTTCCTTAATAATTCAAAATTTTCTTCTTTTTCATACAGAATCAAGAGCGATTTTTTTGATAAAATTTAGCCAATTTCCTTTATCGTTGCCAAAAAAAAAAAGAAAAAAAATCTGGAATATTTTTTCAACGGCAATAAGTTTCAATTGAGCAATTTCCATTCGAAAAATTAAACTAAGAAAAAATAAATATGACGTCAGAATAAAAATAAAAATAAAAATAGTACTTTGTTAAATATTAAACACGGAAATTTGTTTCGTTAATAAGAATTTTTCTGACAAAAATGGGGGCATAATTAGAAGTAAAAGAAATAAAAAATAATTAAATTTTTAACAAATATTTCAGTTGGTAAAATTTGACGTCATAATTGAAATAAAACAGATATTTTATAGTTGTCGTTAAAAATACAAGAAACATGGACAGCAGTAACTCATGAATAATGACGTCATTGCCGAAACTTCAGTGAAGGCTTATTTTGGCGACGCAAAATTTATTGTTTTTCATCTCAGTCTGTTCTTCTGTCTATCTGTCAGTCCCCGATAACTGCCACAAAATGCAATCAAAACTTCTTTTTTTCGTAAACAAAATTGTAAAACCCTAGATTACTGAGTTTACACTTTCCAAAGTTCCTGATACATCAGATTTAGGTGCTTTCGGTGGGCAGGTATCTAGAAGTATGAGGATAATGAAAAATGCACTTAAAAATGTCACTTATCCTTATAAATCAAAATGTAGAAAGAAATACAAGATATACGATAACCATTAACAGATTGATAGAAAGTTAGAAATTTAAATTTAATGAGACTACGGGGGGTTCAGGGGGGCGGAGCCCCCCTGAAGAAACCTACTGTGGTATAACAAAAAAACAAAAATAATAGATCATGAATTTTTCAGAATATCCTAACATAACTAAATCTTTAATTTAACGGCTTTTGATGGCTTCAAATTTCTTATTCTTATTTTATTCTTATAGTACGTATTACGTAATTCGAAAATTTTAAATTACAGTTTCCAGGAAGTTGAATATTACGCTAAGTGTGTTTAAAAAAAATGATGTGAAAAGTTGACGTTGAGGCTCTTGATCTGCAGATTTACTAGTTAATATAAAGTAAATGGTAGTTAATTTTTTGTAGCACCCTCTTTTGCTTTCATAATAGCGTACAATCGATCTTGCATACTATACATATCTGCGATTAAGAAACTAGTAAAAAAACTGAGTCTGGAAAAAATTTCATTCTCTACCATCTGTCCTATCTCACAAGTTTCTTTGTCCTATCAGTTAATATTTGTTTTATGTTTTGCAGCCGCTCTAGTAGTGGCAGCATGCATTGACTTGCTGTACGAAAATTCAGTAATGCATTTCATCTCAGATTTTAAAACATCAACAGTGCTGATTGAGAAAACGCGGTATACGGAAAATGGATTTTTGAAAAATTCGTTTTCCTCCGTATGTTAAAAAAAGTTTTCTTAATATGTTTTCTTGTACTTTCTAATTTTCCTGCTTTTCGTATTTCCTATTGGATACATTATTTTATATTCAAAAATATATGTGCCTATAGATATTTTCTTAAATGTTGTTGCCCCACCAGTGGCTGAGAGATTCTGCCCTCAAAACTGGTAGACGGAAGGCGCTGGATTAGAACAAAACCCAATCGCGGTCGTCAGCCCAATCATTCGGAGTTTTCCGTGGTTTTCTTCGAACTTTGGATGTCCTTGCGTAAATACGGGTTGGGTTCCCTTAGAAAGACCCCCCCCCTCCCTCCACGGGAGGCCCATATCCCATGTGTTGCCCGTTTGGGAGCATATTTAGCAATTGTTTATAAATTGTTTATTGTATTCTGTTACAAAAATAACAGGATGTTGGAACCTGTTACCAGCGCTACTGTGGAATGATGTAACCTGTTAACCAAAAATAACCATATTTCCCATCTCTACTCACAACCCACTAACTGTCTTTCAATGTCTTTAATGTGTATATATATATTTTTAAATTTGTCCGGTTACAATTTCTTTTATTTTTTCTTTTCTATTTAGAGTCCAAGGCATTCGGATCGTAGGTAGAGAATTTTGACGCTATTCGAAGTCGCTTGACAGCGACAGTGCTGTCGCGCAAGAGAGTAGGTCTGTTCGGGACGCAGGAAGGGGTCGTCGATGAAGATGGCCGCTCACCGCAGCGGTCTTCTTAGCTGAGAATCAACTCCACACCGTGTGAATGAGTAATGGTAGAGCAAGTCATAAGACAAAGGCTGATAAATTATAGCACTAGTGTTAAATTATGAATAAAAATAGATAACTAAATGGATAAATAATGAAAGGGACAGTTTAACTTTTTAGCAATTTTGTTTATTTTTAAAATGTACATGTTTCAAATGGTGAACTCTCTGCTTTTCAATGTTTAACTAGAGATATGTTTTGAAAAACTCCACAACTAAGTAAAAAAAATGACCATTTTGTTTTTAGATCTTTATTTTTGTGTTATACAAAACTGCGCATTGATTTCTAGATGCATCTAACATTATATTTAACATAATTTTTTAACTGAAAAATATAGCGTAAAATGATGAAATCTAACACATTGGCATATACATTTATTGTATCTGTATTATTATTATTTTATTGTTGATAATAACAATAATCTTTAAGACTGATTCCATGCACTGATTTTTCACATATACAATAAAGTATATCACATATATAATACATACAAAAAAATTTAGTTTTTATCTGAAATTAAAAAAAAAAGAGTGAGAGAAGAAAAGGACAAGATAAAAACAAGGGAATGACACACAAGACATCCATAATATTAATAAGCAGTTGTAGATCTTTCAAATGATGTGTCACACGACTGGTGTTGTAAAGTAATTAAAAATGTGCTCCCCATGGGGAGCAGAGTAGGGGGTGACGCACAAGACATCCATAATATGAATAAGCAGTTGCAGACCTTTCAAATGATGTGTCACACTACTGGTGTTGAAAAGAAATTAAAAATGTGCTCCCCATGGGGAGCAGAGTAGGGGGTGACGCACAAGACATCCATAATATGAATAAGCAGTTGCAGACCTTTCAAATGATGTGTCACACGACTGGTGTTGTAAAGAAATTAAAAATGTGCCCCCCTTTGGGGGCAGAGTGGAGGGGTGACTCACAAGACATCCATAATATGAATAAGCAGTTGCAGACCTTTCAAATGATGTGTCACACGACTGGTGTTGCAAAGAAATTAAAAATGTGCCCCCCCTGGGGGCAAAGTGGGGGATTGACACACAAGGCATCCATAATATGAATAAGCAGTTGCAGACCTTTCAAATGTTGTGTCACACGATTAGTGTTGTAAAGAAATAAAAAATGTGCCCCCTGGGGAGGCAGAGAGGGGGATGACACACAAGACATCCATAATATGAATAAGCAGTTGCAGAACTCTCAAATGACGTGTCACACGACTGAGTTGTAAAGAAAATAAAAATGTACCCCCCTTGGGGAGGGCAGAGTGGGGAATGACGCACAAGACATCCATAATATGAATAAGCAGTTGCTGATCTTTCAAATGATGTGTCACACGACTGGTGTTGTAAAGAAATTAAAAATGTGCCCCCCCTTGGGGGCAGAGTGGAGGGGTGACACACAAGACATCCATAATATGAATAAGCAGTTGCAGAACTTTCAAATGATGTGTCACACGACTGGTGTTGTAAAGAAATTTAAAATGTGGCCCCCTGGGGGACAAAGTGGGGGATTGACACACAAGACATCCATAATATGAATAAGCAGTTGCAGAACTTTCAAATGATGCGTCACACGAATGGTGTTGTAAAGAAATTAAAAAAGTGCCCTCCGTAGAGGCCAGAGCGGAGGGGGACACACAAGACATCCATAATAGGAAAAAGCAGTTTCAGACCTTTCTAAAGATATGCAACACGAGTGCTGTGAATAAAAATTAAAAAAGTTCCTCTTTGGGGGGGGGGGGGAAATTGGGGTGCGGCACCCCAAACATGCATAATTGGAATGAGCAGTTACAGTTCTTTTCAACTATAGGGGACCCCCTGCTCGCTAAGCTTGCCAACCCCCCGCGTAATCGCTTCGCGATTCCAAGTTGTAGGCAACCTCTGCTTGCTGCGCTCGCCAATACCCCATGGAATCGCTTCGCGAAGCATAGACGGAGCTCTTTCCTGATTGGTCTATTCGACTCATGGAAGGAGTGGTCGACCCGGACGCGTTATTTCTGGAAATCTTACACAGCAGCATCATTCCAGGAGACATTCCTTTTAAGGCTAGTTTTTTTTTTTTTTTTTTTTTTTTTTTTTTTTTTTTTTTACTATAAAAGGATTTTTTTATTTTGTAATTTAAAAAACGAAATGAAATGTAAACAGATCGCCCCTCAATCGCATTAGTGCAAAATATCGTTTTTTAGCAGCGTTTATTTTTATTATTACTAAATTAGAGTTGTAAGTATCTTATTGCAAACCCCGTAATTGTTCAAAATAATTATTTCAAACTAAAATTAAGCTGCGGATCGTCACATGCAACGACGGCTTAGACTGATTAAAAAATTGTTGTAAAACAATAAGTAGGTCAATTCTTATGCTATATAT
This sequence comes from Maratus speculifer, assembly GCA_964019185.1. Classification (NCBI taxonomy): domain Eukaryota; kingdom Metazoa; phylum Arthropoda; class Arachnida; order Araneae; family Salticidae; genus Maratus; species Maratus speculifer. The sequence continues at coordinate 146,604,631 of OZ025300.1, forward strand.
CTGCTTCCACTTGAGTAGTTACCCATCTCATTCACAAGAGTTGAATTTCCGTCATAAGTTAGTGTAAATGATTACTTAAAAATAGCATTAAATTCTAGCATCATATCACAAAACTGCGCATTTGTCCTTTAAGCAGAGTAATACCCCTTTGTTTGGCTAAAATGAACTCGAGTTCTTTTTTCCAAAGTTTGCATTAATAAAAAGACATTTGTGTCTATAATAATCCGAAATAACTAAAGGAAAAATATTATTATGTGTTACATATAAAAATGTAATAAAATGTTGGAGGGATTAAAAGACGTTTGTTTAAAACTGTTCGAAACCAGACAAATATAAATAAAAAGAAATTATTTTGTCAGCGTTACGTGCTTTTTGTGTTGTCATTGTCCATTGTGCATAAATACTCTGACATATAATGTCGAATTATCAGTCATAATCATCTAATAATTTATCAGTCATAATAATACAACAGTTTATTTTTTACATGATTTGTTCAAATAAAATTGCTGAGATTAATAGGTAAATAATGCACATTCATATGCATTTTTCTTATTAATGTTATACGAAAAAGAACTTCTTATTCGGGTTTAAGTTTAGATAGACGGTAGTTACACTTAATCAAAAAAAAAAAAAAAAAAAAAAACATTTGTTTCACGATAAATTAAAAATGTACATTATGAGTTAGATTATGAACATTTAATAAGTTGCTTATAAAATTAGAATATTTATAATTTAATATTTAATGAACATCATGTTAAAAAAACACAAAATTAATTCAAACCGATAAAAATATATGTTATTGATTTTTCTAAAGTATCTATTTAGACAAAATAATTTTTATATTTACATTTTAATATTTCGTTACCCATTTATGCTTTATATTATTCATTTGCGTAAAAAAAAATATTGACTCACATTAATTGTTATCTCTCTATTTGAAAATACCGTCTTTAATTCCGAATTTTTTAATATTAATTGTTTTAAAAGTATTATCATTAATTTTAAACTTTCTCCCAATTTTAACTGTAACTTAGAACAATTTCTTTTCTGTAAATATTGGAAAATGAAATCATTTATCTTTGCACTCAATACAAATGTTAAATCTAATACATCATTCTCGTCATAAAGATAATTATTTTAACAAATTACAATCAGGTATGAAAATTTTCAGTATTTTCACTAAAGAATTCGCACAGGTTTAAAGTACATTGAAGGTAATTTGAAAATACTATTAAAATAAACTTAAATAAAAATTTAATTTAACAAAATAAACCTATTTTGTGTATGTCAGATCATTTTGTTTCATTTTTAAATGAGAAGTCTTTCCAGTTACAAAACTAATTCGTACTTTATAACCATTGACAAAATGTAAATATCTATAAGATTTTTCTTTGTTTTAAAGTCAATATGATGTTTTAATATAAAGTCATGCAGCACTGGTTTAAGAAAAATATATTTATAATGGAATTGTTCAAGAATCGATCGATCGAGTCAGCTAGTGTTACAATATTTTGCATGCATATTATTGCATATAAATATAAATAATTAGTGCCTCATTTATTATTATTTCTTAAAAAAGAAATTATAAATTATAATAAATAATTGTTAGATTTTACATCACTGCAGCATAAGATTTTTATCATTTTAGACACTACCATTTTATAACTAACAGTAAATGAAAAATAATAAAATCTTTTTCGCCAAAAACTTGTTCTTAGTAAGTTTTTTTTTAAATCTTTCCTTCATGTTCTGTAATCTCTGGACCCAAGTGAAAACTTTCAAACTATACGTGAGAAAAATAAACGAAACATAAAAATACCCGCAAGTTTAGAAAGTTCTCAGGAGAATTCACAAAATTGGCTTTTATTTTTAAATCCAGAACTTAAGGATTTGAGATAAATAAACTACAATCCGTCCCAAAAACTTATCATGTCGATAATAAAATTAAATAATATTGGTTATTCTTATTGTACAATATCTATTAATATAATAATATATGTTCTTTTTATTATTAAGAGAAGGCATAAATGGTATACCACGCTCACTTACATTCATTTTAATTAAAATTTTCTGCTTTTTTATTATATGTAACTAAATTTTATTCAAACTTTCATGAGTACAGTAATTCATGTGTTTGATAAAACTGTGCTAGAGTTTTACACAAATTAGAAATGTCTAATTTTTTTAGCTATTGGAAAATCGTATGTTTCAGATAAAATCCCTATTAACTCCTAAAATACTCGAACGATTTAAAAAAAAATATGACAAACTGTAAATATAAAATCATGTTAGGCAGACAGGAAAAAAATTAATTAGTTTGAGAATTTTTAATTATTATTGAAAGTTAGAAAATTTCTGAATCATTGCCATTGCTCTAATATATATATATATATATATATATATATTTGTCGTAAATAACTGTTTGCCACTACTACTTTGTCACTACTTAATAAGTCTTGAGCTCTTTCTCTGATTTACCCGCACGTCATACGGATAACGTTTTTATGCCAATCATGATTTGCCCGTACCGCATACCGGAATTCATATTCCAGTCATGATTTATTATTCCCACCAGTAACTTTTTAATGTAAATTGTGTATTAGTATTTAATCCGAACGCTATATTTCAATTAGGCAAAAATTTCTGTTTTGAAAAGCTGGCGATAAAAGATAAAATTTTGTAATAAGCGTCATGAAAAAATAGACGATGAATAGACGAATAGACGAATAGGTTTTTTTTCAAAATATTGGTCAGTTTAATGGTTAATTAAGTGAATACGGGTTTTTAATTCCATCAAAATCGAACGTGTAATTACCCAGGAATTGAGTCTAAAAGTTCATATATTTCTCATAAAACTGCACTCAGGCTTGACTTTCTTTATGTCAACATTGATACTTTCTGTAATAAGCAGAGTTGCCAACCTCCGGCTTTTTTTAAATAATGAAAACGTACTTTGAACCAGAAAATTTATTTAATTAGAAGTGTCTAGCATTAACTTAGAGGGTCACTTGAAATTTACTTAATTTGTTTCGAATCAATAAATTTCTGGTTACAACTATAATTGTTTGATTTTTAAAAAGCCGGAGGTTGGCATGTCTGAATAAGATATCGGCTTGTATACATCGACATATTCCAGTATGTTTTTTCCTCATATATAAATTAAGTGTATTGTTGTGTAATGTTAATTAAGCGAATACGGATTTCAAATTCCATCAAAACTGATTGGTTTATTATTCAGGAATTGAGTCTTAAAGCTCATATATTTCTCATAAGATTTCACCCAGGCTTGACTTCCTTTATGTCAGCGTTGATATTTTTTGTAATAAGATATCGACATAGATACATTGACATATTTCCAGTACATTTTTTCCTCATATATAAATTGAATATTTCCAAAAAAATTCACCCTTAACAGATTTGATAAAGCACATTTATACCATAATTTAAAAGATTATTCTTTAAAAAAAAAAAAGCATTTTATTAACTAGCTTTTCACATCTTTTAAGAACATGCTATTATCACAAAATAGAAAGTATATTGTAATTTTGTGTAGGTTTTTTATGTTCTTTAAATCACATAGAGATTGCTTTTCCAAAGAATAAGTTATTCTTATCAAACAATTTAGAATAATAACGTTTTTTATTCTGAAATTATTATTAAAAAATTATAATAATGTTATTACCTTGTTTTTACTGGAGTGACTACAAATAACTTTTTTTAGTTCTTTGACATAATTTTTGAAGTGAAATATAAAAATCAATAAATTTATTATTGATTTTAACTTTTTTAACAAAAATAAATATCCCTTGTATTTTTGTTAACAGACAATGATATTATTTTTATTTAACTATTTAACCCCATCACAAAAAATTCTCAAGAAGCATTTAAAATCTATACATTTTTTCTCTAATATCGATATTTTTTCTAGTTATTCTGTTATGACATATATTGTTTTCACAAGATTTTATCTCTTATAACAGTCGTAGAAAAAAATAATCTTTCAAAGAATATAACAAAATTTAAGAAATAAAAAAATTATAATAATTTTATTACCTTGTTTTTACAAGAGAGGTTGTAAAAAACTTTTTTTTTAGTCCTTTTATAAAATTTTAGAAGTGAAGTATCCAAATTCATAAATTTATCATTGCTTTTAACTTTTTAAACAAATTTTTTTTTGTATTTTGTTAACAGGAAATGATATTATTTTTATTTCACTATTTAACACCATCACGAAAAATTCCCTACAGGCACTTAAAATGTATAGATTTTTTTTTTCCTTATTATCGATATTTTTTGTAGTTATTTTGTTATGATCGATATTGTTTTCACATTATTTTATTTGTGATAACAGTCGTAGAAAAAAAATCTTTCGAAAAATAAAAAAAATTTTTTAAAAATAAAAAATTCTTAGTGAATAAGCACTTAAAATTTTTTCATGTGATATGGTAAATAATTTTTCTAATTTAAATTTGTATTTTTAATAAACCAAATTGCCTTTTTCTGAATGAAAAGAAATCCTTAAAAAAAGTTGTTAATTTGAAAATCCGAAATGATTTCGAATTATAAAAAATTAACAAAAAATTTTTTAACAGTAATAATAATAATAATTTTTTTTTTCGAAAAAAGAAATAAAAATTTAAAAGATAAACCCTCGCAAATTTTATTTCAAGCTTGACTTAATAATAGCGACAGATATATATTTCTATTTCAACATGAGCAATTATCTTAATTACGCTTCATTTCAATTGGAAAAGATTTCTATCTTCAAAGAAAATATTTAAAAATATATACACTGAAAAAAATATGTAAGTGAAGAAATATTACTATAAGAAATAAATGTAAAATTATTCTTGTATTAATGATCAAATAATCGATATTTTTTCTTTATCACATTCTCATAGACGTTTGTTTTTAATTATCAGAATTAACATCTCAAGGAAACTTGGCGCTAATTTTGCGTACATCATCATAATTCATGTATATTTTATCTATTCAATTCACATAAAATCGCAAATATAGCATTAAAATACAAAGCACATAGTATAAAAATAAGATTACTTATTAACAGGCTTGCTATGCGGTGAAAGTTAAAAAGTTCTATCGTAAAGCCTTTTTTTCTAATTCAGTTAAGAAGTACGTTTAAAAATGTTTTTACAAAGTTGTATAATTGTTTAAAATGTGTACACAGTTTATAATCGGACGATTTCATTTTTTTATATTTTTTATGCATTATTATTATTATTTTCTTTTTTTATTATTATTATTGCCTGAAGTACATAAGATTTATCTCTTCGATTATGGACACTGATATTCATTTAGTTGAAGTAAAGTTAGTACAGTAAAATCTCCAGATAAGAGGTACTCCGAATAGGAATTCCCTACATTTAACGAACAAAAGTTCCGGTCCCAGTCCTTTGATGGATGACGTGTGTAATGAAATAACCTCTGAATAAGGGACATTCAAGTTAACAGACAGTTGAAAATGAAATTAATGAAGAAGCTGGGTTTTGTATTTCAGATGTTGAATTAGTCTGTGATAAAAAAAAAAAAAAGAAAATACAGATTTTTGCAACTTATAAAAAAAGACAGGCAGTCATGTGGATACAGAGACAGGAGCACAATTAAAAAACCTTTATTTATGCACAATTCAGATGAAGACATCAATGCATTCATCGCCATTGAAAGTAATGTTGGAAATTATAAGGAAGACTCTGAAAGTGAGAAAGAATTGAAAATTGTGAAATAGAGAACTTTACAGATGTTTTAAAATATATAAAGCAGTTAAATATTTTTTCGTAAATATTATTATACTCCCTTCACGAGATGAAACTTGGGTAACTCCCTCTCTTAGATAAGTCGACTTTACAGAAGGTGTGCAAGGTGATACGGGAGGGGAAAATAACCCCGTGTTTTTAATTCGACCATTCCCGGCAAAGAACTAGGGTTGAAATGATAGCGTGCCAATTGAGTTTCGCGCCAATAACTTGCGCTGCGCATTTCTTGACAGAAACCTGTTGTCCTTCTCTTGGTTAGCTGTGTTTTATTTTCTCTCTCTTTTATAATTTATCCTGCCATTTTTAAACTTTTTTTTTTTTTTTTTTTTTTTTTTTTTTTTAACAAAACAACAATTTTTTTTATTACAAACATGTCTTCAAAAGAGAAAACAATTCATACTAAAGAAAGAATGATTATTCATAAAGTTACGGATTTTTTTGAGAAGGAAGCAAATTTTCTACATTTTCTCTCCCGTCGATTTTGTTCTATCCACAGAGCAGAAAATAAATGAAGAAAGAATCAAAACTGCAGATGATACTGATGAGAACTGATGATGATGATGAGAACTGGATGATATTTAATGTAATTTTTAAATATTAAAGATTACAAGTTAAAAAATTTAAAATATGCCATTAACCTTTAAAAATTTACAAAATTTAATTATTATTAAAATGAAAGATATGTTTAAGTCTGTTTTTAAATCCAAAAGTCTTTATCACATAAGTTTTGACTTATTTTTGTTCAAAGGTTTGTTTTCATGAAACTAGTAGTTGTTGTTCAGAAACTACCTAATCCTACTCATTTTTCCTTTTTTTTTTTTTTTTTTTTTTTTTCCCAAAAAAGATTTTCTGAAAATAATGTCAAAGTGAGAGTTTTGAACCAAATGTCTGCTCGAAAAATGAATAACCACTCAAACAGGGGAGAAATACGTGTTGGTCACATGATCAAAATCGTTTATAACTCAATAAGTTTTTTATTGATCAAAAAATGGAAAACAATTCGATTCCAAATCGCTTCCATAGTCATACTTTCCAATTTTATATCTTTCCATTGAAAAATGAATTTATAAATATGTCAAAACGCTTTGCGTTTGTTCCGCAATGCAGAGCAGTTGAGAATAGCCACAAATAAGGTAAATTAGTATTGCATATGTATTCCATTATGGAATTGCTATTACAACTCGAGATATAATTCATCTATCAGGAATTTGGTGGTGTTGCGCTGAGAAATTTCTTTTTTTAAGAATCCCTTAAAATTAATTAAATTGTATGTATATTTTACTTCACTTTGCAGATTCCATCCATTTTTAAAACAACATTTTTGTATTTTTTTTTGTATATATATATATTATATATATATATATTGTGTATATTGTATTGTGTAAATATATATATATATATATGTATATATATATTTAATTATGAATTTTCATATAAATGATATCGCTCTTTTACTAGTTTATCTTTGGTAAGTTCAGAAAAGCAAAAAATAAACTAAAATTTTGTATTGTTCTGCGTAATTATTTCTTTAATTATTTTTAAAAATAGTATTTAATAAGTTTTTAATAAAATATACTGAAAGTAAAATATTCATCTTTATTATCGTAATAATACAAAAGTAACAATTTATATAAAAGTTAACAATAAGTTTTAATGTTTAATATAATTGTAGAATAATGACAATTTAAAAGTATATTCCTTTTTTAAAAAATTTTTTGGACCAAGCCAAATTTTACAGGTTTTTGAAACAGACTTGGTTTTGTCGAGGAAATTATATTCATACAGGATGATTCAAATGGGGCTGAATATTTTGATCCGTCAAGACTAGGAAAAATGAAATCAATAGCGGCTTAGTACGAAAAAAATAAGTTAGGCCCGGTCTGATCCTTCATGAAAAAAGTAAGGTCCGAGACTTCAGAAAAAAGTAAAGCCCGGCCCTGCGAAAATGCTGTTAATGAAAATCAGGCCGAGGCCTGGCACGTGCAGATCTCTCTGCGAGCGTTCTCCCATGTTAAAAAATTTCCCTTTTAAGTCAATAAGAATTCCCTTTTAAGTCAAATTAACAGCATCAAACTGTCGCACACATGGGAAATGTGGCAACCTACGCATTTTTCTTTTACGGCGCAGCGTAGGGACGAAAAATCGAAGCTCCGATATTAAAGAAATGGAACCGTCTTAAGCTACGTCATGTATGATTGACAGGTCTCTTCTCCTGCTGGGACTATAATATTGATAATGAAGCATTACAATTCATAAGTATGATAAATGAACACTTGAAAGATTTGTGTAAAAAATTGAGACCTGCAAAAACAATTACTTTTGGTTGATTACATCAAGTAAGAAATTACATACGTTTTTTACACGATATTGTACTTTTTGCATGCACGCAATTATTTATGTTTAAAATACATTTTGAAAGATATAATTTTATCAAGCCTAAATCGTTAAAAATATTAATTAATTACATAAAAGGAAATATGTTTATTGAAAGTTAATTAGAAGTTTGAGATAATATACTGAACTGAGTAAATGAAGGCATACTTTTCTCCCAAGGTAATTAATAAAATCATTCAAAAATTTTAAAATGTTTATCAATTTGATTTCACTGTCTACCAGCAGCCCATTTTTAAACTGTCCTAAAAATTGTCGGATCGTCAATAATTAGCGTATGTTATTGGGATTTACATGGGTATAGATGCAATTAAAAGCAAAGAGTGCAGAATTTATGGTTCGTTCAAGGGTAGAATGGAAGGAATTTTCTAACAATAGAGATTATATTAAAAATCGTTGGTAGGGTATTTTGTTAAGGTAACTTTTCGCTTAACAGCGAAAAGTTACCCCCTTTCAGCAGACAGGAAATTCCTGTTATTTTAATGGAGCACACCAATACAATTAAAACTTTTGTGAAAAATTGGGGAAGTGTTTGGGGGAATATAGTTTGGATTTCTGGAATTTTGCAGGGTTTTTTGATTTTCAAAATGAAATTCGATAATTTTATTTTGAATGTTAACATTTTTAAGCTTTAAAATTCTCTTATACAGATGCCAAGTAATTTCAATTAATAAAAATAATAAATTAATGAATGGAATAAATACCTCAAATAATTAAATTAGATATATCGAAGAAATATGAACAAAAACTGTAAAAATTAAATTCAATATGAGTACCTGTTAAATCTTACTACATAAAAATCAAGGTAAACACTGATTGTGGTCTTAAATAATTATGTTCTTTATTTAGAAATGTCCAAAGGAAACTTAACTGTAGAACCATCAAATGAACAGCTTTTTTTAACTTTACGCTCATCTTTTCCAACATTAATATGTATTTATACCCCAGAACAGTGAATAGCTTCTAATAAAAAACAAATTAAGCGTTCCAGAAGTGTTCATTGTTGAGAGGTTTTGCTGCATTTTTTTATTATTATAGTTTTTAACTTTATTCTATTTTAGAAATTCAAAATGTTAATTATAATCAAAACAATATAAACAAATTTAAATTATTAGCTTTAAAATAATAGTAGATCTAATTTGGGAAGCCTAAAACTGTAAGTAAATGGGAAAGTACACTACCCATTTTGCCCAAGATTCAATCAAATCCTTTATCTGCAAAAAAATCAACCCTGTATAATCTTTGCAACTTAGAGATATCGTTATAGAGATTAATGGACTTGCCTAATTCCGTACAACTTTATTTAGCAAAATTTTTTTTTTATCCAAATTGCATTCATATTTGTTTATTTTTAGCTCACAAAAGTAGACATCTCTGATTATGGAACGAGTTCTGAATTTCGATACTGTTCGTTATAGAGAGTTATTTTTGGTATTTTGTTAATTACGCTTTGTATTTTTAATCTTGTCATATCACAAAGTTCAGTACTTCCATTATAATCAGTGCAATGTTTCAAATAATTTAATATACGAGCTTTACGATATTTACATATAAAATATATACACCCTCCCTAAAAGAAATAAACATTCTTATTGTTTAAAAATTAAATTTTTTAAACTTTCCGTTTAAGCCGCCTCTTATTTGAGGACATCATCCGTTAATAAAACAAATTAAGTAAATTTTAAACGAATTTTTAATTATAACTGAAAAAATTATGTTTTTTTTTTCAGTTTTATATCATATTCTACACTGTAAGGTACCGGTGACTGACGCTGTCTAAATTGAAAGTTTAGAGTCAGGAACCTGTGACTGATGTGGGAATATACGTGAATTCCCTTGGGAATCAACTATTGAAAACTCTATCATCTCTATTGAAAAATTTTATCATGCTCGCACAAGCGTATAATTTTCCATTTTAGTTTTATCTATGTAAAAATACTTCCACATTTCAAGCTGAACATAATGTCATTTTTATCGGCACAAACATTCCCTGCGTACTTAAGGTTCGCATTTTTTCTGCTGAACTTAAATGAGTTCACATTCCTAAACTGTAAGCACTAAGCAATAGTTGTTATAAATAAATTAAAAATTTATTTGCAATACTTTTATATTTTACAATAAAATGAATGAACAATTTGATAAAATCATTTCTTAAATGAAAAATCGATCATATAGTTGCTACTAATTTAAATATCGCGTAATCTAATAACTGTGTATAGTACGTAGTATTAGACGATATCTTTTATCGATTAAATGAAGAAACATTTATTTTTATAGAAGGACCATTTATTGTCATTCCATCTTAGTTTGATCAATGTAAAAATACTTTCACATTTCAAGCTGAACAAAATGTCATTTTCACCGGCACAAACTTATCGCAAGTACCTTATGTTCGCATTTTTTTATGTTCAAATCACATGAATTCACGTTTCTAAAGTGTAAGCACTAAGTAATAGTTGGAAACAATTCTTAAGATGTTCCAATGATATAGTTTTTATAAATATAGAAAAAATGTTATTTGCAATATTTTCATATTTCCCTAGAAAATGAATAAAATATCTAGTAAAATCATTAGTTGAAATAAAACAATCGTCGTATAGTTGTTACTTATTTAAATATCGCGTAATCTAATAACTGTGCATAGTAGTACTAGGACTTCCCTCAGAGGGATTAGTCTGAGCGATATTGCTAAGAATACACATTTAATAACTTGCAAAAAGTAAAGATAATGAGATGTTACCTTTAATTGGTCATTCATTGTGATAAAATATAATGATGAAAATAAGCATATCGAATCGTAGAACTACAAAATCTTGTTACATATACTATTTTTATAAAAGAAAAGCAAACCATGCATGGATATAAAATTGGAAATATGCAAAATGTTAAAAGTAATACAGAAAATAAAACACCAAATTTTCCTATATTGGAAATATAGCTCTTTGAAATGATGTCATGAGCATAAACAGAAGCTTCGCACTGATTTGAGAAACTACAAATAACATAAACTATTATGTTTGAAGAGAAATGGAGTGTATTTTATATGGTGTGAAATCCGTCCGAATAGTTTATAATGTTGAATATCTGTTTTCCACGGATGCAATGAGGTTGTCGATAAGAGTTAAGGAATCCTTTTTTAAAAATTTGTTTTAAACGAGCACTTACATCTTATAAGTTACTGTGATGCCAAAGTTATAGTTTCTGACCCCAACAGTATCCTAGAAATTGCAATATTCTCAATAAATAGGGTTTAAAACTTTTTCTAGAAAAAAAAATGCTTAATATGTGAAATTAAATTGTCGAATGTTTTAGAAATCGTTCATAACGAGAATATTATATCTTAAAAGTTGCCACCAAAAAAAAAAAAAAGATTTTAAATTTTTAGTCATATCAACATCAAAGAATTCTCAATTTTAGAACTTTTTTTGCTCGTGCACTGATGGTGATTATTGTTCCTACGCAAAATATAGTATATTTTGCAGCAAAGATGGTTACCAACATTTTTGCCCACATTATTTTTTAAATCGGTTAGGTACTCCCAATGCTAACAAAAAACACATAAACGTTAATGCTTTATAGCATAGAAATACAGAATCAAAAGCTATTTATCTCCTATTATATACACATAAAACATAAATTATCTAATTAGTGCTAGCAGATGCATTTTTAAATATACATAGATCAATATAATGCTTCATTTTTCTTTTATTATTATTTCTTAGTATTCATTTTTCCTTTATTTGTATTATTCAGTAAAAAACTCACTCTCTTAAACCTGAATTACGTCAAACTTTTTATAAAAGCGCCTAAATCCATATAACAGCGAAGTATTGTGAAAAGTATTAAATACAAGGTAGTAAGACACTTACCCAAACGCAGGTAATAAATCGCCAAATATTGTCCTTTTCGCCCTCTCTCGAAATGCATTTTTTTCGTATATTTAAAAAACACGATTTTGAGTCATCTTATTTAAAATTCAAATAAATAAATGAGAGGAAGCAATAATAGCATAAGTCAAAACATTCATAAGTCAACATCAAGGAACTGTGTCGTAGTTACACATGTGGAAAAAAGCTGCTTTCGGCCAAAAATCGTTGTCTTCACTAAATTTGAATCCGATTAAAAAAAGTACCTTGATTAATTAAAATGTTATAGGCAGAGCTGCCAAGTCTCCGGCATTTTGGGTACCGGTATTTTAATACAGAAAATGTTTTGTTAAAATGGAACATTCTGCGGATTTAAAAAATAACTTTTCCTATAAGAAAATTCTGCTTTGCAATAAGCGAGAGTTTGGCATCTCTATATAGGAATATTTCGTAATCTACTTTTTAACCTTAAAAAAAGCAACGACCATTTTTCGGGTACAAAAAGTATTGCTAATTGTTCCATTTTGCATACAAGGTACTGATTGTAATATTGATACATCTATGGTGATTTCCAATAATTTTTCAAATCCCATTTATTTCATTAAAAATATAAATCTTTTATTCATTTAGTTTAAAATAAATGTTTTTTAATTAATTTCATAATACTTTTGAAATATCACATTTCATTGAAATATTCATACTTAATCCATAACGTACATAATATATGACTCTGTTATTACATAAATCACCTTTTTATCATCATAAAAATTATGTTTTTACCGATTTTTATGAACTCAATAGGAAAAATTTTGTGTTTTGAGCAATAGATGTTCGCATTTCCTATTATTTATTTATTTTAACAAAATTCTTTGTATTTAGAAGAATTTTTATTTAAATAGGAAATCCAGATGTCGCTGTTAATAAAGAAGAAAGTTACAAAAAAGGGTACAAAACGAGTAGACACATACTATCAAATATGGAAAAACGACGAATCCCAAAAAGACGTCGTATGAAATATCATCTTTTAAAGCAAAAAAACGAGGTCTGATTATCGAGCCTACTGATTACAAAATGTGCATTTCATTAAAAAAAAATGCTGCAAATATTGATTATTTTTTCTTTTGTGCAGTTTTGGCTTCGAAAGGTGCGCTATGTTGCAAAAAGATATAAGCGCCTATGAAAACACACCTGGTAAACTTTCATGCTCAGTTTTACAAATAAATATGGCACATATATGCCCTATATATACCGAGGTACCTAATTGGTGCCAAAATGGCGTTTAGTTGCCTAACATGCTGGTTATCATATAAATGTTATAATAAATTGTTTGTTCTAAAAATATTATCATTTATTGATTGTTATATCTTTTTTAATAACAGGAAATGTTTCATTTATTCCTTTTTTCTTCATTTTGAAATAAATAAATAACGTGTTGTTATAGCATGCTATATGCATCTGGTAATCAAAACGAAATTTTTGCCTAATTGGCATAAAAAATCTCGCCAAACCCGGTGCTTATATCTCTAGTATATTATCTCAAGTATTTTATTTATGTATACTGTAATTGTTTTTACATACCACTTACTTCTTCTGGTATATAGAAATAGGTAAGTGGCTCCTTTATGCAGTATAAATTGTATAAAACTTTAAAAAATAGCCCCGTTGCCCCTTTTTGGATCGAATTAAAAAAATCAATGTCTAATTCCGGTATTGCTCCCAGGTATGCATACATACTCCATATTTCAAAGTTGTATGCCAACAGGAAACGGATGAAAAATGGGAAAAAATGTCACATATGCACCAGGGTACATAATTGGCGTCAAAATGGCATTATTTTACCTGAGATGGTAACCCGGCTTTATTTATTTATTATTTGTTTATTTACTCATAAAATGTTTATTTACTTTCACTTCCTTCTTTTAATTATATAAAATATTTCTTTTTATAGCTATTAATTATTATTATTATTTTATTTACTGTAAGTTCTTTTTGAAAATAGAAAATAATTTAAAAATGTGTATGTAAGCGTTATTTGAAAAGGGAGTTTTCGCCAAATGGGCTTTGAAAAAAATTACGCCAAATCTGATGCGCTTGTGGTATCCGTGCCGAAAAATTAATGACCAGAATTGACTTCCATACACAAACAAAATATAAGTTAAAAGAAAACATGCAATGAAAATAAATATAAAGGGAAAATGATGTCATAAAAGAAACTTTTTATTTAAAAACGTAATTGTTTCTAATTTTCACACGCGAAATATGTAAAACATTCTTTTAGCGATCAAAAAGGGCTGTTAAGAGATTATCACAAAATCTCAAAATCAAAGTTTTTATGACATTTTTTAATATAAAAAAATAACAGTTTTATTTTCCTGCATGATTAAATTTTAAAATGTTTTATTGCATTCAATATTTCTGAGTGCGAAAATGATTACTATTTACTCCATGTACTGATTCGGTTATCTACGAAAATGTCCAGCCGGTGAAAATCACGCTCACCAAATTTCTGTGACGTATGCACATAAATTGTGCTTTTTTATCAGTTTTTTAAATATAACTTTTAAACTATTTGGAATTAATTTTTAAAAGTAGGTGCATTCACCAGATTACCTTCATAGGTACCTATTGGTACAAACAGAATCAAAATCCGACTTGTACTTTTTGAGATTTGCTTGACGAAAGAATTTTTTTGAATTTTAATATCGTTACGTATCTCTGAGTATAAAGACTTCGCTTCGCTCAGACAATTAGATGATATCTTTTATTGCTTAAATGAAGAAACATTTATATTTTATAGAAGTTCCATTCATACCTTTTAAGCAAAATCATTTCCAAATGTTTAGAGAGTTTAAATAGGATTATTATATTACTTTATGGAAGAAAAATATTGAGCTACTTCATAAAATTTCTTTATCCCCCGAGAGGAATTATTTAAAATTCCCATTAAATGGATTTTCCCTGCATTTTCTCTTCATCTGCATGAAGTTGTCTTAAAGAGGAAATTAATTTGCAAAAATGAATATTTTATGGGTTAGTTTAAAAGGCGATATGCTATCAAAATTTCCATCAAAATATATTAATTTCTGTCGAGATTAAGTTCACTTTTAAAAATAATATTAAATTTTACAAAATATTCTTTTTATTTTATATTTTAAAATAATATTCCAGTAAATTTAATATATTTTTTAGTTCCCGAAGCAGTTAACTAACCAACAAGGGAATTTAATTTATCTAGTATTTTCATATAAATGAAATCCGTTAATAAAATACAGTATATTATAATAATTCAGTAATAAATTCTTAAAGAAAATTGAAAATGTGTATTTTTATTTGATTTAGTTAACCAGACTTCTGAACGCCTTATATTAAGTACGACATGGATTAAACATTAATATTTCAGGACCCATCATAAAAAGAAAATTAGAAGATTTCAGTTTTACAGTTTTTGGAACTGGAAATTTTTTAACTTCTAAACATCACACATTTAAAATTTTTATACCGTTGCGTAGAAAGAAAAATGCTGTTTAAAATGAAATTTGTTTGAAATCTTTATAACATTTTTTTTTCAAATTATTATTATTATTTTACATTTTTATTATTTTTTTGTCATCGTGGCAACAGTTAGAGAACGAAAAATAAGTTGCCGAATTTAACCAATAAAAAGATTTATATATACTTCAGATTTCCCAATTCTCTATCGAGGACAATAACCATTTTCCAAATAGTTAATAAGATAAAATACAATACAAATTGTTCATAAGCATCTTGGACGATAAATCGCACTAATGATATTTTACATCATATTTAATTAGTAAAGTTATTGTAAAATTGTCTTTTTAGCAAAACTTTTACAATATTTTGGCACTAAACATAACGCCAATTTTCGTGCAAACAGTATTTGATGCATTTGTAAGGACAAAACAACATACTGACATGTGCAGGTAAAACTGCACAATCGGGACAATAATCTTACGGCATAATTTAGAAAGTACGTTGTGGCGCATAATTTCTACTTCTTTCAGCTAGTCCTTTTTTTGGATAGATTTTGATAGAACTTGCACAGTTAGATATATTTATTAGTTGTACTTTAGAGATAGACTTTATAGTTAGATAACACTTTAATTGTTTGCAGGAATAAATAGCAAATCAAGCCTAATATCAAAATACATTAATGTTATTACTCAAAACTGTTTTTACCTGAGTTCTGTAGTCCGGAATGTCCAGTTCCGTTTGAAAAGGTCATTTAAATGTGCACAAGATTCAAAGATTTATTATTTAATTTTACATTTACGCATTAATTAATTTTACAAAGTTTTGCAGTTTAGATTCAATGATAAAATTTACAAATACCTTTAATTAAATCATGTTTCACAGTTACTAATCCATTAAATGGTAATTTAAATTCTTACATTATAAGCCAGTTTCGGAAGGTAGAACTCATAGATATCCTATCCCCATGAAATAACATTACTGTTTCATTCTAGGTTTATAGTTACATTTAAGTCATAATTATTTGGACTTTCTATTGATCTGTTTACAGTTAAAACGTATCGAGCGTTTTGATTACTAATAGATATAATAGTAATTAAATATTTTACTGTCCCTGATGAGTTCAGTATTTGTCTACTTTAAACTGTGTACCTTATAAAATATAATGTTCATTAATTAGTTTTGTCCTCGTTCCAATAAACTACGTTTATAATTGCGATTTTCAAAAGCATTATTATTATGCATAGTTATTTGCTAGCAGAAGTGCCTGCAAGCTTGGCACAATAATTTTAATAACATAACATTTTCCTAATCTAACTGATTTGCATGCGAATTATAAATTTATTCACTTATTGTAATGTATCGTTTCTTGTTTGAATTACATATATTACATTTCCTCGTGTAAATTCAGTTACATTAAATAATAACCGAATCTAATAAAAACAAATATATTTTCGAAAAAAACCATAAAAAATTTAATAATAACTGTTTTTTAGATCAGACTTACATAAAATAATGTAAAGATATATGTTTATAACTAAATTCTGGTAAAGTTCAATATATGAAAATGCCCAAAATCGTACTAAAGCGTTGAAAGAATTAACATTTTTCTGTAAATGACGTTTCACATATAATATGTTATTAAATTAACTGTGATGTTTCTTACTTTTATTAAGAAAATGATTAAAGTAAGTTAAGTTTATGTTTTTGTGTAAATGTTTCACATAAAGACCGGGAGGTGGCAGCACAGAAATCACCTAATCGAATTCACGGATACAAATCTAGGGTTAGTTAAATCTCGATTCTCATATTAATAGTCTGCCGGTCTGTCATGTCATATCGTGGTTATATACACCTATATACCCGATTCTAACGGTTGACTCGTTGGTTTACATTTGTGCTTTTCTGCACTAAAATGTATGAAAATATGGAGGAGTGGGAGGAAAACATAATGGCAAACCTTTGAGTCAACCGCTAAATCGAGTTTTTAGATGTTTTCCATCGAGATATGAATTGGCAGACCGATTGCGTCTTAATATGCAAATCGAGATTTAATTAATCTTAGATTTTCATCTGAGGAGATTGTCTGTTCTGCCGCCTCGCGGTTTTATATACTCTGTTAACAGTATTCTACATACAACTTGATATGAAATTTTATAGTCAGCAATACATAAAATAAGATATGCTAAGAAATTCAGAAAAGATAATCAATTAATTTTTTTTCATTGCTTTCTAAATATAGAAAATACACTGTTTTCAGATATTTCTAAACATAAGAAATTTTTTCTTCGGAATCATTGAAAATTTTGAAGATATTACTGCACACTTTCGTTTTTGGCTAAATTCCTCCCCCCCCCCCACTAGATTAACATTTTTTTTTTCATTGTATGTTGTATTTTCCCTGTAAATATGATTTTAAGTACCATACTGTGTAAAACTAATACAGTAGAACCTTGATTAACCTCGAGTTCTGTTAACCGAGCTAATAACGAAAACTTATCTATTTTTTTCTGTAAATGAGATATGAAAAAAACTACACTTTTTAATTCAATGTCCGTACTGAGGGTTCTTGTGGATTCAAGGACTATAAATCATACTGAAGTTGTTCAAGCAATAACAACTGTCTTAAATTATTAAGTGCAAAGAAGATATGTTACATTGTTTTATCTTCGGTTATACAAAAAAATGGCGTGATTGGACAGCCAGCCATTCATAAAAATCTAGAACTTCTACAATGAATTTTCGAAAGTAATGTAATTAATATTTTTTTAGATTTCTTTAATTTCTGAAAATGAATCTTTCAATATTTAATACAGTATTATTTTGTTTTTTCAATTCGCTTTTCAAAATTTACTATTAGTATTTTATTTCTTCTTTAAATTTGTCTAACTTTACATACGTTCATTATAAGATTATATAAAAGTTTTGTTGTATTTTATTCTAAGAAGTATTAAATTCGTGAAAACAGTACACAATTTTTTCGTAGACAATTTCTATTAACCGAGATTTCCGATATCCGAGTTACTAACGGTCCCAATTAGGTCAGATAATCGATATTGCACTGTATAATGTTCACATTTAATATATACAAGGTAGAACCAGTCCAATTTTGACGAAAGAAAATGTTTAAGAAGGAAATGTTTCATTAACTTATAATAAACCTACAAAATTATTTATAGTAAAAAATGCATTTTATATTGGTACGTCTAACTCTTAAACAAATGATATTTATCGTCAACATAACAACATACTATTTCTATAAAACGCAGTTGTAGAAATTGTTAAAATAAAAATCTGTATTTGTATATGTAAGTAGTAAAAAATAATAAAGATATGTTATTATGATAAAGTTGTCAATTAAAATTCTTATGCTAGCATTCCAAAATGATTCAACTTTGACTCAATCATAGAATTTTTTCCCCGTGTAATTTAACCCGGCATCATTTTCACCATATCTAAATTTACAAATGTACATTACACTTCTGTATTCCCGTTTAAAAAAATGGCATTTTAAATTGATAATTTCGATTCAAAACTTGAAGTCTCAATGTTATTAGCTGAAATAGATATTAAACTATTGATATTCTTTTACGTGTAAATCAAATTTTGTAAATGAAGTCAAAATTCACTCGGTTTTATAACAGAAAATATTTAAATTTCTGTTTTTGCCCTTTTAATGAGAAAATGGCAACATAAAGATACAGCACTCATTTTTTTCCCTTTTATCCTTTGTTATAAATAGAAATGGAGCACTCCTCTTGCAACGATTAGAAAAAAGGTATTAAAAGTTACAAAATTTAATATTTCAAAAACAAATTAAGATACAGCTTTTAAACAAATTTCATTTAAAAGTACATTTTCTTCCCTACACGAGTAAAAATTGAAAATTTGCGATATTAAGAAGCTTAAAAACTTTTAGTAGCAAAAATTGCAGTACCGAAATTCATTTAACATTTGAAAGTGTTGCCATGCGCAAAATGACGTATGCGTTACGCACAGATACATTTGGCCTTTATAATATAGATATTTATATTAGATTTGTATTATGTTTAATAGAATATTAACATTCATAGTGTCGACAAGTACGATTAATTATCAATTAAATTATGTTTTCTTTTAAAAATTCGTCGTGTACTATAATAACTAAAATATTTAAAATTACTTCTTTTAGTTTCAACTGCAGCTTAGTTTGATGTCATGTAACATAAAATTTAAAGCGTTTTATCCTAATTATGTCAAAAAATAAATGTACATTGTGAGAGTTAAGATGTTATAAGGTGGTCTGGTGTAATAACGCCAGGTGGAGTAATAACGCCAAGTGCTAATATTATGCATAATTATGAAATAATCTGGTAAATGACACCCATGTGCTCTGCGCAGAAGGGTTTTGAGTCATATAAATTGCAAAAAACTGCTTCAAGTTAATTTATTTCATTTTTAGGTCTTATTGTTTTTACAAGCAACTAAAATTAACGCTTGATCTAAATTTGCGAGATACGTTTTGTGATGTGAAGACTACTTTTTTTTTATCCGGAAATACTTTGTTAATTATATAAATTTGTAGTACATTTCATGGACTTTCAAAATGTTGTTGAAGATTTTGGATACCTTCTCGAGATAAATTTTAATTTAAAATGTACAGCGCAATAACTATAACGGGGTAATAACGCCAATCCTTGGCATTAATACCCCGGTTGATTCCCTACAGTGGCGAGCTACATCCTAAATACTGGTTCAAATAAACACAGTTAAAACTGCGCAATGTTTCTAATAATTCTATTTAAGCGGTCCTTCTTAAGCAAAAAGAAGCTCACGGACTAATATTCTTTTGCCTCATCCTCCCCCCCACACCACACATTTATTTTTCTTACACTTTCACAAAAAATTGAACATTTTCAATAGCTTAGAATGCAATTTGTCAATTTCTAAGTTTGTAGACTTTGTATTTTTAGAATTGGGCAATCTACATGCAATTATCCCATCTTATTTCATAGTTTTGTTTACATGGCGTTATTACCCATATAGATAGATAATAACGCCAAATAGCATTGGTCAAGAAATCACGCCATTACATTTTATGAATATATATATGTTAAATTATTTTTTTATATAGATAGTCAATGAGTTACTTTATCAAATCATACATTTGTTTGAAAAATACAATCTAAAACTGAGCCGTGAAAATTGGTAGAACCTAAACGTGGAGTTATTAACCCAGGGTACCTTATATTTCTTTCATATTTTGGAATTTTTTCCTGACAGTTATTGTTCATCTTTTGCTTTAAAAGTTAATGTTCCTTTTTAAATTTCTATTAGAAAAATAGTAACAGAATAATTCATTTTATCATTTTTATGCTTTGAGTTATTGTTAGTTATGTTCGAAAATGATTAATTTAAGAAACTAGGTTTTTTATTTTTATTTTACCTTATCAGTTTAAATATCGTCATTATTCTTAGAAAAATGAAATAATTACACGAATTTTGTTAATACTGCATGAAAAATATTTAATCTTTTTTTATTATTTTTTATTTTATTTATTTATTTATTTATTTATTTATTTTTTTGTTATGACCTATAAATTGCAATTAGATTACAATATTTAAAAGGAAAAAGTAAAATATTTTTTATGGTGTCGAATCACAAATCTTCTCTCTATAAATATTATTTTTATTAAAATCTTATTTAATATTTATTTTTCTATGAAAATACGCTAGATCAAAACCTGATTTTATTTTCAAGAAAACTGATATAGAACTAACATATTTATTAAAGAAGAATGAAAAATTGAAATATTTTTAAATGATCGCATTGATAATTGAATTATCACATTATTTTTACGCCACAAGTTTTTGACACATGTTATTCGCAGTATTTACATCTCATAAATCCCGATTTTTCACTTGTAATGTATGTTGTCCTAATTATTATTATGCATCAAGACGCACAACTTGAAAAACTCGGCGTAGCATTTTACTCTATGGAAAGGATATTGGCATAGCGAACGCAGAATGTTCTGCCCTTAAGTATAAGGGTGAAGTGCACATGCGCAGTGGGAATTTTTAACTTTAAGAGTTTGTAAATAAGGCGAGATAGCCAAACTGTTTCGAAAGCCTTCGCGACATCAATAAAAAGGGAGCAAACATACTCAGAATTGTCAAATTCATCATGAATGAATTCAACAACCCTAAGCAGTTGGTGTGCAGAGGAATGTTTGGGCCTCAAGCTAAATTGTTCAGATATGTCAGGTAAAAAAAATTTGAAGGCAAGTAAGAAAAATATGCTCAGTAAGTTTACCAAGGACAGGAAGCAAGGTAATAGGTCTGTATCTCCTAACCATAGAAGTGTCTTCTCTAGGTTTCTGATCGGAACAATAACAGCCTTTTTCCAAACATCCGTGAAATAATGAAATTTAAAGCAAGCATTGATCAGAGTGGTTAGATAACAAGCATACTGAAGAGGGAGATTTTTGATGGCCGAATTAGTAATCCCATCATGCCCAGGGGCCTTTTTGTTGGGTAGATTTTTAATCACCGCAATGACTTCTTCAGGGTTGGTCGGTTCAATTGATCTGACAGGCTCACGGGCCAAAAATCTGCCAATAACATGGTCAACCTGATCTATAGTCTCTGCATTAAAGACATCCCTATGCGGTTGAAATTGACCTTCATATCGATCAGCAAGCACTTCTATTTTTTCATTGTCGAGACATTTGTGTCCAACATCCGTATGGAGGGGAGGGATAGGGGTAAAGGATTACCTAACTCTTTTCAAATAATTCCAAAGAGAATTATCCGTCGGAGTCAGGGAGGTAATAAAATCAGTCCATTTACTGGATTTAAAATTTTTGATATCTCTTTTAATAATAGCATTAAGGTGGTTCATATCTGCACGGACGCTTGGGTCCCTGTTCGCTTGCCAAGTGCGTCGGAGGCTATTACGCTGTCTAATTTTGATTTTAATATCTCTAGGGAGAGATTAATAATTTTGTTGTGCCTGATGACATTTGGATGCCCTCAGAGAATTTTGAATTAATTTAGTAAGGTTAGTGATAGCCAAATTTATATCCTCGACCGAATTGAGCTCGTCAAAAGGAGTGGGGGACATCATTGATTTTATTAATATAGTAATGCCAATCATAAACAAAGGGGGTAAGAAGAAAAGGGAAAAAGGGATTACAATCAATGTTAATTTGGATAGGAAGGTGAACCAATGCGAGAGCCAAAATAGGGGTAATGTTGTAGGGAAAGGGAATGTTATTGAGCAGAGCCAGATCAATAGTGGTACCATTTCCACTAGGGCCATAACGGGTGGGGGGAGAGGGGGCTGCAATATCAATACCATTGTTGGTACAGTAATTATGTAGGGGTTTCCCCTAAATGGTCCATATTACTATTGGGACACCAACTGGGATGATGAGAATCGTAGTCGCCTGCAAGAATGACATTGTTATCTAGCCTGAAAAGTTTATTAAGATCATGGGGAAGAGCCGAAAGATTCGAAACCCGGAGATAAATAAAGGAAATGAGAAAAGAATTTCGATGGCCTAAATAAATTTTAACATTAGTGTTTTCAAGGAGGTCAAGAGAGAGGGAAGGTATATGAACATGGGTGGTCTACACACGAAAATAGCCATCCCGCCATAAGGCGAAACACCGGAATTCTCATAACGAGGTGTGAAATATGATTTAAAATTTTGAATATTGAGGTCCCTGAATCTAGTACTACGAACCTCCTATACAAGAATGAGATCAACAAGGTTATCTATGATGAAATCTATGAGGTCTGAGGCCCTTGGCATTCCAGAAAAGAATTTTGAAAAGACCCATTATTAGACTTTAGGAGCAGAGCTAGTAGGGCCCAGAGAGCTATCAACACAAAGAACACTAAGAAAACCAGTATTTTTTTTCTTTTTATCGGTACATAATTTTTGAAATTTTTCTAAGATATTACAGAGTTTAGTTAATTTTTCAAGAATTAAATCAAAGTCTTTAGTATTAGATATAACAAAATTCAATAGGTTAATTTGAAGAAAAGTATTTAAAAGATTTCCTGATGGTAGCACCATAGGAGCAGAAGTAGCTTGTTTACTGTCGTTTATGGGAACTTTACATTTAATAGAATTATTGTTGGTAGCAGGAATATGTAAAACAGAAGTAGGATTCTTTACGTTTTCATTAATGGTAGTTTATTTTTTTCCATTTAAGGCAGCCAAAAAAGAAAAGCTTTGTTAATAAGATTTAGAAGAAAAGGCTTGGTTTGAGTTTCTGATGGTAGTTACTCTCCCAGCTTTAAGATTTTTTTGGATTTTTAGGGCAACTTCCCCAGTTTGCAGTATGATTCCCAGAATAATTGGCACACTTAATTTGACTGCGTTCAATAATCTGGCATTCCTTGACATTGTGGTGGCAAATTGGTTTCAGAGTACAAAATTCGCTAGAATGATTGAAAAGTCGACAATTATAACATTGTTTCGTACAATTAAATTTGTAAGTTTCAACTTTAACATAAAAGCCAAGAAGGCTTCTTATTTCGAAAATATGCTTAAAAAGATCATCATGAAAAACATCGACCAAGAAAATGGGCATTGGAAGTTTAGTTTTAAAGCTACGTAATAAGGATATACGATGCATATTAAACCCTAATTCATTTAATTATGCTTTAATGTCAGAAATAGGGGTGTCATGGGGAATACCTTTAATCAAAATCTTCCTGAGGCGTTCAGTTTTAAGTTTCATGCCGAAAAACTCAATTTTATTATTAACAAGATAGCTTTGTATCTTCCTGTAAACATCAATAGAATTTGGAAAAAAAATAATGAAGTTATCCTGGGTTTTTTTAAACACTTTACATTCGGCAATTCCGTCAATTTTATTAGATAATTATCTTCAATTAGCAGTAACTTTGAGTTCTTTGCAGAACCATAAAATGGTTCAGGTCTGGGATCTTTAATAATAGGTTGAGTTTCCGTGGAGTTTTGGCTGTTGCTGCCATTTGATTCTGTAATACGGTCAACAACACTCACATCATCATTATTTCTGAGAAATTCGAAATAATTGGAAGTAGTAATGGGAGTAACCTAATTTAATTTAACAACTTTAGCCGTTTTAAAAGGTGTTTTAAACTTCTTATCAGTATCGTTAGCTTTTTTAGAGCCAGAAGCATTATTTTTAAGTTTTGGAAACCCGACATCATAATTACGAATTAAGCTAAGGTATTATGCGAGATAGGACAAATAATATTTTAAATAGAATCATCATTAGAATTGGCATATGAGAAGAAAAAGTTCCACGTACCTTCAAAACTTTGGTAAAATTGCTTCTTTGCACAGTCAGAAGCTCCGGTAAGAAAAATGGCAATATTTTTCAAAGTCTAAAAGCGATCGTCCATTCTCAAGAGTCACAAGATGACTATAATATTATATAGAAACTGGAAATCCTCCGGAAACCAGGGATTATCTGTAGAGCATTGAAAATCTATAGCCGACATCACACAAAGTACTTCGCGAACACAAATTCTAACAAGAACTAAATATTCACAAAGTCAAAATACATCGAAGAAATCAGATCAACGAAGAAAAAACACTCCAATAGCCGTAACACCAGCGGAACAGAAACGGGAGAAAAGCAGACGATTTCTTGCAACTACTCTATCAATAGATGCACTTGAAAAATTGTTCTAAATGCAGAATTTTAATTCTATTCAGGAATTAGGAACAAAAATCTCAATAAATATCGAGGCAGTTAGACTATTAAATGCAAGAGTGAAGATTTATGATGATATTACACATTTCATAACATCATGGAACAGAGAATAACATTCCAGTTGCAGCAAGCAAAACGACTCTCAATAGTTTTAGTCATCCATACTATTTTTTATAGATTAATTGGGTAAAATTTCGCCTTACTTAAGAAAATATTTTCTATAAGAAAATACTGATCCCAAAAAAAATTTCTGATCTTGAAATTTCAGGACAAGTAACATCTCTGGAAATGCTACTCAGTGAAGACAAAGCTGGTTGTAATCCCATGGGGATTACGCTACCTTTAAGACCCATTTCCTAGAAAACTATTTGACCGATTTTGATAAAATTTGGAATCCATATTTACTGTATGTCAGAATTAAAACAAATAGTTTTTTTACGCGACTAAAACTTTTTATTTTAGAGCAATAGAAAATTTTCATTTCTCAGTTTTTTTTCTGGAACTATATAATTTTTTTAACTGTCTGCCATATATAATCTAATATGTATTCTCTACCACGAAAATTTTTTATTCAAATTGCTCTAGTACTTTAAAAGATAATGTGGTTTGTTAAATGAAAAATACAATATTTTAGAGCTCGAAAACTTACACTTCTAACTTCTGTGACGTTCACGCACAGTTTTATCAAACTAACGAATTAAATTATATATGAACACTTCCATAAAATTTAGTTACAGATAATAAATAAGTATAAAATGTTAGAATAACATTAATGTGAGTAGCCGTAGCGTAGAGGTCTGCACGAGCCGGAATTTCCAGACCCGGGCCCGGACCGGCCCGTAGTAAAATTATTTCGGCCCGGCCCGTTTAAATTTTTATATTTTAGGCCCGGCCCGTTTAGGCCCGTTACAATTTCTACAATTTCTATAAAATACAGATTTTTATCGTATAATTAAGATTTCTTTAAAGAATACTGCATACATATCTATGGAACTATTTTACAGTATATTTTACGGGAAATTCACATTAACAATATTAATGGTTACTTAGATTCTTAGGCTTTCAACATTCGAATAATGATGCATTAAGAAATTAATATGGCTTAGAATAAAAGAAAAAAGAAAGAAATCTAAAAACATCGTTACTTTTGAAGCTGTTTTATAAAAGAAGATTTATAAATATATTTCTATATCATTTTATTAAAAATTTTAAATCCAAATTCATTCTTAAATTCAAAGAAGCGCTTTTCTGATACATTTCTAAATTCATTTTTTTTCTCAGAAACGCATAAGATTAGCAGGTATCTTTATTCAGAAACTATATAATCGAATTGCGTTATCCATTTTTTGATACAAACAATTTAAGAATACTGCAAGCAAATAAAATACTGTCATAATTTGTATTTTGAATAGAATTTCCAGAAGCGATAGCATGGAAAGGGAGAAAAACCTGCAATCATTTGAGAAACTATGTTATCTCAACAAGGTTATACACATTTTTTTTTTTTTTTTTTTTTTTTTTTTTTTTTTACAAAAATGAAAAACGCTATTCAATTCCAAATCCTTCAATAGATAGGCTTATCACTTTTATACTTTTACAATTTAAAATTAATCAGAAAATGTGTCAAACTTTCGCATTATTGAGAAATTAATTTAAAAACCATCAAGAAGTATATCTTCGATAATAAAGCTAACTTAAGTTCTTTATCGCAGTTAATAGTTTTTGCAAATCATGTTTTCTGCCTACAGATCTTGAAAACAATTAAGTCTAGTTCCGGTCCGGCCAGTCTATATGTAGAAAAATAATGCAAGCTTGATCTCGGACCGGCATGAGTCAGCTAAAAAAATATTAAAACGGGATACACACAATGTAATTCTTCGATGCCGATCTCTACCCTGAACATTTTTATATTGATGCTGTCAAATTAGTATGTTTCGTGACGCATATTTATACTTATTCTCGTTAAAAACATTTTCGTTGAAAATAGTTCATATTTTATCGTTTTTGCTGAAATCATCAGAATGGGCCGGAAGGCCCGAAATTTTTTTTATCGGCCCGGCCCAGTCCGTATAGTCCGTTTAATTTTTTTGCCGACCCGGCCCGTGTAAAAAACTATTCTAAATCTGCTGGCCCGTTAGAAAATTCGAAACGATTCCGCCGGCCCGGGCCGGGCACGGGCCAAGTGACCCATGCAGACCTCTACCGTAGCGCCCTAGTCGACTCTTCAATTAATAAAAATCAAAAGAATTTATTCCTTTATAACTTTGAAAAATACAAACTGCAATAAATGGTTGGAATATAAATCAAATTCAAATCCCATATTTCTCAAAATGTCAAGTATAAACTTCAGTATCTGCAAATTATTTTATGCATTGTCTTGCGATATCTTTTGTCATAAAAACTACAAATGATACTCATTTGTTATCTCTCCTCCCCCCCCCCCAATTTAAGATATATGATATTATTCTTTGGAATAAAATGTCTACGAATGCATAACTTTCTAAACATTTATATTATGCATGCGCATGTTTTGACATTTTTATAACATTCAATAAATGTTTTCGTATACATTTAAAAAGAGGAAAAAACGTCTATCTGTCGCATTTTCGTATACTGTTTGATCGGATATTTAAACGCATAATCTCAATTCTAATCATATTTTAATTAAATTTATTTCCTATTTTTTTAAGTACTAAAGATAAAATGTGTTATTAATTTTAAACTAAATTAAAATGACATTTTGAATTCATGTAAGCATCATTTGAATTACAATTTAAACATTTATTTAGTAAATTGTACATAAACTAGACAGATGTGGTAATTCTGAACTTTATTTTATCGTATGCATGTTAATACTTCCTAAATAATGGAACATAGCAGCGCCACCAGTTAAGTGGCTTATTGGGTAGTCTAGTCAGAAACAACTTATAAATGAATCAGAAGTTTGATGAAAATCCGTGCATTAATTTTTGAAACAATTCTAATGCTAAATATTAAGAAAAAAACTTAATAATATTGTCATATGTTGGATAATGTATACCAAAAACTAATCAGGATCATTTTTAGTTTGATCATCTAAAGTTTGATGAAAATCAATGCATTGGTTCTTCAGATACATTCATTGCGAAATCATGTAAATTCAGTAGAGCAGCGGTCATCTGTTGGGCGATTTACATACAAAACTAATCAACAGTAATCTATTTCATGGACTAACTGAATCAGAAATTTTGGAAAAATTATTGCATGAGTTCTTAAGACTGCGCTTTTGCAATAATCACGAATAATGCACCATGTCAGCGCCACCTGTTGTGAGATTTGCTTCAAAACTTAATCAGCACCATGCAATATCAAGTACTAACTAAATAAAAAGTTTTAAGAAAATCCATGCGTTAGTTCTTGAGACATTGCTATCGTAGAAAATGTGAATAATACAGCATAGCAGTGCCACATGTTGAACGATATGCACCAATAGCCAATCAAAATTTTATGTCAAGGTCTCACAGAATCCAACGTTTTGCGAAATTCCTTGCATTAGTTCTTGAAATAGAGCTATCGCGATAATCACGAATATTGCACCATGGCAGAGTCAACTGTTGAGCGATTTGCACCAAAACATAATCAGCATCATGTTACATTAAGTACTAATTAAATCTAAGATATATATATATATATATATATATATATATATATTAATTTTCATGCATTAGTTCTTGTTATATGACTATCGGGAAAATTGTGAATAATACAGTATAGCAGCACCATCTGTTCAGCGATGTACACCAAAAACTAATAACATCTAGTTTATGTCAAGGCTAACATAATCTAAAGTTTTGTAGAATTCCGTACATTAGTTCCTGACATAAAATGGCCACAATTTTTTTGTCATATACAGACAGACTCACAGACTCACAGACACACATTTCGTAAAAACATATTTTTAGGATTCTCTGACCCTTAAAATGTGTAAATCCGTCGAAAACCGAATTTTGAAAATCTTTATGAGTCCAATAATTTATTCTTGTTAAGATAGAAGAAAGTAAAAATGAATAATCTCATTTGCATTAATGTAAACACAGTTAAGGTATTCGTATGAAATTTATATCAAATGCCGGAAATAGATGCTAAATTATTATTTTCTGTTAGCAACATGTTACTGATTAAGCTTATGTAAAAGTACAAATTTACAAAAAGAAAAAAGGTGAAATTTAGCTCGATAATTTCGGCTGTTGATTATTTATCTAAATTATTTATCAATCAAGAAGTAATTATTTATCTTTCACTTACAAAATAACAGCTTTAGAAATCCATAGATTTTTTATCTGTGAAACATAATTTTTGACTATTTATATATTTCAATTAGGACAACTACTTTTAAAAAAAAGTTTAAAAAATACAACGACTATTTCGAAAATGATATTTTCAAAGACAAAAATATTGGACTCTATATTAAAAAATAATAACAATAAACATCATTGTTAGGATTATCAAAACATGGCTTACGTATTTATATAGTCATGTATTATGCACGCCATGAATAAAAAATTAATATTCGTGGACAGGCAATAAACTAATTTCAAATGAAATTTCAGCTTTGGAAAAAGTGAAATCTTGCTCGATAATTTCGACTGCAGTTAGCTCACAAGGTATAATTATTCATCTTTTAATTCCAAAGTAACACATTTGGAAATCAACAGACTTCTAACCTGTGAAATTTAATTTTCAACTATTTTTCTATTCTGTTTGCACAACTATTTAATAATAATAATAATAATAATAATAATAATAATAATAATAATAATAATAATAATAATAATAATAAGTAATTAAAAATTACATTTGGCTATCAGGTAAGTGATATTTTCAAAGACTAAAATTTAGATTTACAAATAAACTCTATATATATGAAAAAAATAATAATCATCATCATTTTTTTATGATTATCAAAGGTGGCTGAAATAATAACACAGTCGTACGCCATGGACTAAACATTGATATTCCTTGACTAATCATAAACAAATTTCAAATAAAATTTCAGTATTACAATTTTCGGTACACCAAATTTTTAAGCTTTTAAACACCGCACATTTTAATTTTTACACGATCATATATGAAAAAAAATATTATAAAATGTACTTTGTTTGAAAGCTGTATCTCATTAATTATTTGAATTTTGAATACTTTTTTTTTTGCTATCGTGGCAACAGAAGTATTCCATTTCTGGACATTAAAAATGGACCAATTAGAAAACAATTTAAATCCGGGCGTCACAAAGATTCAGATATGTCTCAGATATCTCTAGACCGAAAGCAACAATCATTTTCCAAATGGTTAAAAAAAAAATCGAACATTACGTTAAGAGCTTATTTTAACCGTGCCATGCTCAGTGTACGTACAATTCAAGGACTTTGAAACACCTTTTATCAGAATTTTTTTTTAAGTATTATTTATTTCGGAGAAAATAAATTATATTTTCAAGTGTAGTTACCAGTACTTTATCACTTTTCTGGTTGTAAGACACCAAAATTTCCTTGAATCTCTTTTGATGCGTACGAACCCGGATGATGAAGATCTTAAATCATAAGTGATGGTAATATCATGAATTCGGAAATTAAAAAAAAATAAATACCTTATGTTTGAAAAATAGATATAAAAGTTACAACTGTGGATACATTCTATGATTATTAATTTATTATTAAAACACCATTATAATTGTTTTTAAATATTTATAACATGCAAAGAAAAATATACATAAAGTATTTATATACGCGAAAACATCATAAAATTGTTAAATTTGTAAGTTCTAAACGAAGAATTTTCAAAGATCCTAACAAAACAGTTCTTACTTCTCAAAATAAAGTGTACATAGGAGTAAGTACGTCCAAAAGATTATGCATAATTCTTTTTGCCTGTTATTTATTATTTCTTTCCAACAGTAGCATATTCCAAAAGTGTCAAGCATTGAATATAGGACCATATTTCTTCTGTAGATTACTTCAACAATGATAGAATTACTAAGGACGCATAGAAGCATGATGGCAAATCCATTATTCTTTCTTCATTTAGACAATGATTTTGAAAAAAGAATTTCCTTATAGCTATCTGGAGGTTTTTAATATAAGAACATCATATAGTTATGTATTAAAAACTTTAATATAAAGAACATTTTAGCTTTCTCAGACATATGTAGTATAGATCTTAGTATATGTGTGAACCCCCCACCACCTGTCGTCTATCATGCAATTTTGTTTGTGCAAAAGTAATGAATTCGTACTTACAGTGTTATTAGATTTTCAAGTCTTAAAAACTAAAATTGATCTATTTTTTTCTATACATTTGAATTAGGAATTTCCGCATTAAACATGCTTAAAAAAACTAAATTAAACAAGCAAGCATTAAACGCTTTTCAATGAATTATTTTATTTAAATTTTAGTTAATGATGTATATTTAAATGTATTATATTTGCGATATTTTCTTATACTTCAATAATTTACGTTATACTTTTGTTACAGCTAAATTTTAGCGTAACTTCCAGCGACATTAAACGCAGATATTGATGTATTGTACAATATCTAGATATTATTTATTTAGTATGACATCCTTTACTCTGTTTCTATTCATGCTTATTAGGAAATTCTGTATGATTTTTAAAAAAGCAAAATTAAACAAGCAAGAACTAAAAGTTATCAAGTTAATTATTATATATAAAATTTATTTAATGTATTATTTAAAAATATATTTCATTGTACGACTTCCTCTTATATTTTGATAATTAATATTATACTACTTATATTACACCTAAACTTTAGTTTGGTGCCTGTAATATTTAAAACAATATATTGATTTACTTTTCAATGATTACATATTTAATATGACAGATTTTATTTCGTTTCTATTTATGTGTATTTGGAAATTCTTTATTGACGATAGTATTGTTTGATTCCCAAAATAAATAAAATTAACAATAAAAAACTAAGCCTTTTTCTGTGAATTATTAAAGTTAACATTTTAATAAAAATTGCTTAAATATATAAATATCATAAATATAAAAAATTTCAAAACACTATGTTTTTTTAATATGCAAAACATGTATGGTCTTTTTTTTAAATATCATTCTACATAAATCAGTTTTCTGAAAATAGAAAATATTTTATTCCATACAAACAAAATACATTTTAAAATTTATAAAAGATTTCCGTTTTATTTAAACTAAAGAAAAATACTTTAGCTAAGGATTACCTTTAGTTTAAAAAACTAAATCATCCATCCTATCCATATTCATATGCAGTGAACTAAAATAGTTATATTTACGTTCCAATTTTAAAGAGATTTAGAATCAGTTTAAAGCAAAATAAATATAGACTAAGCGTAGTAAATGCATGTCTTTATTCTAAAGATGATATTTTAAATCAATAATAAATATATACCGATGAAATTAATTACACAAAACATGAAAACACTTTATTTTATTAAAAATCAGGGCGAAAATACTTGTAAACAGAGGGAAAATAGCTAACGAATACGCCAAACATTTGTCGTTAATTACTAATTCCTACAAGCGTTCTACAGCATTCGTTAACTTCAGTGATTACTATTGAATGCCATATGCACGCTGACAATTATCTTTGTATGGCTGTGAGTAGTTTGTTACCACATATACAAAATTCTAGGGAATGGGGTACATTTTTATTTCATTCTACCTTTAAAAGAAGATAGTATCATCAAATATAGTTTAGAGAAAAACATCAAAACAAAACCGCATTACTATTAACATAAATATTCTTGCATATACACATTCACTTACGCAGCTAAAAATGTTTAATTTATCCGTTAACGCATAAATTATTTTGTAATTAAATTTAAGCGACATTTCTGCAGAATACATTAATAACATCAAATATTAGGAATTTCTGTAGTTTCTTTCTCATTATAACAAAGTGAATCGCTTCTAAAATTGATCACAGAAAAAGGAAACTAATGCAACATGTGTCTAAAAAAATATAAATTTTAATTACATGCAAAAAATTACCATTAGCAAAGAGAAATATTGTTTCACTCTCATAATAGTAGTCAGAACTATAGGTCGTACATACACTTTATCTGTCGTAATTCGTAGGACTAGCACAGGTGGGGTGTTAACTACATACATATTCTACATTAAAAAAAAATACCAAAATTAGTTCTAATCGTTTTGTACTCCGAAGCTGAAATTATATAACGATTTTTTACTCACATCGATAGTGTATTCGACGAAAGCATAATCATTTACGGTTTCAGTGTCTCGATACAACAATACTCACTTTGTTAACCGGAGGACACCAAAATGACATTCCTGTATTGTAAGAAAGCCGGATCCCATGAAAACTGTCTCATATAAAACAATATCTCGATTCTCTAATAGTAAAAAACTCCATGATCATTTGTATAGTCAAGTTTAGCTCGCGTATTAAGTCTTAAATTTTATTCAAAAATTACTCCTTGATTTTTTTAATAGTATAGCAAGTTTTAAATGATTTCCGTACAAAGTTTATAAAACATTTTAAATATTAAGGTACGGTTAACGTATTTAAATTAAAAGAAATATTCTAAGCAATATTCTGTGGTTTCAGAAGTTCGGGATTGAATTGCTTGGTATTTATAGATTTAGAAAAATGTATTCTTTAATGTCTTAGAATTTTCACTTAAAATTTTAGCTATCTGTATATTAGTTTTTCCGTTTAATTTATGCAAATGTTTTTACTTATGTGTATAAATAAAATAAAGATAGATGTAATAAAATGAAGAATAGTGTAGTTCGTTTTTTATTTAATTACTAAATTTTATACCCAATTGTAAAAGCTATATTAAATTCAATAACTGTTTAAATTATGATTTTAGATATTTTTTCATTATATTTTATTTTGCAGTGAATATTTGTAGTTGTTGTTGCATAAAAAATGTAGAGTACAAAGAATGATTAAAACTAAAACACTGTTCAAAATGGACGATAATTGTTTTTTTATATAAAAGAAATAATCACTAAATAAATATCCGATTTAAAACTTAAGGTATATCGTTATTTAAAAAGAAAGAAACGCCATTTTCAAAATATTCTACTGAAAATGTCTCAAAACCAATGACTTTTCCTATACTAAAATTAAACAATACATAATTGTTGAATAGGGTATTTTTTATACTTATAAACAGTTTTTTAAAGTGCTGTTTCTTTTCGAATTAAATCGGTAATTCACATAGGAAATAAAGACATCAAACTAAAATCTTTTATTTAAACCATGCGCCAGTTGGGTTCAGAATAAAAGATGTAAATACAATGAAACCTCCGAATAAGATACACCTATGGAATCGGAAATTTTGTCTCTCATATAGATATGTCCCTTATTCGGAATTTTTATTACAGTGAAACTTGTAAATAAGGGACAGCTATGGGGGCAGAATTTTTGTCCTTTAAATAGGATGTCTTTATTCGGAGTGTCCTTAATTTGGAGGTTTCACTGTATTATCAATTTCCATCATTGTGTCCATAAGATGGTGGCTGCATAAATATATTTATTATTATTTATCATGCTGAAACTTAATTCAGCACGATTCCAGGATTCTGCCCACGTACTATCCACTCAGATAGTATTTAAACAAAGCAATTAAAAATAATATATAAATTTACTTTTTACTTTTTCAGGTATATGTTGGATAAAATATGAACAATTAATTTTTATTTGTAATCTTATATGCATAAACGTCAATTATATCATAACATGTACAGCTCATATTCAAAATATTAGAATAATTACCTTTTTTTTAGAAATTGAAAATATCGTTTGGTAATTTAATGTCTTTTAATGAAAATATGCAAACGATATTTTTATTAAGAACTTATTGTTGATTAAACTTACTTGTTATCTTAAATTTAATATAATTTTTGAAAAGATTGATTGCAAAAAAAAAAATTATTTTGAAAAGTCAAAATATTAGAATATTTATTCAAGTGGTTCAAAATATTAGAATATTTCACATTAATTCTCCTTTAATTATTACCAATTCTTAACTGGTGGCATCATTGATTAAATTCAGACTATTTTATTTAAAATCAGTATTCTTTTTTGCAGTTTGTTTCTTTTTCGTCTTAAAATGGGCCGTGTGAGTGATGTTCCTGAATCTACTAAACTTCGTATGGTTGATTAGTATCGGCACGATAAAAATCAATGTTTTATAGCGAATTATTTACATCGTTCGCAATCGAGCGTTAGTAAAATACTAACACAATATTCAAAAATTGGAAAATTTCAAAATAATCGCCGAAATGGTGGCCGAAAACCAAAAACATCTGCTAGAGATGACAGGAAACTGAAGCGTATAGTTAAGAAAAACCGTTTTAAATGTGTGCGATTCTTGCACCGAAAATGGAAAGAAGAAGGAGTTGAAGTTTCTACATCGACAACATTAAGACGTCTCCATAAATTTAAATTTGAATCTCGTGTACCGAAAACAAAACCTCTCATGACTGCAAGACAAAAGCGTATAAGATTGAATTGGTGTAAATAAAGACGTTTATGGAGCAATGAAGATTGGAAAAATATATTATTTAGTGATGAAAGTATGTTTTGTGTTTCATATGGTAATCAAGGTATTCGAGTTTGGAGAATGAAGCAAGAAGCATTTGATAAAGAATGCCTTAAATTTTCCGTAAAATTTGCTGCTAGTGTCATGGTTTGGGGTTGTATGAGTGCAGAAGGACCTGGAAAGTTATGCATCGTCTACGAAAAGGTTAACTCTCTGATATATCGAGAAATTTTAGAATATTACATGATTCCATCATCAGAAGATTTATTTGAAGATGATTTCATCTTTCAACAAGATTTAGCGTCACCGTATACCTCGGTGTCAACTAAGAATTGGTTCCGCCAACGCAACATTAAGGTACTTCCTTGGCCACCAAATTCACCAGATCTTAATTCCATCGAAAATTTATGGTGTATAATGAAGAAAAAACTTCAAGAAAATCCTCCTTCAAGTAAAACTGAGTTAGTGGCACGTATACAGTCTATTTGGGATAATATTGATAGAAATGTTTGTAAACACCTTGTATATAGTATGCAAGATCGATTGTACGCTGTTATGAAAGCTAAAGGGGATGCTACAAAATATTAACTATCATTTACTTCATATTCATAAGGTAATATTGTTGCGTAAAATAAAATATTCTAATATTTTGAACCAATCTAAATTTTATTCTAATATTCTGGTGTGTTTAAGGAAGCTGTATACCTAATTTATTGTGCTGTATTTTATATTTTATAAATGTTAAAATCTTATCTAAACATTCTAGATTTAATTTATAAGAAATTTAATTGCATTTACTTGTTATAAAAAATTAAATAAATGACAAATAATTTTTTCTTATTACTTTTTCTCAATTATTCTAATATTTTGAATATGAGCTGTAGATGAATGTATTGCTTGCACCTCTGCCATGATATTATATTGCACACGACACACGCACTCATTTGCTAATGATTTAATACACATAGATGAAGCAACTCTATTTGCCATCATTTCAAATAAATTACAAATTTAAAATGTCCTGTCGAAAAAGGACATGCAGGAAAAATGTCTATTTTAAAGTTAATTTTTCGCTTTCTACATCAAACGTACAATTTTTGTTTGTTACGATAGGTTATTTTTTAATGCGTTATAACCTTACAAATTAGCGATTCATTTATATTGTGTAAAACAGCTGCAAAGAAATCGGAAAAAAAAATTGAGAAATTCAAATATTCCGTTTTTTAAATGAAACTTAATAGCATTATTTTAATATTATAAAGAAGTAACCATTGTCTGCAGGAGGTACCTAGTGAATCTACAGAGAATTTTTTAACTATAATTGCGGTGCCGAATTCTGGTTATAATCTCTGCTCCAACATAATCAATATTTTTCGGCGGTATAATAAACTAGCAAAAGCCATGCTTTGTTTGGATTCGCGAAGCATTATTTTATAAAACAGATATTTAAAAGTAACAATATTTTTTTTTTTTTTTTTTTTTTTTTTTTTTTTTTTTGCATCTTTATTAAACAAAAACGTTATTTTATGTTTTGGCGCATTTTAATTTTTTATTTATGATGTAAAACTGGCATAATAAGATATTTTCGAAGCAAATTTTTACAATTTTTTTTTAAATTTTCAACTAAAAGCTCTTTTAAAGATGTTTTTACAATTTCAAGTAGCCACTGGTGTTTTTTAATTGTTTGAAATATGCATGTTTCCAATCTTTGTAATCAACATCCGATAATCTTTGATAGCTATTTTAGAATAATATATTTGAAGAAAGCTTGAAGAAAGTTACTTCTTCAAAATCCTATTTTCTGGAAAAAACATTTGAAATCTGCTTTCGTTGATACTATGAATTTTTAACTGTAAAACATTTTATTTTAATTTCTTCGTTTTTATACATGTTAGCGTATGAGAATTGCTGTAATTCTCTCCGCGTGGGAGAACTTTTTACTTTCTGCGAATGGCAACTCAATTAATGGAATTACCTTTTAACGAAGCGCTCTCTCATTCTCGCAGTGACGTTTTCACGAATAATTATTGTTGTGTTTGCGAACTTATTAAAGTCTTATTTTTCTATAAAATCCTTCTGATTAATGAGTCGATATTATTTAGCCACAATACGACCTTCGCAAAAATATTTATAAAGAGCTTGAACCAACAACTTCACGCAGAACTTTTAATTTTTCATTTATATAACAAATTTAAGAATTAATTTTATTTGTTTACAATTATTTTGTTGCCAGTTTACAAAAAAAAAAAAAAAAAAAAATCCATAATACAATTCTTTTAAAATGTTTAAGTGTCATCTGTGGAAACGATTTTGCGGGATAATGAAAACATGTTTTATTTAATAAATTAATCATGATTCTATCTATAATTATACTCCATGATTTAAACTTTTTTTTCTGAAAATATACGCGTTTCATTTTTTATTTATTTGCTAAAATGCGT
This sequence comes from Maratus speculifer, assembly GCA_964019185.1. Taxonomy (NCBI): domain Eukaryota; kingdom Metazoa; phylum Arthropoda; class Arachnida; order Araneae; family Salticidae; genus Maratus; species Maratus speculifer. The sequence continues at coordinate 146,642,849 of OZ025300.1, forward strand.
CCGTATTGGAAATGCATGTAAAATAAATTAATTAAAATAATAGTTTTTTTAACGTTTTACTGTAAAAAAAAAAATATATTCTGCAAATCTACAGATCATAATTTATTTTTGTGTTTAATTTGAAGTTAAAATATTGAATAGTTTTTTTGTAAAGCGTACGACAAATTGTAATTTGAGTGGACTAGTAGAGGATTCGCTTCGCTCATCCTAATTATAAAAGAATACGGATATAAAAAAATCTGTCTTGTATTGTGATTTTTATTACACTGTTAGATTATAAATTACAAGTTTGGTAAGATGTTAGAGACTTATCACAGCCATCTATGTTAGAGTGTATATCTTATTTTATTTTTCTGTTTGAGATTTTTGTGCAATGTCAATTTTTTTTACATTTTGCAGTTTTCAGATCTTGTTAAAGTTTTTAAAATCTGTGTGCCGTACATAACCTTATATTTATACACTACCACCAAAAAGAAGTTATCAAAATCGCTTGAGTACCTCATGAGATCATGAGATATTACCCAGAAAAACATTATATTTCAAAAAAAGATTTAAAAAAAAAAACTTAGGCACTTATAAGTTGTGTGAAGATCTTGCAGAATTTTATCAAACACATGAATTACAGTATATGGAAACATTTGAATAAAAATTAATTAATATAATGAATGAAGTTATGTTTTAACCGTTATTGTATCTATGTCAGTACCTATGTGACTCTCGGACCAGAATCTCTAACACGAATTTTATTCAGTTAACACTTCTTTTTTTTTTTTTTTTTTTACAAGAGAATTCGTATTATTTTCGTTGTGAACACTAGAAAATTTATTTCGAAAATATAGTGGTGCAAGTAGACTTTAAAAATATAAATAAGTATAAAAATTTACTTAAAAATTAATGTGAATGTGTGTGGCACCTGAATCAATGCATTTCCTTGGATTTTTACGATTATTTCCAATGATTATAAAAAACGGACATACCAATCGATTAAGGAAAGTTCAAAGAACTATTTAGATTTGCAGCAAAAATATTTTTTTTTTCAAAAAATTTCACTCATGCCGGCCAATTTACCTCCTGCCATCTCCATAGAATCCATATGAAATAACATATCATTTTATTTAACTTCGCGTGCTGCATAGATTTGTAGTGTATGCATTCGTAAAAACGAATATCTTTTCACATATATATATAACTAACAGAATAAGACCAAAAAAGAAAAAAATAATGAGAAAAAACAAGAACATATTCTGCTTCAGTTTGATATTGTTTTTCAGTACATTAAATAAAAAAACAACTTCAGATGGGTACTCACTACAAAATTATAAAATTGTGGATACTGTAAAAAAAAAAAAAAAAGATCCAAATTTTGTAAGATTATAAGATTGTAAGATTTCTAGGAACAGCAGTGTTCCAAATTGTGAAGCTTATTTTGTAGCATAAAATAGTTGAAAAAAGTTAGATCCTTAATAATATTAAAATAATGAAAACATCTTAGATAATATACATTATATATAAGAAGATTCGTTTGTTTTATAGTTACAGATACTTAAGTATCTGCCCTGTTTTGAACCATTTTTTAATAATTATTTCGGAAACATTATTTTTCCATTTTGGGAACACGGGTGTACCCCCCCCCCAAAAAAAATAGAAACGGAATAATACAAATAAAAATACAATTTGGGTCTTTTATTTTTACAGTATAGAGATTTACTGTAATATGACATTTTCTTAAGTAATAAAAAATAGACTTTTTATTGAAAGTGATTTAAAATTGACTTAATATAATTTAGAGTATGATGATTTTTACAGGCAAGAAGACATATTTTATCAATGACCACATATTTCTTGACACGTAATGTACTATAACAATAATTTTATAACTTTTCCAATTGTCTAAAAAGACAATATGATTTTTAAATATTGCATAGAAATTTAAAAAATATTCCAATATACATTTCACTCTTACTTTCTAAATCTGACATACATATTAAAACACACCAAACCAATATTTAAAAAATAAGTACATATAATAAACAGAACATTTTACATTCCTATACTCTTAAAGCAGAAAATACATTAAAACGATAGAATTTTTTTTTTTTTTTTTTTTTTGCTTACAATCAAGCATTAAAATAACCTAAAACACATTATAAATGTTTTAACATAAATTGAGAGAACAAAAACATAAAATCCCCGAAAAAAAGAATTGTAGAAAATAAAATGTTTCTAACGTATCTGATGTATTTCATTCATAATGGGTTACCACTCCCTTTTCATAATTTGGGTAATCAGAAAAGAAATTAAACTCGGCTAAAGAATTGCAAACGTTTGACGTAGTTTCAAAACTTCAGAAAATAAATCTATCTGGAATGCTCATAAATTTCTTTATTATTATAATAGATTTACGAAATTAGATTATCTTTCTTTCGGGAATTTAAAATTCATAAAGAAACGGAAGAAATTAATGCCTTTAATTATCAGAAACATCTCAGGATATCACTTAATGGAACAGGATAACGCAGTAATTGATTTGTGCAATTGATTATTAGGGGAGAGTGGGGATACTTGAGCCACCCCTATTATCTCTACAGTTGGTTAATTTTTCTTTCTAAAACTGGCAATATGGTAACATATTTATAGTTCTGAACATGTAAAAAAAATCACCTTGGTTCCATTTCGAAAGTATGGTGATCAATAGTTGTTTTTTCCCTATCAGAAGTAAATATTTAGGTGCATGTTTTTTTTTTTTTTTTTTTTTTTTTTTTTTTTTTTTTTTTTTTTGTAATCAAAGTTTTGTTTAAAGTTGCAACAATATATATAAATTTAATAAGTGTAATGTAAATTGTATTTGTAATCTAAAATAGTTCAAATAGCTGCATGCTTTACTTAGTAAAACTCTGATAAACAAAAATAGTGGTAATGGGGATACTGGAGAAAGTGAGATAGGGGATACTTGAGCCATGGCTCAATCATCCCCACTAGGAAATTAGACATGGGTGAGACTAACAAAAAATAAAATAACGTCCTTATATTCACCAATAGATTTTTTACTGGATAAAAAGGAAAATATTTTTTTTCTTAAAATAATAATGACCTAGAAAAAAAATATTTAAAAATGCATATTTTTTTAATGAAAATATCAATTTTATTTTTCATTTTGACTGTTTAGATAAATGTAAACATAGTTTTCAATTTAACATTTATTATATTAAAATAACTTTTTAAAATTGTTTAAGAGGTCATAATCTCTAATACTTTAATTAAAATTGTTAATATTGGAATTGTAACCTCCGTTACTGTAACTTTTTTTTAATCAAAGAAATGACTTCTATTGTCTCCAACAGAGGGCAAAACTGAGTTACCATGTAGGTAAAAGTAAAAAGACGTGTGGCGTTACATTTATTCTGAATTTGTTCCTCAAACATGTTACCAATGAATTGAAAATCTGTTTTGAAGGACTTTATGTATCATAATTTATCATTCTGTAAATTATTTATGCAAAAATAAAGCGAAAAAAATTACTTTTGTGGGTATTTTTCAACGCTGGCTCAAGTATCCCTTCACCATGCCTCATGTATCCCCATGAGGAGGATATTTGAGCCACGATGTAAAAGAAAAAGTAAAAATTTATTAGACATAGAAAAATAGTTCAAAATTAATTGAAAGTGGTTTTCAATTGAAGAAAAAAATATCAAATTTTCATTTTCAATATTTTATTTTGTTCTAAGAAATTATAAAAAATTTTAAAAAATTAAAATGTAAAAAATGGCTCAAGTATTCCCATCTTCCCCTACTGATACTGATTAGAGATTTTTATTATTGAAAATATCCTTTACTAGATTATGTTTAATTAATTATACTTTTTTGTAAATATATATATGTATTGGTTAGGACGAAAATGCGAAAGTTTCATTAATTTCACATATTTGTGCTTCCTATGTAACGCCTGACAACATTGTAATATATTTCGAAATTTCAAAGAAATCCAAAAAAGAAGATATTTTATTCACATGCACAGCACAATAAAGTAATTCTAGTTACATTTTTTTTCTTTCTAATTATATTTTGAAGTACACGAAATTTCATTCAATAGTGGAAGTTCGAAAGAAATATTAACTATTATACTCTCTGTGTATGTGTGGAATTTGCGCAACAATCTCTTTGCACTTGTGTGTCCCAATTCACTGGATATCATCTTTCTTTGATAAATTGGTTTTTGGTAATAAATGAAAATAATATTTGCCTTGTTATACTTCTTAATACTGTAGAAAATACTTTAGAAAAACTATACTTTAGAAATTTAGAAAAAAACATTCAAATAATGTCTATGCTTTTCATGTCTCTTATGGAATTTTTAATCTTTATACACCGGTTTTTAAAAACACAATTTTTGCATAATTGAATCAGAAAAATGCTCGGAATAATAAATAAAATATTTACTAGTGAGAATAATAAATCATGATTAGAGTATGAATGCGTGTACGTGGTGCATGCAAATCAAGATTGGCAAAAACGCGTTGTCCGTATGACTTAATAATTTACTGATAAAAAAAATGTTGAATTTAAATTAATACTATATGTATGTATGTATATATATATATATATATATATATATATATATTATTAAATATTTAACTTTCCAACAATTAATGATACATTGAATCATAGTACATATATATATACAGGGTGATTTTAAATTATTTTTACAATAAAAGAGGGATGATAGTACACATCAAGATGAACAATATTAGATAGGAGACCAAGAGTCACAAACGTTTTCCAAAGGAGATAGCCTCCATTAAAGTTTAGAGACCAAAATTTCAAATGAACATAAAAAACGGAAAAATCGGTCGATTGATTTGCAGTTTTCACTAAAATTATTCTTTATGTCGGCATTTCCTTGAATTTAAATTATAAAGATAAATTTCAAAAAACGCCGATGGAGGGCGCTTTAGACTTTGGAGTAACGAACAGCTATTTTTTGCCGGTATTTTTTGCATCTCATTAAATGTTTTCATAAGTTTAGACTCAAACTTAAATTTTGAGATCAAAATCTCAATAGTTTGGAGTGATTAAGTAGCACAAACTGAGCTGTGTTCAGAGGGTTCAAATTTCAAATGATTATAAAAAAGGGAAAATTTTTGTCGATTAATTTGCGGTTTTCTCTAAAACTATTCTTTATGTAGGTAATTTCGTGAAAACAAATTATAAAGATAAATTTTTAAAAATGCCGATAGAGGGCACTTCAGATTTTGGAGTAACGAACAACTCTCTTTTGGTGTTATTTTATGCACCTTATTAAATGCTTTTGTAAGTTTAGAATTTAACTTAAATTTTCAACTCAAAATTTGAATAGTTGGAAGTGATTAAGTAGACAAACTAAACTGTGTTCAGAAGTTCAAATTTCAAATGGTTATAAAAAACGGAAAAATTGGTCGATTCGTTTGCAGTTTTCGCTAAAACTAATTTTTAAATCAGCATTTTCTTGAAAATAAATTTTAAAAATAAATTTCACAAAATTCGACAGAGGGCGCCTTAGACTTTGGAGTAGCGTACAACTATTTTAACTGTTATTTTTAAAATCTCCTTAAATGCTTTCAAATGCATAGACTTAAATTTTGGGCTCAAATTATGAATCGTTAGGAGTGTTTAAGTAGTGAAAAATTGAATTGTGTTCGAGGAGGGGGAGGGTTAAATTTCAACTCCTGAACTCAGTTCAGTTTGCGATTCTCAACCCCTACCAACAATTTAGAATTTGAGTTCAAAATTTAAGTTTAAATCTAAGCTTCCGAAAACATTTAATAAGCTTTTGCAAACATTTAATTAGAACCAAAAAATAATGGTTAAAATTAATTGTTGGTTACTCTGAAGTTAAGACGCCCTCTAAAGGAATATATTGAACTTTATCTTTAACATTTATTTTCAAGAAGATACTGATTTAAAAAATAGTTTTATTTTAAACCGCAAGCGAATCGACCAATTTTTTCATTTTCTATAATTATTTAAAATTTGAACTTATATTATAACCTTATATCTTATATTATAACCATTATTTTTATTCTACATTATATAAAATATATTTGAAAATATGTATAGCCATTTGTAAAACTCACGTGTTCGTGTTTTTTATTTAAAGGTTAAAAAACACCAGTGTCTAAACTTTTGCTGAGCATTGTAGATTACAGCTTCCTATAAATTTTCGATAGTCAAAATTTTTATATTTAATTCTCAAGAATATCTTAATATTATTGAAAAGCTTGAAAAAAAATACATACTAAATATTCCATCTAGAAAGGTGTAATAAACAAACTTTAGAAACGAATATGCATAAATCAAATTGAACGCTTATTATGTATTCATTTCTATAAAATTAAGGAACAATTATACATAAAAAATAAAGAAATCATGGTTTTAATACATACATTTAAGATGAACAACACAGTTTCAATGCAAAATAAAATTCCTATAAAAGTAACTGTCTAACTAAATTCTGTCTTATTCCGAAAACACCGTTAAAAATATTCTAAAATTCTGTCGTTTGTAAAATTAGACATAACTTGCATTCAATTATTTTCTTTGCAATTCGCATTTAATTTAATTTTCCTTTAGAACGATTTAAAAATCTTCGCGTAACAGCACTTTAGTAAATTTTCTATCTACAATTTATCTAAGAGAATTACGGTAAATTACAACATTGCATATTTCTAAAAATGCATTATAGAAATAAAAGAATTTTTTTTTTTTTTTTTTTTTTTTTTTGTAACCTTGTTTTTTTCATGTTCTCCACTACACATAAAGTATCGTCAGATAAGTTTATATGCAAAAAGTTATACTGTAGGAGTAACTTTATTTCTTATTAAAGGTTAATTTGTGATTTTTTATTCTTTCACTTAGTTAGTAAAGGGTATGCATTTTATTTATTTTGCATTTTATTAGTCTTCACTTTGTACTACGCCAGTCGTATAAACCCACATGCAAATGCAATAAATTTACACAAAGTTATAAATGTTGTATTTTATTCATTTTTTATGCACTTATTTTTTTTCTCAAATGCTGATTTTTCAACTAATTTTAATATTTGCAATTACTCCTTTCTACTTAATTGGTGTTTAGAATTAAAAATGATATGGAAGAAGTCTGGTATTGATTAAAAAGGAATCGTGTATGCATTTTAAAAATCGACTTTTTTATTACAATTAAATTTGATTTTTAACTTATAGTTTGGAAGAAAATTGGCATGATATTAAAAAACAAAATTGTCCAAAAATGGAATATTTAATTATTTATGTTTTGATTGGGTAAACATATGCAGAGACAAAAAAGAAAGATATTGTATTGAATCTGCCAAAATCTTCTATAAAACATTAAAAATTTTTTTTGTTATTTTTGCACTTTTTTGCATCATGCAGACTAAGTTACCTTTAACACATGAAAAAGTGTCAAAATCTGCCTCTTGAGTCAGATTAACCTTGTTATATCTTAAAATGCATAGGAAAGCAGGTTTTTACTGTTATGTTTTACGTTTGTGGATTAATTTACTTCAAAATACGTTTTTAAACAATTTGAAATTAAAAGAGGGGGAAAAGAAAAAAAGTTCTGTCAGTCGCTCGGCATAATAATGACGCAATCAAGATCTGGCTTATCTAGCAGGGGATTGTGGGTAATTGAATCATTACCCACAACGTAATTAAATTGGGTATTATGAAACAAATAAAAGAATAAATTTAAGCAATGGGGTTTTAGAGAAAGTATTATTTTAATAGATTAAAGTTGCCTAGAATACATAAAATACGATAGCGTAGATTAAAGGTATATAATTAAAATATAATAAATATATTAAAATATTTTCAATCTTTTAGAGACGAGAGTCTTTTACGGATTTTTTAATTATTTATCACCAATTTTTGGAAATGATTTTTTTCGGCTAATAGATTCGGGGATACTCTTTAAGTAAAAAAGGAAATAATACAGTAAAATTTTACTGATGAGAATGATAAACGAGGTTTGACACTTTACACGGCACGTATACTGGTTGCTCGTTTCCAAGACGTTAAAAGACTGAAAAACTATAAATATTGTCAGAATTTGAAAATAAATATGGGTGATTTTTTATTATTGCATGTATATATATATATATATATATATGTGCAGGGTGTCCGAAAAGTCTGGAAACGGCCAAATAACTCGAGAAATACATATGAGATTGAAAAACGTAAATATACGTGTTAAATATTTTTAAATAAGTTACTCAGTGATACCAAATTTGACCTTCGCAACCGACCCCTTGGGGGTCAGAGGGGGTCCAACTTTGAAATATTAAATTATAACCCCCATTTTTTATTGCAGATTCGGATTCTACGGACAAAAATACGTAACTTTTGTATTTGATGTTTATTTCAAATCCTCGTTTATCACGGTGTATTCGAGCATATTAAATCGATACATATTTCGGCTTTTACAACGGGATTTTCCCTAATCGAAACTGATTGGGCAGGATTTTTGACGTCAAATTCCCCGTCTTTTGCAGAAATAGCGTTTCCTGAAAATCACCCTTAGCGATTATTTCAATCGTGCTACACTGTTAAAAATTTGACCCATTTGCTGCAGCGTCACTTCACAGCTATTATAGAATATCTCTTTTGTGACCAATGAGAGTGCTCCATAACACAGTAAGGTAATCGTTTTCGATAAAAGTGGTGGAGTGACGATGCAGCAAAAGTGTCAATTTTTTACAGTGTACTTTACTGTGTTATGGAACATTCTCATTGGTCATGAAACAGATATTCTATAAAAGCTGTCAAATTTTAAACTGTGTGTAGTACTATCGAAATAATCGGCACGGGTGATTTTCAGGAAACGCTATTCTTGCAAAGGACGGAGAATTTGATGTCATAAATTCTCCCCAATTAGTTTCGATTAGGGAAAATCCCGTTGGAAAAGCCGAAAAATGTATCGATTTAATATGCTCGAATACACCGTGATAAACGAGGATTCGAAATAAATATCAAATACAAAAGTTGCGTATTTTTGTCCGTAGAATCCGAATCTGCAATAAAAAATGGGGGTTATAATTTAAGATTTCAAAGTTGGACCCCCTCTGACCCCCATGGGGGTCAAATTTGGTATCACTGAGTAGCTTATTTAAAAATATTTAACACGTAGATTTACGTTTTTCAATCTCATATGTATTTCTCGAGTTATTCGACCGTTTCCAGACTTTTCGGACACCCTGTATATATATATATATATATATATATATATATATATATATATATATATATATATATATTTGTAATCATATCTGTCTCTTTTTGCAATTTACCATTTGAAAAAAACAAGGTGATATGTGAAATATTTCATTCATTTATAAGCATTCAATGTTTCCCTTAAATTAAAACCTAATTTCATTACTCCATTTTATGTAGTTTTTCAAAAAACACTTTACAAAAGCTCAGCGTGGGATAAATTCGAATATTGTAAAATTGCTGTGATTTACGACTGTTAAAGTGAGAATTAGCAAATATGTTAAAACAATTCACATTTGATCCGTTACTTTTTGTGATATCTCGCCAGGAATAATAATAAAAAATTGCCTATTGGGGATCTCTAAGTTCTTTTTCAATTTATAACCGTTTTTTAATCATTATTAACTATTAACTGTTTAAAGATAATATTTAAAATAAATGATTATATATATATATATATTTTAATTTAGCATATTTTTTGGCTGTACCGATATTAAGTTGATATTTTCCAGTGATTCGTTTAAGGCTACGCTGATATTTAAAAGGTAAAAAATATTTTTAGGAATAACGGCTAAGGAAATTTCTACGGTATTTTTGAAGAAAATAATTAAAACTCTTTACCATATATATATTGTTTTAATTAAAAAATATATAAAATATTTTTATTGATTTATTTTTATCATTTTCTTCTTATGTAGACACCAGGATGGATTTTCATGAGAATGGGAACATTTATATTTTCTGTGACTTAATAAGAAATATACCAACTATTTTAGCAGTAAGAATTACTGCTGATGTTACCAGGAATATAAATACTATTTGACACCTTGCAGACAGTTTACAATTTTTCATTTAACTATTTTAAGTATTTTATGGTGATTCTAACTATGCTAAACTTTTTAATTTTATATGCTTATATATTTTTAATATTTTCATAAGTACTTTATTTATATGTAGATTTTTAAAAATATTTAATTTACAAAATAAGCTTTTCGCTTTAAGAACCCAATACATAAAATCTGACATTATTACAGTTTAAATCAAAAGCACTATCAGTGATACTAATTTTCTGAAAAAAAAAAACCAAATCTGTTAGTTTGAAAAATCAATTTGCCTATTATTTTAGAACGAAAATGTAAACTATATGAAACTTAAAAACTTCCTATTTTTAATACACACATGCAAACTGTTATCCTTTTTATACCAAAAAGTACAGAACAAAGTTACTAAAAACATATTATTTCCTTGACGGAAAGATTTCTTTACTTTGTAGTTATAAATAAAACACCAAATTTCTTATAAGAAAAAAAATTCCGAAAATTTTCAGTTTTTTTTTTTTTTTTTTTTTTTTTTTTTTTTTTGCAGCAGCGTCTTGATACTGGTTCAACAGCTGGCTCATTCAAAAGGTCGCATAAAGCACTATTTCAAAACAATTGCAACAGAAAAACTCAGAAACATTACAAAAAGGAATTTTTACGCAGCATAATAACTGTCTTCGTAATGTAATTTATACAGTAAAAGATATGACAAAAATATTGTTTATATAATATTAGATATAAAATAGAATTACCAGAAACTTATCCAAATAATAACAAGAAAGATAAATCATGCGTCAAGCCTACATTATAAAAAATATAATTTCAACACTTAAAGAATAATTTAATAATATTTTACTTTCTAATAAGGTAAATAATATATGCAAGTAATCGTTTTAGAAAATAACATTCTTGAAAATCGCTGTTTTCAACTGCTTACAAGAAAATTTCAATTTTCTTGTTGTCAGTAATGTATAAGAAATCCTAAAAGATGAAAAGAGTATTTCACTTAAAGATTTGGTATCAATTATCTACAATCTATATACTTTATTTCGGATTATATATATAATTATTTTTTATTATTATCATAAATACTTTGTTTATACGTAGATTTAAAAAAATATTTGATTTAAAAAAATTAGTTTTTTACTTTAATACCTAAAACATAAGATTTGAAATTATTAAGACATTAGTTTAAATGGAAAACACTACACGTAATGCATAGTTTCTGTAAATAAAATACTCAAAGATGTTAGTTTTAATAATCAATACGCCTATTATTTTAGCATCAAAATGTAAATTAAATGGAACTTTGCAACTTTCTATTTTTTTAAAAAAGTAACTTAGAAGTTATTATTTTTTGTATCAAAAAGTACAAAACAAAACTACAAAAACTGTGTTTTTTATTCCTTGGAATAAAAAGGTTTCTTTACTCTGTAGTTATAAATGAAATACCATTTCTTATAAAAGAAAATTTCCTAAAAACTTATTATTTTTTTCTTTCCTGCAACAGCATTGGTTTGGTTCATTCAAGATGTCGTATAAAGTATTATCTTAGAACGATAACAACAAAAATAGAAAAACTCAGAAACAGTAGAAAAGGTAATTCATATCATAATATCTGTCTGACATACCATAATATACCATTGACATATGGTGCTGACATACTGACGGTATGGTACTGACATACGTACTGTCATACACCTATTGACATACCATAATATCTGTCTTCCTAAAGCAATTTGCTTAGCAAAACATGAGACAAAAATGCTTATATATGAATATATGTATACATATACATAAGAATGGATGTAAAATACGATTGGAAATTAATCCAAATGATAACAAGAATGATAAATCATGAGTCATGAGTACATTATGAATTATTTCGAAACTGAATACTTTAACAATACTTCGCTTTTAATAAAGTAAATAAGATATTTATGTTACTGTTTTAGAAAACGCTTAACGGAGTTTAAAACAGTTCTTTTTAAGTAATTACGTTATTTATTTTCCAATTACCGGCCACAGTTTGAAAACTACTTCATTTCCTTTACAAAAAAAATATTTTTATTTTTCTGTACAGCTCTGTATATTACTTACAGATTTATATGACTGTCACTTCTGAAGTTAAATTTTAATGCAGGAAAGATATACTTCAAACTATTACAAATAACTCTCCATAAGTGATCTTTCATCCAGATCTTTGCTTGACCCTGTATATAATTTTGCTTATATTCTATAAAAAATTATTTGTATACTAAATATAGTTCGGCTTGTAAATGCATGACTCAGTTAATAATCAAACAATGGCCCTATTTACCCTGCCTGCGACAGTATCAATCGTGATCAATCGACATCAGCAAGAAGTCTTCTTCACCGAAGAAGGAGGGTTTTGTAATATCATCTCACATGATCATTATACAGTAAATTACTTCCTAACAGTAACTGGCAAGGCATATCGCTCAACTCTAAGATTAGAAATCTACTGACCATGAAATCTATAGTTCAAAACTCCCATGTGCCTATTTCCTCCATTTAGAGAAATTATTTTAAATCAAAAATAGTATGATTGAATACTTCTAGCATAATGAGATAATATCGACACCTTTATTTCATATATAAAAATGAAAGTGATATTATTGTATCTATCACAAATTTATGAAAATCGTCTGTTTCATGCGATAAAATATGATTAAATATCAGTATCATATTTGGTGTTAAATGTAAGTAAGGGAGTTCATCTCTGTATCTGCAATTAATCTATCTTTGTCTAAAGTGTTTTCCTTCGATAGGATCTAAGATTTATTGTAAATTTCAGCAATCCAAACATTATTAGCATGAATCTTTTATGCATATTTTTGAAAGAATACTTTAAAAAGAAGATTAATGATTCCGATGGAGTAATGAATCTGGTTTTAGAGATACTGTTCACTTTGTGATAGAGGTTTATTGTACATGTCATTTATAATTAAAATAACACCTAATATTACATTTTAAATATGATACATTTTATATTTTCATTAATTAAAATTACTCTTTTTTTTTCAAAGATCTTATTTTTGAAATATGAGTTTTAGGGGAAGTGTTTTTTCTTTTTTCTCCATTTGTCTTTTTCATTAAATATCATAAGCTGATGTTATAATTTAAAAGAAAATTTATTGAAATTAAATCAGAAAAATAAATACAATATCTTATCGAAATTATTTGACTATTATTTTTATAATTATTATTTATTATTATATAACTCACATATAAAGAACATCCTATAAAAATATTATTACTTATTAAAAGGCGTGTTATGCTGTGAACGTCAAGAAGTTCTACCGTAAGTCATTTATCCCCAATTCAGTAAAAGTACTTATGTTTTTACTGAGTTATTAAAATGTTTAAAATGTGCGAACAGTTTATAATCGGATAATTTTCTTTTTTTCTTTCATTTTTCGAATATTATTATTATTTTCTTACATTACTATTATTTTTGTCTGAAATACACAAAGTTTATCTTTTTGATTATCAACAATGTTATTGAATTTACTTGAAATAAAGTTAGTAGAGTAAAATATCCAAATAAGGGACACTCCGAAAAGGGGATTCCTGTATTTAACGGACAAAAGCTCCGGTTCCAGTCCTTTGGTACGAGACGTGTAATAAAGTTACCTCTGACATTCGATTGACATTCTGGGACATTCGATTTAAGGAAACTTAAAAATGCGATTAAAGGAGCTGGGGATTGCATTTCAGATAATGATAATTATCTGAAGAAAATAAATTAAGAAAATAATAATTATTTTTAATAAAATAATAAATTAATGAATGAAATATTTACACAAAATTATTAAATTAGATAGCGAAGAAATACGAACAAAAACTGTAAAAGTTAAATTCAATACAAATATCTGTTAAATCTTACTATATAAAAAGCTAGTCAAACATTAATTGTGGTGTACAATAGTAGGATCCTTTATTTAAGAATGTCCATTGGAAATTTTATTGCAGAAACATCATATGAACAGCTTTCATTAGCTTACGCTCACCTTTTTTTAACATCAATATGTACTTATACCCAGAACAGCGAATAACTTCAAATAGTAAACAGATTAAGCGTTCCAGAAGCGTTTATTGTTGAGAGGTTTTGCTACATTTTTTTCATTCTTTAAGTTTTTATCCTTATTCTACTTAAGAAGTTCAAAATATTAATTATATTCAAATCAATATAAAAAAAAAATATTTGCCTTAAAATAATTTTTAGTTATAGTATGAGACGCCTAAAACGGCAGGTAGAAGGGAAAGGACACTGCTCAGCTTGCGGAAGCTTCAACAAATCCTTTCTTAGCAAAAAATCAACACTGCGTAATGTTTGCTCTATATAGGTATCGTTATAGAGGTTAATGGACATTCTCAATTCCGGACAACTGTATTTAGCAAAAACTTTTTTAAATCCAAATTTCATACATATTTGTATATTATTACTCACAATAGTAGACATCTCCGATTATTGAACAAATTCCGAATATCCACACTGTTCGTTACTGGGAGATTTTTTTTAGGTATTTTGTTAAAAGAAATCTTTAAAATATTAATAAAAATAAATAAATATCTGTTCTATATTAATAAAATAAAGAAAAATAAATTATAATTTCCAGATTTTTCTTCTCTTAAATATATATCTTATCTGATGGCAATTTTTGTATTTTTTATACGTACACATATTATAATGTTATTAAAACCACAGTTTTAAGTGCAAAATCTAGATACAACTTTCTACTTTTCCCTATTATAAATTCTAAATTACTTTTTTTACTAAAAGTAATAAAAAATGAATACAACAGTAGATTTCAAATCAAATATAGTTGTATATTTTTACTGATAGTTTTCAAATTATCATAAACATAACAGTAACAGCATGAAAAACAGATAAATCTCATGACAGCATCTTATGTATTGATGTCCTTTCTTTGTCTTGTTTTTAAATCGTAGTTTGGACTAAAATGAAGAAATGCATTAGAAGATCTTTTTAAGCTTCTTCATTTCTTTTTTTTTTTTACTTTTTATTAATGAGATAAGAATTAGCCTTTGAAAGTAAGAACTGCCATTGAAAATAAGATAATGAATTTAACTTAAAATATCTTTCTTTTAGTGATATTATTACTTTAAATTTGGAGAAAAAAAATGAGAATTTAGAATGCATAATTTCTGTAATGCAAGACAACGTTGTATGTTTAAAAATAAACTCTTCTAGAATTAGTGGTTTTTTCTTAAACAAATTAAAACTAATTGAATTTCATGAAGGATTTCGCTTGGTATTGTAAGTAAAATCAAAAGTGCTGATTTTAGTACCTCAAAAAAATTTGACGCTTACTTAAATCGTTGTTGTAGATGGAAAGAAAAATTCTCCAATTTCAAATGTTAAGAACTACCACAGTGATGAAAAAAAATCAGCATCATTTTAGAAGAAAATCACTTAATATATTCGGCTTACTAATAGAATTAATAGAATGAAATTTTTCAATCTCAATACATAACTCGCCGAAAAAAAGTTTTTCTCTAAGCAAGCTTGCATTGTAAGATAGATTTAATAGTTATACTTTATAGATAGACTTTATAGTTAGATGGCAATTTAATTGTTGGCAGAAATAAATAGCATATCAAGACTAATATTCAAAATATGTTATAGTTACTACATAAAGGTTTTTACCGGTGTTCTCTAGTCGGAAATGTCCGGATGTGATTGAAAGTATTTTTTTAAGCGCACAAGTTTCAAAGATAAGAACATTAATTAATTTTATAAAATGCACTTAATTGAATCATGTTTCATTTCTTCTAATCCTTTAACCCTTTCCGACGCACTACTCTTTAAAGTTGGAATTTAAAGAAAAAAAATTAGGCAATCTATTTAGGCCTAGAGGAGTACAGAGGTATTGTTTTGTAAAGATTGCACTAACCATTTTAATTATACAGCTGTTGCCGAAGTGGTAACCTCCCATAAGTAAAGCATTTATAAGCGCAGTGAGAAGAGCATTGCTGTGAAGTGCGTATTACAGTAAAACATTTTACTTATTATTTAAAAAAAGTAGAGTTTGATCTCTCTGGTGCTGCCATCTAGAACTTATAAGAAAGATTTAAAGTATCCTTTAGAGTAGTTTTTGAAATATTCACGGAGTTTTTGTGTCTCTAAACAGGGGGAACTTTAAGTGTTGCCGACCCTGCAACACTGCGCGTTAATGGGTTAAGTGGTAATTTAAATTCTTACATTATAAGCCAATTTCATAAAGCATATTTCTTTATAACTATCCTTATGCCCATGAAATAACATTAGTGTTTCACTCTAGGTTCTGAATTACATTTAAAGTCATAATTAGTTGGACATTCTATTGATCAGTTTACAGTCACGCGTATCGAGCGTTTTAAATACAAATAGATATAACTGTAATTAAATGTTTTACTATCCCTGATGTTCAATATTTGCCTATTTTAAAATGTGTATTTTATAAAATGTAATGTTAATTAATTAGTTTTGTCTTCTCTCCAATAAACTACGTTTATAAATGCGAATTTCGAAAGCTATATTACTATGCATAATTATTTGCTAGCATAACGGTAGGAGGGCATACTTGACACAGCCAAAAATATTCATAAATTTTTTTTTCAATTCTATGCATAACTTACGGTGACATAAGGGCACACATACAGACAGGCACACGAACAGACAGACATTTTGTAAAAACATGGTTTTTTTGCAATCTTTGACCCATAAAACGTGTAAATCCGTCGAAAACCGGATGTTGAAAAAAATCGATTACAATATTTTCTTCTATTGAAAATAGAAGAAAGTAAAAAAAAAAAAAGCATAAAATGTTAGAGTAACATTAATGTGTGTGGGCGTAGCGTCCTTGTCATGCCTTCCCCTAATAAAAATCAGCAGAATTTATTCCCTTATAACTTTTCAAAATATTAAATGCAACAAATTCTTGAAATATAAGTCTTATTTCTCATCCCTTATATCTTAGAATGCTATACATAAATTTCAGTATAGGAAGATTATTGTATGCATTATATCGCGATATCTTTTGTCATAAAAGTTACAAATGATTCTCATTTATCAGAATCCTTCCTTAAGAAATATGATATTGTTCTTTGGATTAAAATATCTATAATTTCATAACTTTCGAAACATTTATATTATGCATTCGCATATTTTGACATTTTTATTGCATTCAAAAAATATATTCATATGCATTAGAAAAAACAGAGAAAATGTTTATTTATCAAATTTCCGTATATTGTTTAACTAAACATTTAAATGCATCGAGATATAATCAGATTTTAATTAATTTTATTTGGAATTTCTTTTAAAGCATATAATAAAAATTACTATTACTTCTAATCTAAATTAAAATGAAATTTTTATTTCATGACAGCAATATTTGAATTGTAATTTAAACATTTGTTTAAAAAATAATAAAAAATGAAGTAGTCTCATATTAATAGAATTAAAGAACTTGCATATATTTTTTTTAGTAAATTCAAGAAATATTCGCTAAATTATCCCTTTCCTCTAGCAACAAAATTGTTATTAACGTTTTATAAAAGTTAAATTAAATACTTTATGTAAAAACGAAAACAAAAACAAATGGGCATTAAAAGTATCATTGTTCTTACAATTCTTGATTAATTGTTGCAATATAATTATAATTTCATTTAAATATCTTTGACATGTGAAGGTAAACAGACATAAAGTATTTATGTACGCAATAAGTTATTATACGTTCCAAAGATTATGCAGTATCCACTTATTGTATGCCTATTTAAAAAACAAAAGGAGAATATTTGAAAAATCCCAACAAAACATTTGTTACTTCTCATAAAAAAGTATGTTAGAAAAATCGCATTAAAAAGATTGTGCATAATTCTTTTTCTTATTATTTATTATCTCGTTACTGCAGTGACATATTTAGAAAGTGTCAAGTATTGAAGAAAGAAGCATATTTCTTCTATAGAGTTCTCCAACAAAGCTAGGATTACTAAATACGCGTAGAAATATTATGGCAGTATCATTCTTTTTTTATTCGTTTAGGTAATGGATTTGAAAGATAGATTTCTTTATGGATGTCTGGTGGTTTTTACATTAAAATGTCACATAAAATTTCACATTAAAGAACTTGCATATATTTTTTTTATTAAATTCAAGAAATATTCGCTAAACTATCCCTTTCCGTTAGCAACAACACTAATAGCATGCATGGTCACAGTGACGTCACTGTGAGTCACTTTGTTCACATCACATCTGTGACCAAAATGCCACCACTCAGTGACGTCACATTGTGACTGAGATGTGACTTTCTTAAAAATCTTTAGAAATTTATAAATATCCTTCAAAACATGTTACAGTAAAGCATCGTTTATACGACGATCACTTATACGACATTTACATTTATACGACGTTTTAATGTGGTCCCAATTCGTTCCTATTCATTTCAATGTAAAAATATATCTTTTATACGACGCCCAAAATCGTTTATACGTCGATTTTTCGATTTTGTATAGGTGTTTTTTTTTTTTGTTCATTTTTCTTTTATATTTTAAGAACGAGTGGAAGTTTGCAGCTATGGATGACACCAAAGAGCGTGTTTAAATATGGGAGCATTATAAAAATATATATGAGCATTATAAAAATATTGGCTGCTATTCGATTAGTCTGAAAAATCAGCTTACGTGAAACAGATTACACTGGGAGGGGTCATTCTTTTTTCGAGGATGGTCACCATTGCTGACCTGTTTTAAATTGCAAATAGACTATCCTTCTAACTGTTATCAGTATTAGCGACTTTTAGTTGGCTACGCGGGGTTTTTGTTTTTGACTTTAAATGGAAAGGAAATGATGTACTGCAAATGAGGAACCATTCGGTGAAACATAAACATAAGTGAAACATAAATAAAGGTACGCAAATTTAATTTGCTTACTAATTCCCCCCTCCCCCCTTTTTTTGTTTTGTTTAATTTACAAATTTATGCAAATCAGCACGTTAAACATTAAAATTAAGTGAAAGCAACACTAATTCTAGTTTTAGAAGTGAAAATCGATTATACGTCGTTATCGTTTATACGACGTTTTTCGGTAGTCCCTTCGGCGTCGTATAAACGATGCTCCACTGTATTTACTTTAAAAAACATGTTTCTGGCAATTTATATATCGTCGCTTTTCTCACAGTTTCGTCACTTTCACTTTTTCTCATTTCGTTTCTTTCATGAATGAAAGTGAAGCTCTTATGAATGATTATGAAACACTTCTGAACAAAGTCAAAGATAGAGAAAAATGATTGTCACAACTTTTTCTGTTAAAGAAATGAAAGGTTATACCTTATTTAGAAAATGCAAAAAATCCAGATTTTTGCATAATATCCAAAATTATTTAATTTATTTAATATACTGATTACGATGAATCTGTAATTTTTTTTATAAGTTATACACTTGTTTGAATTTTAAGACGCAATAAATTACACATTTCCATCTAGCCCAACAAACATGCATAAATACTGATAACTTTTGGCGACATGTATGTAAATTTTATGGCAAAGGTGTATTTTTTTTTAATTTACACTCTTGCGTATGTAAAAGTGACTAACTTACACATTTATTTTTCTGGGTATATGGTTAAGAATTTTTTATTTAATTTCTCCAGATTTAAAATTATGCATATAAAAGCATTCGAGATTAGAAAATACTTATTTCTTAGATGCTTTTTTGTTTAATAAATAACAAATTATTCAATTTATGATAAACGGATATTTAAAAAGCTCTATTAACATATACTAAATGTAATCAGAAAAAAGCAGGTCTAAAATCATAAAGAATTTATTAATATATCTTCTCTCTTCTTTTTTTAAGAAAGAAGAACATCACTTAAAAAATCGAACTAACATTTTTGAGCTTTTAAGAGATTTATGACCTCTGACAAAGCTATTTGAGATTTTTAAAAAATATTTGGTTGGATGGGAAAAAGATAGTAGAATGAGTAAAAATCATAAAATAGAAGTACTCTAAAACTGTGAAGAAATGTCTATTTCATTCTGGAAAGAAGCCAAAAGATCAACAATAGTGTAGACTTACTTTACTGCTTTTGAGGGCCATAAAAAATGTTTGATGTTTCAACTTTAATTTTGTGTTGACTATTGGATTCGATTTACAAATATTTTGGATAATCACTAAAAAATAGTCTTCTTATAATAGTGTTTCTGACTGTGTGCCATTCTCAAAGCGTTGCATTTAAAAATAAGGTACCCTGGGGTAATAACGCTACGTTAAACTTCTGCCAATTTTCACGGCTAAGTTTTAGTTTGTATTTTTCAAACAGATTTTTAAAATTATTGCTGTAAATTTTGGATATTTTTTATAAATGTGTTCCAATAATATAAACTAATTTGTTTTAGAGATTTACTTTATTTCAAATGTATTTATTTCATTTTCTTTATTTTCTCTTAATGTTGCTAAGCAACCCATTCATCTATCCTTATCCTTATAATGTTATAAATTTGAAAGCTTCTACGAAAATTTAAATGAAGTCAACATCAAAACTGATGAATTAATTAATGTCTTTGTACCTTTGCTTATAAACATAACATAGCTTAGAATAGAACATAGACTATGTTTTATTAATTTTATACAAATATTTTCCTTAATAATTCAAAATTTTCTTCTTTTTCATACAGAATCAATAGGGATTTTTTAAATAAAATTTAACCAATTTCCTTTATCGTTGCCAAAAAAATCAAAATTCGGAATAACAATTTATCAACGACAATAAGTTTCAACTGAGCAATTTCCATTCGAAAAATTAAACTAAGAAAAAATAAATAAATATGACGTCAGAATTAAAATAAAAATAGATATAGTACTTTTTGTTAAATGTTAAACACGGATATTTGTTTCGTTAATAAGAATTTTTCTGACAAAAATGGGGACATAATTAGAAGTAAAAGAAATAAAAAAGAATTATATTTTTAATAAATATTTCACTTAGTAAAATATGACGTCATAATTGAACAAAAACAGGTATTTTATAGGAGTAGTTAAAAATACAAGAAACATGGATATCAATAACTCATGAATAATGACGTCATTGTCGAAACTTCAGTGAAGGCTTGCTTTGGAGACACGAAATTTATTGTTTTTTATCTATCAGTATGTTCTTTTGTCTGTCTGTCTGTTCCGCTATAAATGCCGCAAAATGCAATCAAAAATTTTTTTTTTTTTTTTTCGGAAACAAGATTGTAAAACTTTAGATTACTGAGTTTATACTTACAAAAGTTCCTGATAGATCATATTTAGGTGTTTGTGGTTTGCAGGTATGTAGAAGTATGAGGATAATGAAAAATGTTTGTCCAAACTGTTACTTATCCTTATAAATCAAAATGTATAAAGAAATGCAAGATATTCAATAACAATTCGACAATTAATAGAAAGTGACAAATTTATATTAAGTGAGGCTAGGGGGTTCAGGGGGCGGAGCCCCCTTAAGAAATCTACTATGTTATAATAAAAAACATAAATAATAGATCATGAAAATTTCAGAATATCCTAACTTAACTAAATTTTTAATTTACCGCTTTTGATGGCTAAAGACTTCTAATTCCTATTTTATTCTTATAAATAATTACGTAATTTGAAAATTTTAAATTACAGTATCCAGAAAGTTGAATATTACCCAAAGGGTGTTTTGACCTCAAACTGGTAGACGGTAGGTGCTGGGTTCGAACCCAATCGCGACCGTCGGCCTAACCGTTCGGAGTTTTCCGTGGTTTTCTTCTAACCTTGCGTAAATACGGGTTAGGTTCCCTTAGAAAGACCCCCACGGAGTGCACCCCACCCCTTAGGGCCTATATCCCACGGCGTAGATGATTGACCGACATACATACAACCCAAAGGGTGTTTAAAAAAATATATGTGCAAAGCTGACGTTGAGGCTCCTGATCTGCAGATTTACTAGTTTATTTTTATTTTGATATGCTGAAATTTAATTCAGCATGATTCCAAGATTTGCCTGTTTGCCTTCTGACAAGTTGTAGATGAATGATGTACATTTTAATATACAAATTTTCTTTTTACCTTTTTCTGGTACATATGGGATAAAATAATTACAAATAATTTTTATTTGTTATCTTATCTATATTATAAAGGCCAAACGTATCTATGCGTAACTCATACGTCATTTTGCGAATGGAAACACTTTCAAATATTAAATGAAATTTGGGTATTGCAATTTTTGCTACAATTTTTTTAAGTTCTAAATATCGCACATTTATTATTCTTACACCATCGTGTAGGGAAAAATTTACTTTTAAATGAAATTTGTTTGAAATCTATATCTTAATATGTTTTTGAAACATTAATTTTTTTGTACTTTTTAATTACGCTTTTCTAATAGTGGCAACAGGAGTAATCCATTTTTATTAAAAGCAAAGGAAAAAAGAGAAGCAATTGATTACTGTATCTTTATGTTGCTTCTCATTAAAAGGGAAAAAAATTGAAATTTAATTATCTTCTATTATAAATTGGTGAATTTTGATTTCATTTACAAAATTTGATTTACATGTAAAAGAATATCAACAGTTTAATATATGGTATAGCTAACAAAATTCAGACTTCAACTTTTGAATCAAAATGATAAAATTAAAATGCCATTTTTTCTGAAAAGGTGAATACAGATACGAAATGTGCATTTGTAAATTTTGATATGATGAAAATGATGCCGGGTTTAGATTTCATGAGAAAACAAATTCTATGATTGAGTCAAAGTTGAAGAAATTTTTCTTTTTTCATTTTGGAATACTAGCATAAGAGCCTTAAACGATAACTTTATCATAATAACAGACCTTTATTATTCTTTACTGCTTACATGTACGATTAAAATTTAATTTTAACAATTTCTACAAGAGAGTTTTATATAAATAGTTTTTTTGTTAATTTGACGTTAAATACCGTTTGTTTAAGAGTTAGGCTTACCAATATAAAATGTTTTTTTTACTATAACTAATTTTGTAGGCTTAATATAAATTAATGAAACAGTTCCTTTTTAAAACTTTTCTTTCGTCGAATTTCGACGGGTTTTACCTTGTTTCTTTAAATGTGGTAACGTTTAATAAAATCTTGCCTTGAGGATGAAGTAAAATATAGGAATAACACTGTAAATAACAAAAATAAAAATCTCTCTTAATCTATGGAAATATAACAAAGATAAATTATACCTTTTTTTGAATTACTCACAATTCCAAAAAAATGTGCTTTATCTTTGGAACTTTATAAACTAATATGCTTTTAAGATTTAAAGAATCGTTAATCGTATATAAAAACAAAGTTTATTTTGGTAGTACTAATTTTCGGAAACATTTTTTTTTTCTTGTCGGTCTATAGTAATTAGTTCTCTGAAAGCCAAAATCAAGTTTAAGAATACTATTAATGGTCAGCTAAAACTCTTCAGCTAAGTTATTGAATTTATACATCCAGGAGCAACGCAATCATTTCAATTAAAATGTCAATATAATTTCCATAAATCCCGTCAGTGAGGTCGATATTTATTTAAGAATAGAGAGAATTCCCTTGCATTAACGTATATGTTAAAATCTTCTGCAGTTTAATGACATTACATGATTTTAAATATTATGAAACTCTTATAAATCCCTGAATTTCAGTAAAAGATGGCTACAAAATAATACTGCATTTATAGTATTTGTCGTTATTTTAGTTATTTTAGAGACACAGAGGAAATTGGTTACAATACTGACCACAGCAGCAGCAGCAGCAGCAAAAAAAAAAAAAAAAAAAAAAAAAAAAAAAATAGCTGTGAACGTTGACAGACGTGAAGTGTTGAGTTCGAACCCAATCGCGATCGTCGGATTAATCCTTCAAAGTTTTCTTTTTTTTGTCCTTGGATTTCATCCATTCTTTATTCCATATGTCTTTATTCCATAAATATGTGTTAGGGTGTTTTAGAAAAATCCCCGCGGAGGATCCCCTCCTTTATGCCCATCCAGCACGAGCCATTCCGAGGCCCGAAGACAGAGTATGTCCCGGCCCCGTCTTAGGACATTTTACTGCATATAAGTTTTCAGATTTTAAACATATCTGTACAAAGAATATGGATTAACAAATACCTGAAATACCTGAGAATACGCTGAATTACCTGAAAAAATTGCATACAAAAAATACAAATTCATTTAAAAAAATAAATATTACAGCGTGTGGCACTTCTATAAAAATGAAGATTATAAACATTAAAAAAATGTTAAGATAAATATTCTTGGTCAGAACATCTTGTATGAGGCAAATGTTTTGCCGAATGGATATAAAATAAATGTTTTGCAGAAATTCAGTCGGGCTTGGGCCGAGATTTTTTTTTTCGGGTTGAATCGGGCTTGGGCCGAACTTTTAATTGTTTTATTGGACAGGGTCGGGTCGGGCCGAGACGAATTTTTATTTCTATCAGTCGAGCCGAGCCCGAACCTGAAGATGTCTGCACGTGTAGCCCTCTAGGCCCATATCTCTACTGAATATAATTGGTTGTTATTAAACAACATTGTGGTTTCAGTACTGTCATTGAGTAATTGTTGATAGAAGTGCGATTTAAAATTTGCTTTTCGTTATAAATATAAATTTTTTTAGAGTTTATGTTCTATATAAATTATATACCTCATATTAAATGCTACACAAAAGAATTCACAAATTGCTCTCCTTATAAATAAGCGAAAACTGCTGAAGAGAAATTTTCAACACATGTGTATACATTTCTTAATTGAACTAAAATATGTCATGCATGAATTAATAGATATAAATTTATATGTGATATACAGGCTGCCTTAAAAATTCCTATAATTTTCCGATGGTAGATGAAGACAGATGAAATTGGATTTTTAATTGGGTTATTACGTTTATGATTGTGTAAATAATGCAAAAAGTTAAACTTTACGGAAATAATATTTCTATAACAATATTTGTTTTAATACTTAGATTAAGCAGTGTAAGATGCGGTTTTTTTTATTATTAGAAACCATGTTGCAGATTTATTAATTTTCCAATGTAACAGTTCAAATTTAAATATTTTCTTCCGTTGAAATTGACAGTCTTCAACTCATATAAGATTTGTACTCATATCTATAACCAGAGTTGCTACAGGCGATTTTTTAAATTCTATTTCGCACCAGTTTCTCAAAACAAAAATCATTAAAAACAGCGATGGCAATCTCGTCATCCTGGTTTCTCCTCACAATAAATTCTGACTGTGCAGTCCTCTTTCGGAAAACGTTCTAACTATACTCGCAGCCCTTTTTCGGAAAACGTTCTAACTGTACTCTCTACTTATTCCCGCATTCCTCGCTTACGCTTTTGAACAGTTAAAGAAAATATGTTTTTCAATGTAATGTGTAGTAAAAGTAAAAATTAAAAACTTTTCAATGATTTTTCTATCTCATTTAAAATGAAAGAAAAAAAATAAAAAAACAGGGAATGCACTTAAGAATTAAGATAGTACTAAGAAAGAAAATTACCAGTAACTTGGCTTATTTAAACTAAACACATTCATTCATTGATCAGTAATAAATTGCAATATATATGATTCTTAAAAAAATTGAATATACCTACAAGAAAAGTCATAAAATTAAAAAAGTCCTTCCGGCAATGCCGAGAGGAAGAGGTAGCTTTCATATACTTATTTATTCATATACTTTTTTAGATTTTATTTTTTTTTTCGGGTCGAATCGGGGTTTTGCCGAACTTTTAAATTTTTTATCGGACAGGGTCGGGTCGATATCATTTTGCACGTGTCATGCCGAGACGAGTTTTATTTCTATCAGTCGAGCCGAGCCCGAACCTGAAGATGTCTGCACGTGTAGACCTCTAAGCCTATATCGCTACGGAATATAATTCGTCGTTATTAAACAACATTGTGGTTTCAGTACTGTCATTGAGTAATTATTGTTAGAAGTGCGTTTTAAAATTTGCTTTTCGTTATAAATATTAATTTTTTTTTAGAGTTTATGTTATATATAAATTATATACCTCATATTAAATCCTACACAAAAGAATTCACAAATCGCTCTCCTTATAAATAAGCGAAAACTGCTGAAGAGAAATTTTCAACACATGTGTATACATTTCTTAACTGAACTAAAATATGTCATGAATGAATTAATAGATAGAAATTTATATGTGATATACAGGCTGCCTAAAAAATTCCTATAATTTTCCGATTGTAGACGAAGACAGATGAAATTGGATTTTTAATTGGGTTATACGTTTCTGTATTGTAGAATTAAACAAAGTATTTTAAATTATTTAACGGTGCAGGTGTGTTACGTTATTCTGATTGTGTTTGAAAGTCTTTCCTAATGTGTACCTGATGCAGGATTTATTTCCTGTTTATTAAAATATACACAAATCTAAAGAAAAACATGTAGGATGAACTTAAGTTTCTTCGGAGAAAAGTTTCATAAAATTTCATACAATTTCTTTTCATGAAATATAAAACATCTCAATATATAGACAACAAAAAAAAAAAAGTTAAGTCCTATGGCTGCCAATAAAATCACAAAAATGAAGTATTATTAATATCAATGACATTCTTTACACTTTTCAACTTTATTATAAAGTGCTAAAAAAGGAAAGTTGCAAAAATCATAATAAAATTAAGTATACTTCTAATAATAATATCATTTAATGTTAGTTTACTCTGGAGAAGAAAATCGCAAATCAGTAAAAAATGATTAAATTTGTTGCTCTAGTATAAGCTCAAAAGTAATATTGTTAAAAATACTTTAACCAACATATGTGATGTATTATGATGCGGCATTCTTTACTATTTTGTTTCAGTGTGTGTGAATAATATTTTACATAGTAAAATGTCTTTTGCTGCATTTAAATTGTTCTACAAAAATACATCGACAAGGGTTACGAAAATGACAAACGTGGCTTCTTTACGAAATTGACTGCATTATTTTCCAAAAGTATCTGCTGCATATGTTATAGATACTTTAAATCCAGTGCATTATTTAAATTTACTTAGTATCAGTATGTTTTGCTTCAGAATTAATTTCTATAATTTTATTTTTTTTTTTTAAAACCCTTATTTTTTTATATAGGTTGATTTTTAAATCTACTTCGCTTTGGGTAACCAACGATACAAATTCACCCCACAAACGTGGCTTCTTTACAAAATTTACTGCATTATTTTCCGAAAGTATCTGCTGCATATGTAATAGATACTTTAAATCCAGTGCATCATTTAAATTTACTTAGTATCAGTATGTTTTGCTTCAGAATTAATTTCTATATTTTTATTTAAAAAAATACACCCTTTAATTTTTTTTTATATAGGTTGATTTTTAAATCTACTTCGCTTTGGATAACCAACGATACAAATTCACCGATGTATGGGTGTTTAGTAGAGATGTCATGGGTTTGTGCTCGATTTTTACTTTTTTTTTAATTAAAATACAAGAAAGGATTATAATCAAAATTTTTTTCGATTTCAAGCTTTCGACGGTTTTACACGCTTTAAGGAAAGAAATCACGAAAGACATATTTTTAATATCTGTCTGTCCATGTGTCCCTTCTTTGTATCATTAAAATATTTTATGAAGATATACATAGAATGGAACAGAGCTTCATGTATATGTTTTCTGGTCGATAGATTCTAAGTGATTTCATGATTATTCTAGCAGAAAATAACTTTTTAATAGTGTTTTTTCTGACACTTTCGTTATTGAGTGATTAAAAATGTACATAATTATACATAGAATAGAAGCAAACATCACATATATGTTTTTGACTTTCAATTGCTGATAGTGAGTTACAGCCGCTATACGAAATTCTTCACTGAATCAAAATGATGTCATATTCTGTTTTCTAAATGAACATTTTCTTTGACAAAACAAAGTATTTTACCATGAATGCTTCCAAAAGGCTTTAAAATATTTTGTGCTTTTTACTCGCGATGAATAGATTAGAAGTTCGACTGTAGTGAAGAATGTTCAAATAGAAATTTGTAGCTGTCAAACGTGAATTCAAATTCCAAAATTTATTCAATAATGTCCTGTTACGCGCTAAATTATTTCTTAAATTGGGATTATGCATATTGGATGTGCGTAAATAAATATAGAGACGGTGGATAAGGCTTGGTTTTGGACTGAACAGAAAATGAAATGGTTTATGATTGTGTAAATAATGCACAAAGTTAAACTTTACGGAAATAATATTTCTATAACAATATTTGTTTTAATACTTAGATTAAGCAGTGTAAGATGCGTTTTTTTATTAGAAACCATGTTGCAGATTTATTAATTTTCCAATGTAACAGTTCAAATTTAAATATTTGAACATGAGTTGACAGTCTTCAACTCATGTAAGATTTGTACTCATATCTATAACCAGAGTTGCTACAGGCGATTTTTTAAATTCTATTTCACACCAATTTCTCAAAACAAAAATCATTAAGAACAGCGATGGCAATCTCGTCATCCTGGTTTCTCCTCACAATAAAATCTGACTGCGCAGTCCTCTTTCGGAAAACGTTCTAACTATACTCGCAGCCCTCTTTCGGAAAACTAACTTCGGAAAACTTCGGAAAACTTTCGGAAACTTTCTGTACTCTCTATTTATACCCGCCCTCCTCGCTTACGCTTTTGAACAGTTAAAGAAAATATGTTTTTCAGTGTAATGTGTAGTAAAAGTAAAAATTAAAAACTTTTCAATGACTTTTCTATCTTCATTTAAAATGAAAGAAAAAAAAATAAAAAACAGGGAATGCACTTAATTAAGATAGTACTAAGAAACAAAATTACCAGTTACTTGGTTTATTTAAACTAAACGCATTCATTCATTGATCAGTAATAAATTGCAATATACATGATTCTTAAAAAATTTTAATATACCTACAAGAAAAGTCATAAAATTAAAAAAGTCCTTCCGGCAATGCCGGGAGGAAGAGCTAGCTTGTGTTCATCTATGCTATG
Organism: Maratus speculifer; assembly: GCA_964019185.1. Lineage (NCBI taxonomy): Eukaryota > Metazoa > Arthropoda > Arachnida > Araneae > Salticidae > Maratus > Maratus speculifer. The sequence goes on from OZ025300.1 coordinate 146,671,907, forward strand.
TTCATTTTTGTGTTCATCTATGCTGGATTTTATTTCGTCTCTTGTTTTCCGCGCAATGTAAGATATTTGTGGTAACGTTACTCCATAAAATTGGTGGCAGCTACGATTTATACTTCATTGAGTAATTTTTCACTTACATGATGGTGTAATAAAAACATGTATTACTGGTGTAACATTGCAATGTTACACCGATTATATTGGTTAAAGTACTCCACCAACTTAGAGGCAGCAAGGCTGCCACCAATTTTACGGAGTAACGTTACACAAATGTTTTACAGTGCAGTGTTGGTACTCATAAAGGCAAATTCATTGTTTGCTGCTCTTGCAGTCTTAATAACATTTAACAGTGTGAAATGCCAAGCTGGTTGTCGTATTTGTAGCTCAATGATAGAGTACTGGAACGCAATTCCAGGCATGGCATACAGGTTTAATTTCCGGCTTGGAAATATTTCACGGTGCCGGTTGACGCTTAATTAGCAATGTGAGCAATTTCAGGTACTTAATTATTTGAGCCTATTTTAACTGATAAGAATTAAGTGAAAAATCAATTAAAGTCGTACTTCTAATTATTATTCTTTTATCGGATTAAAAAAAATATATATATTATTTGCGACTTAGGAATTTGACTTTAAGCCAGATGACTGCCTGTATCCAGTCACAAACACCATAAATAAATAGTCATCCTATTATTTAATAACATAAATTTCTCAGGATCTTACACAAACATTTAGTTTAATTAATTTTTGGCCAAATGGCGGTCATTTAAGCAGAATGGTCACTTTTTGTCTTGATTTTTTTAACTTCTACTAACTTTGAAAAATATTTTTAAAAACTAAAATTGCATTTTTTTTCAAAGATATTAACTTTTTTTTAAATAAATAATTCAACTCCAGTTTAAAAATTAGGGTTTTAATTAAAAAAAGCTTAAAATTTTGAAATATCATTACTTTTAATTAAAACATTTCTTTTAATTAAACACATAATTAAAACAAAATTCAATAAACAAGAAATGTCACAATCTTTCGGAAAATCACGAAACCTCTTTATTGCAACAATCTAAAAACTAAAGAGTTGAAGCAAATGAATTTTAGATTAAAATATTAAACCAAAGAAATAAAATTTCCTCTTAAAAATAACAATGTAAGAAAAAACATTTATTGCCTAATATATATTTCTTGGTTATCCACTGCCAATAAAAAATAAATATAAATAAAAAAATAAAGTATAAATTTTGAATTCAAAATTTTTTTGTCATTTTTTTAAACGATAGTGCGATAACATTTAATAATCCAAGAAATTAATAAAGATATTGTTACTTACAGCAGATTTTCTTTTTAAATTCTAATCATTTCAGTTGTTTAAGTACTAGTTTGTTTATATGGCCGTTAAATATCTATTTTATTTATATTATTTGATTATTTGCTGCTATTAAACTGCAAATATATACTTCTATATACTGCTTATATATACTTAACTGCAAACGAATTTATCTTTTAAACGAATTTATCTGTAAGCGATAGAGATAGATTTTATTTTAATCGTACTTGAAGTATTATTTAAAAAAATATTAAAGTAAGTAAGTTGCGATAAAGTTTTCAAACAGGTTGTAAATTATTTCTGAAACAAATTGCATTTACAAATGCTTTTTTGTGATGAAAAAATGTGTGATGATTAGGTGTTAAAATAATGCAGATTGACACATTTTATAACATATATATTCGGTTTTTTTAATGCTACGTATTTAAAATTTGTAATAAATGAATATTTGTGTCTCTTGGTAAAAGAAAGTGAAACAAAATTTCTTTCGCCACGATAGGAATTTGCAGATGCCCCATAAATTATATTTCTTTAAATGTGAAGTGCAAAAGTTTTGTAGAAATAGATGTCTTGTGCGCCTATTAACACACGACAATTCTGAAAGGAGCATGCGTATTTATCCAATAAGGGAATTAAAAATATTTAGTCCAACATCTACATGCCCATGTATGAAAAATTTAATAAAATCAAAAGTGATTCGATTCCAATATTTTTGAAGCAATCATGGTTACGAATATGAAGAATAAACTTTCGGGTAAAAACCGGTTTATGTATTATCACAAAAGTTATGCATAAAGCTATTGTTTTCCTTATTCTATTCCAGCACCATAAATTAGTATTTCTTAAGTTGGTAAACCTTCTACAAGAAGAACATGCAAAATATAAATTTGCGAAATGTTTTTTTAGATATAATCATTTAAATAAGCACGTTTATTTCGGGAACAAACCGTTCTGTTACCTTTACTATTTAAACAACATAAAATGTCAAATATAAGTTATTACAAGAACATATTATAGTCATAAATTAATGTTGAAGGAGTCTTAAAGAATATCATACAATCGCTTATTATTAGCTACACAATTAAAATTTTAAATGAAATAAACTTGTTTCGGAAACTATGTTCTCTTACCATCAGGTTTTAAAAATAATATAAATGGCAAACATAAATCATACCAAAAGGAAATGACCAAAATTATCTTGTAAAAATAGCTTTTTTTTAAACTATGTCTTTCAGTATGATTTATAGTCAAACAAAATGTGTAGTTTACATTGTTAGTCATCAGTCAGATAGCACTTTCTCTGAGAAAATATTTTCTAACATAGAAATAAAGTAAGAATTAATGTGCGGTATATGTTATCATGTCAGTTGCCATAAAAAATTTCGTTTAATAAGACCACCAAAAAATAGATATAAGAAGCCTATAAATATAAGAAATTATGTATCTTTAATGATACACATACATCAAATCAAGATTAAGTTGTTTTGTTGTAATATTTTATATCACAGTTTAATGTTGCTAATTTATATGGAATATGTTTTAATCTGGAAATCTGGAAAATCTATCGCTCAGTAAATTTTTATGGCTGTTTAGAAAATGTAGAAGAAAGTCTTGTTGATAGTAATGAAAGTTATTATTATCTTTTTTTAATGGAAGATAATTTTAATGTAAAAGAAAGTTTTTTTCTTTTCTAGTGATTTATAAACCTTCATTTTTTGTAACATTAATAGGGATATTAAAATTAAATATAATTTATAATAGTTCCACAATTTATCAAGAAATACTCCTTTATATGTTTTTATTCAAAATTTGGAAAAAATTATTCCACTCAGAACCATTATTTCAGCTCTTTAGTAGTAAGTATTAACTAAATACTGAAAACAAGTTGCACATATATACATTAAAATTCATTACATTCATTACAGCATCGCATATTTTAATTGCAATTAATTTTCAGTTTTTATGAGAAAATGAAAAAAATATATATATTAATAAATTATTTTCTATCATTTTTTACAGAAATCGATTTTTTCAGTTGCCAAAAATATAAGGCAAATGGGATTAAAAATCACAAAATAAAATTAGTATTGCAAAAATAAATTGAGATGCATTTTTCGAACAAATTGCATTTAAAAGTACTTTCCCAGCACACAAGTTTAAAATTTTAAAATGTTTGATATGATAACATTGAAAAAATAATTAGGTTTAAATAACAAACTTTTTCAAAATTTTATGTTTTGTGGTGTGACGAAATCATCCAACTGTAAGTACACCAAATTTGAAGTATCTAACTTATACAGTTTTTGTTTGAGTATTCTGTGACGGACAAACAAACAGATTAGTGAGACGAATAGTATTTCGTTATATGAACTAAACCCTAAAATGCTTTTCTATTGCATTAAAACCATCGGCTTAGTGAGTGAAAATATTTTAAAGGCACATAATGATACATGTGCTTCGCTTCTTGGCTGGCTTAAGTAATAGAATTTCGCATCTAAGGGACGACATTCGAATTGGTACCCGAAAGAAATGGAATATTGAAGGTTAAAAGGATTCATAATAATAAAGCGTTAGCAAAAGAAAATGACGCATTTTGTGTAGAAAATTTTATGAGCTTCTTTAATATTTCAAGTATGCAAAAGCTAAAACCACGAAATTATTATAAAACAATCATAAGCGTTAAATTAGAAATCGCTGCTATTCACATAATCTCAATTTATTTCTCTTACTTGTTTAACAGAATGAAAGAAAAATTAAAAAACAAATATTTTTTAATTACCTGTACAGATTGTTTTATAATTTTGAGTAATGTAATTTTTTATTAACTCCTCGGGTTCGGTTTAAAACAGCGGACTCGCCATGAATTTGTCAGCTAACTTTTAATTTTTAAATGTTAGTTATACCACTTTTTCAAAAAAAATTATGTAGTAGATTTCTCTTGCACATATTGTCAAAAGATATATGAGATATTTTTCTTAGCAGAAATTGATATGAGATGGAATTTAAATAAGAAAATATGCCAATGGCCACCTTGAAAACAAATGTATACATAAGGAGCTAAATGAGTGACATATCTAATTATTTACTGGATGTTGTAAATCACAACTAATTTATTGTACTTTTTATTTAAAAATAACGAATATCGCGTAATAATACTAATTCATACAGGAAAAATAAGCAAAATTTAACAATTAGTAGCATTAAATTTGTTATAACTCAAAAATCACATATTTAATTTTAACGAAAATATATTTAGTTAAGGTTTTGAGCACATTACACAAAATTCATTAAAATGTATAATAGGATACATTATTAACGTTTTATATTATTTAGACTTAGTACTGGTAATTTATTTAAGAATTAAAAATATCAAATCCCTTCCTGTTAATTTTTAACATGTACTTGATATCATTTACAAGTAACAGGTGCAAGTGCATTTTAAGTGTCTGTAAATTATATTTGTAGGTAGGTATTTCTGTGAACAATTGTAGTTTTATAATTTTTCATGCTGAAATTCAATACAGCATGGTTACAAGATTAGATAGATTATTTTTAGGTGGAATCAAATTTATTTAAACATGTTTTTTTATTTACATATTTTCTTAATATTTTTTTGGTGAGTTCAGAAAACTACTTACAGATAGTTTTTATTGAAATAATTGAATATAAGGTCACTATGCCTAAATAAGATGCAATTTTCCATAGTTTCGTCACATTTACGGTAGAGTTGGCATTTGATTAAATATATAAGTATTTTATTATATTTGAAATTATTAAATATAATGCTTTTAGCTTGAAACTGACTTGTTTTGTAGAGATTGAACCTTTATCTGTATTTTATACTCAGAATAGAGTAATGTCATTTTCAGACAATTTTTATCGCATTTACGGCAAATAAAACCTAAATGTGACTTGTGTGACCGTGAGAAATGAGATAGTGTATTAAATGAGATAATGCGATTTATACATGTAAATTCATCTGAAAATATTCATTTAATCATTCACTGTTGTGCGAATTTTTTTTCACAAACGATAGTGAACTTTCTGCGAGACCTCTCGATCAAAAGATAATTAAAAAGTGACATTCTTTCGTGGACTGTTGTTTCTGCATTAAATTTTTTGTAAGGATAAATTACGATTAAAATCCATCTATTCAAACATTTCTAAGGAACTTATTAGGTCTCTAGACGAATATTCCAATAATAAAAAAATAACTCAATGAATATTATTTATATACGAAACTTTTTGGATGGTTTTAATTATAATGTAATGTAACCTATTCAAATATTTCTCACGATAGTACATGGATTCTAAAATTTTAGAAGTAACTGTAGTTAAGAGGAAATTACAATATTAAATTGGGGAAATTTTATAATGCAGTGATTGGTGAGATCGCTGTCAGAAGAATTAGAGGTAATTTTGTTGGCAATATATTGATAATGAAATATAATCTCACATCCTGAATTATATGTAAAACTTGAAAAGCATTTATCAAGGTTATTGATTTTTATCAAAATATTATTTCTGTAATTTAAAATACAAATTAATTTAAAAATGTTCTATATAACCTGAACATTTTAAATTTTGTCCGGTTCTGATTCACATTGTTGTGGAATTCACGGTTAAAAAATTATTTTAAAGACGTCGTGCCCTTACGACACGTGTCTCCTTTAATTGATGACGATTTGCATTGTTTTTAGCTCGAAACGTGTGTTTCTCTGATTTTTATCTTAAGGTGATTTTTTTACAAAGTCTATTATTATAATTAATAAGTATCGCCAGTCCATACGGTGTTTTTCCGCCATTTTAAAGACATTTATAACAATGCAACAAGAATGTTTATTACATGTAACTCGAGTTATTAAAAATGTTTCGGGATAAAAATATTGAATTTAAAAAACGTTTAAATCATGCAATATTTCTAGTAATTCTTCTTAAGCGGCCCTTATTAAGCGAAGAGAAGCTCAGACTATGATATTATGTTGCCCCCTCTCCTCTTTTTACAAAAAAAATGAACATAAAACGCCTACTTATGTGAAAATTTAATACTCATTTTGATCAAACAGTTTTCTTTTTTTTATCATATTGTAATCTGAAAGTAAAAAATGAATATTTTTTATATACAAACTTTTTTGGACGGTGTTACTACTAATGTAATTTCACCTATTTAAATAATTCTCACGGAAATACAAAGACTCTAAGTTTTAGCACTAACTGTAGTTAACTGAAATTAGAAGTTAAATTTGAACTATCGACAATGCAAGCGATGCGCTTGACATAAAAAAAATACAAAAATTGAAAAAGCGAATATAGCCGCTAGGGCGCACTGTAATATACATAAATATTTAATTCGCTTTATAGACAGTAAATAATATTTAAAAAAGTGAAACTGGTCAATAAAAATGCAAAATCCATCGTATGATTTTTATAACAGTGGAATGATGCGCATCTGTTACTCGTTAAAAAAACTGCCACACACACACAAACATGCGGAAAATGAAAGAAATAAGTTGTCCATTTCAGAGAGCTCTAGAATGAGTTACACAATGTGTCCCACCAAAATAAAGCCACCGTGATTTTGTACCATTATTTTTCCGGTAATATAACCATGTGAACGAAACAAATATATTAAGAATGTCGATATAGAAATGCATATTTAAAAGAAGTAACTCACTTCCTGCCCTATTTGGTCAATAAGAAAATGAATGTCTAAAAAAGTATAAGGAGGGAAATGTCCAGCCGAAATAAAGCCACTACCGTTACAAGGGAATATATTCGTTATGCTTTTATATGACTTGGAATATACGATGTGGTAAATCAGGTATCAATGCGTGGCAGACAGTAGAATAAATAATATCTCACTGTTCAATGATGGAGGCTTTAAGTTCTGTCACAGACAGTCTGACATTGGCATTTAAAGCTCCACTGAGGATACTTCACATAGTATCTTGGGGATTTAAATGTAAGTACAGGCTATGCCTTTCCATTCCATATCCTCAACAGTCCAAAACTCATTCCTAAAAGGATTTTTCGGGAGGTTATGAGGGCATTTTCCAGATGAAAAATCCAACTTAGATAGCCAAGTCCCTCTGCAATTGTCAATAAATCGTTTTCTTGTAATTTTGGTAATCGGTAGCCTACATGCTGTCTGAGTGGAAAGTCAGGTTTTGTTTATCACCGTAGCCGAAGCCTCCCAACACTATTAATTATCCTCAGCCATACTATCTTTTGGAGAAAAGAATTTCCTCCCCTTTCCCCACATCGTCTGAGGACATTACAAGATACCGCTAGTCTTTCCAGGTTTGTTTATATTTGTCCCCATAAATTCCGCTTTGCTTGTATATAGCTTTAAATATAGGCTAGTCGGCGGAGGCGTATAAATTGCGTTTGGAGGTTTCAACTAAGGTGATTAACTTAACATGGCTTTTCCTTCAGAACGCATGCAGGCTGCAGATTACCAATAGAAACTTATAACTAGAAACCTATTTACTGTTATTTGCAAAGAGAATTGGCGGTCTGAGTTGGATTTTCCAGCAGAACAGCGACCTCATATTCTTTGCAAAATCTTCCTAGGAATGCTATTTGAATAAATGGATGCATGTCATGTAATAGCCTGTCTTGTACGTCCTCAAGAATATGTTACGGGTATACTCAATAGATATGTATATGCTAGTTCAGACAGTTTAAGTTTACGGCAGAACTAAAAATGCTATCATTGAAGTCTAGAATATTATTGATGCAACAGTCTTCCAGAAATTGGTAAATGGTATGCCACATCATGTATTCCATGTCATGGCGGATATATTGGCTACTAACTGTGGTGGTTTTGTTTCGGCGGGACATATTAACCCCCCTTTTTTATACATTCATTTTTTTCTGCCCAGATGGGGCAAAGAGAGTGTTACTCCTTGCAAATATATATATTTGAATATAAATTTTCTTATTACATTTGTTTCGTTCCCAATAGTTTATTTCCTGTCAAATTAGGATACAAAATCATGATGGCTTTATTTCGGTGAATCATTCTGTATTTTTCCAAATGAGCTTAAATTTGAACTACAGATAATTTAAATGGTGTACATAATATTTTCTAAAACATTTACAAAAATTAAAATTATAGAATTTCGCCGATAGTGTATAAATGTATTTATGTGTGTCACAACACTTCCTAGCGGCGAAATTTTGTATTTTTAATTCTGTAATTTTGTTAGTAAATTTCAATCGCATCAATTGAATTATCTGTTGTTAAAAATCTTATTTTATTTGGATCAATATGTTAATGCATATACCGTATACATGTATGCAATAATTTCTACGTGTACTTCTATGTATAACTTTATAACAATTTTATGGAAAAAAATACTTCTAAACATGTCATTCGTAATATGCAAAAGTATGCTCTATACAATACATGTGCCACCCGTAATTCTAGATGATATATACAGTAAAGGTTTTATAAAAAACTACCTTCCTGGCTAGTCAATTATCTGAATCTTACGTTAACCGGATCAGCATCGGTCCCAGCCGGTCGGATAGTCCGCATCCAATTGCAATTTCAAAAATAACTTCAACATTTATTCTGCTCATTTTTAACGTTTTTATTTTAACCAAATTGTGTGACATGGCGTTTATTTTTCCATACAAATTACATTTCCATGCATACATTATTAAATTTCCATACAAATAATTGCAAAGTAAAGCAAAAAAATTAACGCTATTGGGAATTATACTTTCATAAATATATGTTTTATGAAATAAGTTTATTATAAACGGTTAGGTATGAGTATCTTCATATAGAAATTGCGTAAAATGTTTATTTTGAACAATAACATTTTAATTTATCTTACATTTTAATTCAGGATACTATATGGGACGTTATTTGGTAAAATTGTCTAGAAATTAAACAGATGAAAGTTTATATGTTTAATTTAATATTTTTAGTAGTAAAACAAGTTGCTTTGTAAGTAGATTATAATACATTAGTCAAAAACAAGAGTCCGGAATGAATGGAATGTGGAAGTATCTTTTAAACAAAAATCATTTATTTATATCTTTTTAAACAAAATCTGTGTATATTAAAATTAACATAGGTTACTATTAATATTTTTTCTGATATGGATTTCAATATTTATACATTTTGAAATTAATATTCAAATTTTTTAAATTGTAACCTATAAAAAATTTACAAAAATCGATTTTTATATGCTTGAAATATACGAATCGAAACATTCATTTAATTTAATTAGTTTTTGAGTACTGCCTATAAAACTACTCTCATCACAACTTATTTTGTAACTAAAACATTTGAATTTATCATTAGGAGTTCCAAACTTTGCATAATTAAAACTCATAAATTAGTTGAGTAAAACACTTCCTGTTTGGCATCCCAAAGTAATTTTTACTACAAAATCAAAATATAATTTAAACACTAGTTTTTAGTTTATTTAAAATTTCGCAATTTCATACCACTTCGGAGTAAATATGCTCCCTTTAAATTTTTATACATGTAAGAATACAGAATTCTGAATCTAATGGCTGTTTTCGTTTCACTCTGAGTCTTGTTGCAGCTAAAAAATATGGGGGCAAGGGATTCTTACTCTTTTCTTTTTCTTTTAAGCTATTGCATAGCTTTTATCGCGGGCTTTGAGCGCGGCGACTGAATCTAGAAATTCCACAACGATAAAAATGCCTAACACTCCGACTAGCTTCGTTTAAAAATTATTCATATTGAATATGAGGCTTACGTAAAGTCTTTTTTTTCTTTTTTACTGTTAAACCATTTTTTATTAATTTAAATCTTCCAGAATGTCTTTATTTTTCTGAATTATCGATTAAAAAATTAAGTTATCTTACCTAAGATTATTTTTCAACGAAAGTGAACATGTAATCAAGGTAAAATAATTATTAAATTCTCAAATTATAATCTTTACAATTCATAATTCAAAAATCAGTGTAAATTACGCCATTTTGTGTCCATCATGGCAATTTTTCTCTTGGTATGTGTTAAAGTAAAAATACCTTTTAAACTAAGCATTTAGCCACTTTCATCGTACCAAAATTTTTCACAGGTACTTTATATGCATTATTTTATGAACAACCAGCATATATTTAAATAAAAACATTTTTACTTTTTCATTGTAATGAAAGAAAAATGGTATCAATAAAATTAAAATGCATAAAGATAAAATAATCCCAACAAGCAATATTCTCGTGACATCAGAGTATATATGAATTTTTATTTGCTTGCAAAAATAAAATACAAGTGTATAAATATTTTTATTGGCATTTAACTCGCAATTAAAGAAAAAATACTTCAAGCAAACCATGTATCTGAATATTTATCATTATTTTTCTTTTCTCTTCAACAGTATAAGTATTTCAATTGACACTGTTTTGAAAAAATTAAAAAAAAAATAAAATAAAAATAAAATAAATAAATAAATAAATAAATAAATAAATAATAATAATAATAATAATAATAATAATAATAATAATAATAATATATTAAAAAGATAAATAAATAATAAGTAAAATGAGCTCATCATATATGAACAGCTTTTATTTGAAAAAAAAAAACTATCAAAATCGGTCCAGTAGAAAGCTCAGGGCAGAGGACTAAAAAACAGCCTGGTCTTTTAATTATATTGATATGAGCATTTTCATTTTCCACAAACCCTAACCCTATTTCAACTCTGGTGACCTGACTTTGCCCATTATCGAACTTGATCGAGATTTTCTGCTTTTTTATTTTACGTGTCACTTTAGAAGAGATTAGTAAAAATTATAAAAGTTATCGTGTCAATAAAAAAATAAGTTATACAGATAGATCGATAAATAAAGTCTTTAAAAGGCTGTGGTTTTGAGTTCTATGTGTCAGGATGGCCGTAAATTTGCAATTTCTTTCTATAAATTCTAACATAGGAAAATTACATTCCAACAGAGAGTGTAGTAGGGAGTATTTCTTATAAAATGTACCTAATGTACCAAAAAGTATTATTGAAAAACGTAATTTAAATAAAAAATGTCACGTTAAAATATCCAATAAAACATTTTTCTTTCTATCATGCCCACAAAATACAAAATACAAAATACAAAAAAAAAAAAAAAAAAAAAAAAAAACATGTAGGAAGATTGAAGATTATCTGTATGATATTTTCAACTTAAAACTTGTTAACTTAGTTCTAAAAATATGAAGTAATTTCTTAAATATGAATAAAAAAAAGACCATAACAAGTAAATGAAAAAAAAGTATATGATAATATAATTTGAAAACGTGTCCCGAAAATCCTGAACATGACATTATCATTAAAAATTTGACTAATATAATAATGATTACTTAATGGGCTGTTGCTTGAAAACAGAAAAGAAGTACATCAAAAAATAACTGCATAAAATGAGAACAGAAGATGTAAGAAAAGACTCATAAAAATGAAAGGAACGAACAACCACTAAAAAACATGATTAAAAATACCTATAATTAAAGATTAATTTTTATCAGTTTATGGTCATCATAAAAATATTGATATCATTAATCATAATTGAAAATTTAAAGATGATTTTGCGCAAACTTCGAAAGATTTCAAATATTTAATGAAAAATATTATTTTATCAATTAATTGTTTTTGGTCTAAATCTAAGCCAGAAACATATAATTAATGATATTTAGATGCATGTTAATTGAAATATTCTGACAGCTATTTTGGATTAATTTGAACACAACGTTCACGTTTTTTTAATAATTATTAACTTTGTAATAATTACTTTTTAACTAATAATATTGATGCTTTTAAAGTTATTTAAAATATTAGCTTTGAAATTCCATATAATACAAAGTTTATTAAAATTTCCTTTGAAACTGTGAAAAATAATTATTAATATACCATTTTAAGATAACAACGTTTAGAAATGTATTATTATTTTGACCATTTCTTTTCTATATTCGTATAAAAATAGTTTGTTTCAAATAAACTTTTAATGATACAAAAATATTAAAAAATATATAATGTAAAGTAATTTTTCACCGTGAATCTATGCTCGAAATTATAAAATATTTAATACGTCATTTATTACAATGCTAACTAAGCATAGAACCAGCAGAGTGAAATATGTTCAAACCTTGAATCGAACCTGAATAATAGGGATAGTGGTAGAATTTAATTTGAAAGGGCAATAGCCGGTGAATGAGAGATGCTAAGCTTTTTTTTAATTGTAGACATGATCCATTGCATTTATGTGTACATCAAGTAATATGTCAAATAGTTAAATTAGCCAAATTAAAAGTCAACTATAAAAATTCAAATATAAAAAGTCAAATATATGTTATTATTCAAATTTAAAAACGCCTATATTAATAAAAATGAATTCCTAGCAATTACCACTCATAGACAGTACCTTTTCTGAATTATTTCTCTCTTTGTAAAGGAATTTTAAATGCTAAGATTAACTACAGTAAAAGTTTGTAAGATTTTACAGTAGTGTATATCTATTTAAATGTATTTGAATTACTGTATAATCATTAAAATATATTGCAATCATTTAATTCATATACCTCAACGCAAGCATTTGAAAGTAAGAGACTTTCTTCGTAACACTGCGTTGTGAAATTTGTAAAACAAATATCATTATCGTTAGGTACCAGGTGTCTGAAATGGAATTTTAATGCAACCAGATTAAAACTATCAGTTATTTCCAATTCTATTGCAAAAAGTCTGCAGCAGAATGTAAACAAATCATGTACGCAGCTTAAGCTACTGCTGTTGTAACATGTGTCATTTTGAAGGTTTGGTACCGAATGCTAAAAAATAATTACTATGACATTCAAGATGCAGATTGCATTGGTCGTTCTGCTGACGTTATTGAAGACTGATGTGAAATCTTCTGGAAGAAGATCTGTATTCAATCACTTGAGATCTAACTAAAGAATTGAACTATTGAACTTTTTGTCATGTATGGACTCGGATGGGGTACCACACTCATCATATAGACCGAAAACCATCCTTCAGACTTCTTCCTTTTTTTTATTCTTACATCTATTTCTTGATAGAGCTGTCTTCAATTTTGCATAGAACATTCGAAATGAGGTTAGTGTGTTTATGAACTCGCAAAGACGCTAAGTTCTGTAACCAAAGGTTAAGTAGAAAATCATAGATTTTTCTGGTGTTTACTCTTCATTTTAAAGATAATGTTCTTGTGTTTTTTTTCTAACTTAATTAAGATTTTTTTGTGTCAGATTGTTTTTAGTTTGATATAATTTAATTATCAAACTTTGTATTACCCCCGTAAATGAAAAAAAAAAAATAAATGAACAACATATCTCATCTCGGAATTGGAAATTCTTACAATCTCTCATCAGCTAAAGTTTGTCTGTAAGGAAATAAATTCACAAATGAGCAACCAGTTTAAAACGTAGTTTTTCGTTGCTATTTTTATCTATTTCATTGTTAGAAATCTACATTAATTTAAAATCTATAACATTTATCAATATGTTTTGTTTCATTCAAGGTCCGTTTTGAAAAATAGTAAAAGTGTAGTGGGCGTAGCCTGCTACTTTTCTATATGTTATTTTTAACTTCAATGCATTACGTTTATGATAAGTTCTCTTATTTGTAGTTCTATTATTTATTTAAAAATGACTTTTAAGTTTTATATTCCATTTTACGTTAGGAAGTGAAAAATGTAGACACTTTCTCATTTCAAAAAGTATTTCAGTTGAACAAAATATATACAAGACGTGCTTAGAAGTATTTCATTTTATCGATTCTTTTATACAGCTGCAGACTTCTTAAAAATTCTTCTTGCACGACACAAACGTTACTGCCATGGATATTTATTTTCCAAAACAAGTAGAATTTCCTTACTTTCAGCTTGTATATCTCAGTCAAAACAACTATCAAAACATAATAAAAAGTCATTGCTTTATGATTTGGTTTTTATATATTAGCGTAACTAATTCTCGAGATAGTTACATAAATATTATACATATAAAACAATATTAAGAGGTATCCATGGCTGCCAACTACTACGCCTATTTAAAGTCAAATAAACATGTTAGAAGCAGAATTTTTAGTAAATGCTAAACAATATGTTCTGTAATGTATAACAGGCATAATTTTTATTAAAATATTTTTGTGGTTCCAAACATGTTTATATGATTTAAATAGGCGTAGAAATTGGCAGCTCTGGGTATCATTTACCTTAGGAATTAAAAAGAATCATATGAAGAAAATCATCTAAAAAAAGAAAAGAAAAATAAAGAAAGAAAGAAAAGAGACAAAAAAGTACGCATCATTTTTTGAATTAAAAAAAATCTAAATGTATCATCGTTTTATTCACAATCTTTCGAAACCTTCACTGCAGATTTCTTTACATTTTTGTGAAAAAAAAAACGCTATCTATCGGTCTAATATTAAGGATAATAATAATAATAATAATAATAATAATAATAATAATAATAATAATAATATTAATAATAATAATAATAAATATGTTTCTGACCATTTCTAATGTAGTTTAAAAAATACTTATAATTTTGTTTGTCTATATGACTACTACTGTTTAGCACAGTATACTGTCTGCAGCTTATTTGCCGACTATGCGTATTCTTTTCCTGATAAATATACCGAATTGCTAAACATTTACAATATTTATTTATAATAGTGATTTCATCAGATAGTTATAAAGTCTATTGAAAAAAACCCGCCAAATTTTCAGAAAAATGGAAGAAAATTAAAATATCTGTAAAAGATGCTTAACAATTTTGTTCATATTAAAAGAATGTTCACAATAATCAGGCATCATTAAATATTTTTTCTTCAAATTTTACACAAAACTTGTTCAATTTTTAAACGTAATCAAAATCTTAGAAATGTGTGTTGAAGCAGCTATGAACGAGCTTTTATCATCAGGTGTTCTGTTTCGGTAACATAAATTTTTCTAATATTTATATTTTATATTAAATGCAAACTGGGTTTTATAATAATCCAAATTTTATTTCAAAAGAAATTAAGGATTATTCACATATCAAATGCAATCCGTTTTAAAACAATTTACGTTATTGTAATTTGCATGGAAGAAATATGTGCGCAAATATTATTACTGCATTTTAAGTTACATATTTTTGAACAAGAAGAAAAGAAAGGTATTTTCATTTTTTATAGGTATTTTCATTTTTTAAAGGTATTATCATCGTTCATCATTTAATAAAAATATTCGTTAATGTATCCAATACATGAAAATTTAAGTAGAAATGGAATTAATTTTATAGAGATATAATATATAGAGATATAATATATAGGATTATAGAGAATATATATATATATATATATATATATATATATATATATATCTTATAATGGAGAGTTTTCTTGAGGGATTTTGGTAGTTGCATATATTTGTTAGAAGGTTTAGAAGAGGTATGATCACGTATATTAGTAGCTGTTATTCCGTTGGAATACTTAGAAGAGGCATGATCAGTATAGAATCAGTCCAGGTTCGGATGCTCGAAAAAAACCCCACGATGATTGCTAAGTTACAATTTATTTAGACATATATTACTAAGGGGGGCACACTTACAGCACTCGGAGAAAATCTCCAAACCAAAAATTAGCACGTTGACAAGACAAGCGCAGAGAGTCAAGTGCCCTCGTACATAGCAACAAACTGCCACCTTTGGCATCATAGAAAATCGCCAACATACACAAGTTCGCCCATGCACAATGGATAGTATACGCCAAATACAGTTAAAATGCAGCCGGCAAGATAAGAATTCAATATGGTTTCCAAGCTGGGATGGGACAGGAAAGGTTGCCAAACGATAAAATGTTACACGTGTTATTATGTCTAATAAAGAGGCACACCAAAGGGATATCAGATTTTACTGCGCAGATGTTAAATTCTTTTTAGGGTTTTGTCGAGAAAGGAAAAGAAGCGTAAGCATAAATTTTAACTGTGAAACAGAGATGATGTCCATATAAGGTAATGCAGAATTGCCTCGATCGGAAATAGCAGACATCTGGAAATAGCTTTAAACGGTTGATTAATATGTGAGTGTATTTCTCACAGACAAAGTTAAGCAGCTGCCGATTTTTCGGTTAGAGAATTAATAAGCAAAGAAAATGGAAAAGGAATGAAGGACAACTTAAAACTAATTTTGAATTGAACAGAGACGGGGGGTGTAAAGGAATAATTTAAGAAAATAACCAATATATAACGAAATAATCGTTATATATATCACCCGGTGCACCACAAAAAAAAACTTTTGCTGTCCAATGTGCATAGGCTAGCATAAAATATTATAACATAAAAACATACATAAATGCAAAAGTTTTTTTTTTTTTATATATATATGTAGAAATTTAACGTCATGATAATGGAGACTTTTGTATTCAAAAACAGTCAGCAGTTCTAAAGTCTCTATATTTTTTTTTATATTTGTATTTCATGGATCCAAGGTAGTACTGTATTTTATATGTATAAGTTGAGTCGACTCAGACAGTACAAAAATATTACTGCAGCTTTGATTGTTATCATGACACAAGTAAAAATTTTGAAATATATATACAAAACATGAAACTAATACTAAATGAATATAAAATGGCAATACACAAAAATAACATAATAGTACTATATTTTTCAAAAATTTAAAAAGAGTAATATGATGTATATTAAAAAAAAAAATGTTTTTGTAAAAAGGTGTTTCATGCCGAAGCATAGGATGACAAAAAAAAGAGGTGCTCCAAGCACGCCCATAAAAATATGCGTCACCCTGAATCTTGTGTACAACACAAGTATTATGGCATCGGCTTAGGGCCTAGCCTTAGATGAGGAGGGAATTGTGATGCTCCCCCGAAGACACTAGCGGTCTTCTGAAGGAGCCCACGTCGAATTACATGAAAAAAACTTGAATTGTTGTGAATTGGAATCACAATTCAAAAATTTGAATCGAAACTCCAATTCCAAAACTTTGTCTCTCAACACAATGAAGCTTGAACCCTTAGGGCCTTAATTTTGAACGGGAACAAGACTTCAAAGGGAAGAATTCAAAAAGAAAAAAAACAAAAAAAATGTATATCATATAACTAATATGGGCAGACAATCCTAGAGTGAAGAGAGACGAAAAATATGTCACAATCGAGTGGGGTGATGAACAAGTCATATATAAAAACTGTGTTTTATTTAATTACATGAATCTTTTGTTTACTTTTCTAAAGTACAGTACCTGTTTATCTAACTATAATATGTTTGACTTACAGTACAAGAAATGTTAAGTGGGAGGTTAGTGGAAAAATACTGAATTAATGAGTATTGTCAAAGAAATTTTAAGTGTACTGCAAAAAGAAAACAAAATAAAAGTAAATAAAATTTTAGTGAGTATGAAGACATATCTAAGTGTTAAAGGATAACAATGATACCAAATATTGTTCCTAAGAGATCTTCAGAGCAACAGTGATGGACCAGCCATGATATTGTTAAAGATCAGTCAAAAACAACATACACACAACCATGAGCTCTTTGGTTGGATATGTGGTATCATAAAACAAGACATAAAAAATAATAAATAGTGTTTTTTACATTAGCTTCTGTTTCTTAGATTGTATGTGTGAGGTTGATAAAACGTATTAAAGTTAGTGTTGTTTATATGACTTGACGCATCAAATAAATGTCCATAACGAGGAGGTGCTAGTAAAAGTCTATCAATATGTACCCGAAATGCTGTGTTATCAGGAGTATACAACCTTTTAATTGAGAATGACACAGGGGAATGTTTACAAGTGACAATATATGGACCAGTATACTTTGTTTTAAACTTGTCATTTGATTTTAGATATACAATGTCTTTTAAGAAAATGGATCTTAATTTAGCTTTCTGACCGTAATATTTATATCTTTTATCTTGAGCAGATTTAATGTTGTTATAAGCTTTGTGATATATCTTACTCAAATCATCAAGTAATTTGTGGACTTCAATATGTTTATCAAGAAAGGGTTGGTTGCACGACTGATCAAAAGTGTCAAAAATTAGAGAAAGTTCACGTCCAAAATGAAGAAAATTAGGAGAATATAATGTAGTTGCATGTTTCGAACCATTATAAAGTGATTTGTGTATAAATACTGCATTTTCGAATGAATGACCTTCTTGTAAAAGAATATTAACTGAATATTTGATTGACTTATTGATTCGTTCTGCAATCGCATTTGATTGTGGTCTCGAGGCAGAACTGTGTAATACCTTAATGCCCATTGTATCATTAAAAATGTTATATACCTGAGAAGTGTACTGGGGTCCTAAGTCTGATAAGACAACCGAAGGTCTCCCAAAGGTGGTTATGTAAGAGAATAAGCATTTAACAACCTTACTCGCAGATATGTCATTAAGTGGAAAGAGTTCAATATGTCTCGAGAAATGATCAGTGATAGTTAAAACATATTTTCCATTAGCAAACGGTCCAAGGAGATCTGTACTAATAGTGTGACCAGGGTACCTGGGAGTGTATGTGGGCTGCAAAGGTGCGGGTGGAGTTTGGTGATATTTAGTTTGAAGACATTTGATACAGGATGCAACAAAGTTTAAAGTGTCTACATACATACCCTTCCAAAAATATCTACCTGACAAGAATTCATAAGTTTTATTAAAGCCAAAGTGAGATAAATGTGAAATTGTTAAGACTTTGCTTTTAAGTGAATTTGGAACAATAATGTGATACGAAAAAGTGTTATTAAAAATATTTTCCTTCTTTAACATTAACACTTTCGAATCAGGATGAATGAAGTAGTTAGGAAATTTTTGAGAAGATCCTTTCTTTAAGATTTCTTTATAAACAACAGACAAAGTAGGGTCATTTTGTTGTTCAGTAGCAAATGTTTCATTCGAAATTTCTAATAAAGGGTCAGGATTTGTTTGTGTACCAGAAATAAGGCAGTTAACATGCATATTAGAATCAGTCGAGCTGGAGTGTGGAGTATCACATTCTACAATAGGTAAGGGTTGAGTATCATGAATCAGTTCAGGGTTTGTAGCTAAAGTCTGTTGATTATTTTCAAAGTTACAGCGAGATAAGTAGTCAGCGAGTACATTCTTTTTACCTGGAATATGTTGAAATTTGTATGTGTATTCTGAGAGATCCATGAGCCAACGAGAGATAATATCAGCCGGGTTTGTAGTTTTGTTGTACTTTTCTAATGGTTTACTATCTGAAAGGATTACAAATTCTCTGTTGTATAAATAATATTTGAAAGCAGTAACTGATTTATGAATCGCCATGAGTTCTAATTTAAGTGCAGGATATTTTTTCTCTGACGCTTTTAAAGATTTTGAAAAGTATGCAACAGGTAATAGTTGTTTATCATGTTCTTGCAGTAAGACACCAGAAATAGCAATATTTGACGCATCAGTATTTAAATAGAACTTTTTGTTCCAGTCAGGTAATCTAACCATGGGTGGATTAAAGAATATCTTCTGTATGGTGTCCATAATTTTTTGATGTTTGCTTGTCCACTTAAATTTGGCTTTTGGAGTAGTTAAGTTTATGAGAGGTTGTACAAGTTCAGAAAAGGATGGAACCAGAGATTTGTAAAATGTAATGACGCCTATGAGTGCTTTTAATTGACGTTTAGTTGTAGGTGTTGGAAAAGATGTTATTTTTACAATGTTCGACTGAACAGGAGAAATAGTTTGATTTTCTATGTGAAATCCAAGATAATCTAAACTGGTTTTGTGAAAAGTGCATTTGTTAGGGGACAGCGTTAAATTATATTTTACTAGTATTGCAAGAATTTTATCCAACTTATCACACATTTCTTGATATGAATTGGCACCAACAATGAGATCATCTTGGTAGGTATAGACACCTTCTAACTGTAATTCATCAAGTAACGAGTCCATTAAAGCTTGATAAATTGAGGCGCTTGTTTTTAAGCCGAATACTAATCTCTTATACCGAAAAGAACCGAACATTGTAGTAAATGTGAGCTGATTTTGAAATTTTGCAGGCAAATCAATCTGATGATATGCCTGATGAAAGTCGAGAGAAGAGAAAAAACGATATTGTGAAAGATTTGAAATAATAGTTTGAATTTTTGGAAGTGGATAGGACGAACCTTGAATTATAGTATTAACCATTCTGAGATCTAATGCGAGTCTATATTTCTGTATACCTGTACCGTCTGGTTTCTTTTTAACAAGGAGCATGGGGCAGGCCCATTCGGAACAATGACGTTCAATGATTTTGGCATCAAGCAACTGTTTGATTTGATTTAAAACATCCTTTTGCACAGCTTGGGGAAGAGGGAAAGGGAGTGTCTTTATGGGGTAGTCATTAATGAATTTCAAATCAGGTACAATTTTATCAGTATGACCAAGTGTGTCTAATGATTTGGAAAAGGCAGGATAATAATTAAGTAGCAATTTAGTTAGGTTCTTTGCTTCGTCAGATTTTAAGTGAGAAAGTTTAAAATCATTAGCCGATAACTCCTGCTTTCTTTTTTGTAAGATTTCATTAGACGCCTGAATAAAATTTACAAAGTGATGTTCTGAGTTATTTTGCTTGTCAGACATTTCAGAAGTATAGTCGCGAATTTCCTCAATCTCAGATAATTGACCTATTTTTGTGTGTTTAGGGAGATGAATGGTTTTTTCAGAAGTGTTTTTAAGTGTTATTGAAAAGAAATGATGTATTTGTGAAGTTTTCTTTCTTTTATTGGATAATTTATTCATTTGAATAATGGCATCATTTCCTATTAATTCTTTTGTTTGTGCCAAATATTCAAATAGATAATTTCTGTTATTGTTGATGTTATTGGAAGTGTAAACAGAGCACCATATTTGTTGTTGGGGTTCTAATATAATTTTACGAGTTAAGAACACCGCTTGGTTCATTACAACATCACTCAAAGAATTGCATGATTTTGATTGTTTCTCTCCAGAAGATTCTTTACTGGTTTTTAAAGGAACAGAGAAATTATTGTTGACATGGAGACACTTGTTAAAAGTATCAATGACAACATTGTATCTAGTTATGAAATCAAAACCTAAAATGCCTTCAAAACTGGAAGACTCGGGTATGTCAACAATATAAAAGTGGTGTGAAAACGCTTTTTGTTTTAGCTTAATGGATGTTCTGATGCAGGCGGAAAATGAGACATCAGAATTGACAGTTTTAATATTGACGTCAGTGGACAGTCTTTTATATTTTAAGACAGGTTTAAGTTGATTAAATAATTTTTGTGAAAGTAAAGATATACTACTACCAGAATCAGCCAACAAAGTAATATCATGGTTTGCTATAGTGGCTTCAACAAGAGGGAGGGATGGTGACATAGTGTTTACACTACAAATTATTTGAACATTATCACTTTCTGTTTGTGTACTGATGTTATTTGCTATTTTAATGGAGTCAAAAGTTTGGGAACCTACTGAATTAACTAGTCTCGAACTTGAAATTTTAGGTAAAACAGGGTCAAAAGCAAAAGTTGCTGATGTAGAAGTATTAGACTGAGACACAACACCATCAGCATAAAAATTGTATCTCTGTTTTAGTTTTCCTGAAATTGTGGCGTGAAGTTTGTGTAATTGTTTTTTCTTTGAGTATTTGCTCTTTTCCATTTAAAACAAGAGAGAGCGTCATGATTGTTTCGTCCACATAACTGACAAACAACTGGTTTTTTTTGTGAAAACTTGTGTGGGGAATAACGTCTAGTGTAGTTTCGATTTTTGTAATTTTTTTTGAAGCGTGAAACACCTGCGGAATGTTTTGGTCTAGTCTGGAAATTTTTTTGCTCAGTTTCGGTTTTAGTATCAGGAGGGACAAAAGATAATGCATTTATTTTCTCAGAGATTTCTTTCAGTTGCGATTCGATGAGATTTTCTGGTCTGTGTACCGAGGGTAAGGAATGTAAAATTTTTTCATTCCTTAAAATTTCATGAAGGGTTTGCGCTCTTTCAACTGCTGTTTTATAATCATTAATGCCTTCTTCCTGTAATTTTATTCTAATATTTGAAGGAAGGGCTTCTAGAAATTTCATGAGTTTGATAGTGTTGCGTGCATTTTCGTCGTTGATATCTGCATATACTGTAGCCGCAAGAACATTTAGTCTATGGGCTAAATTTTTTATCGTCTCAGACGGCATAAGTGCTAAACTGGACAGCTCAACAGAGGCAACACATTTACTAGGTGGGGCGAAAAATGACGCAAATTCCTTTTCCAGCAAATCGAGGTCTGTTATCTTTTGCAGGTCAGGATTTTGGGCTAGAAATTTTTGTGCAGGCCCAACTAACTTTCCCTTTAAGATTGCAATTGTTGTTTGTGGGTTATATTTATTAATTTCTGCACAGACGCGAATTTGATCAAAGAAAAATTTAAGTAAATCTGGATCTCCATCAAATTGAATGATATTTATCGGAATTTGTTTTGCCGCCATGATTAGTTTTTTTTGTTTGTTTACGCTCACAAGTTTTAGAGAAATTGTTACACAGACCTGACTTATACTCTAAAGCACATTGAAAACAGGTAAATTTCCTAGCTAGTAAAAATATGTACACTAGCAAAATAAATAGACCTTAAAATATACCTCACTTTAAAGATATCTTATTTAAACCTTTTATAACAGTAAAGCAAAGGGAAACATACAAAAGTAGTTCATTTAGAAATTAAATAAAAGTAAAATAAATACACTTTGAAACATATATCTATATATTCCTTCACTTTAAAAAGTACTTACTTTATCTGTATATAATAAAGCAAAGCAAACTATCAAGAAAACACCAAAAACTGTTAATAAGTAAGCAAAAATGAAATTAAATCTTCTTTTAACTTTTTTTTTTACACAAGGGAAAAGTTCCCTTTTTGTAACTTAAAATATTTTTTTTTAGATGAAAAAGAAAAATCTTATTTTAACTTTGTCATTAAAGTTCAAAACTGTCTAAAAACTTATTTAAGCATATTAGAGAATCCAAATACAAAATTAAAAAAAAAACGAAGGGGTGTTGGACGTAAAATATGAAACACTAGCACATAAATGTAATAACTGATAAAAACTGCATAAAATGTCATAAAAATAATAACTAGAAATGACAACAGTTACCGTGCTTTCGCAATTTAAAAAATTTTGCAAAAACACAATAACAGGATTATAATAGTTATTGAATTAACTATGATTTAAAAACACCAAACTGCAATATCGACTATGGTGTACTGACTGTGGAAGCAGAACATAAAATAAACAAAATACTTGGGGTAACTTACAGATTGAGTTTTTTTTTTTAAATAATTAAATGATTACTAATTTAATAAGACAAAGCTTAGGGAACTGGGGCACGATCTGCTCCCACATTCAAAATGTAGATTTTTTTGAGGTTGCATTTTCGTTGTTGTGCACTTTTTTTTTTTTTTTTTTTTATCACTGGAGACTAGCAGAAATTTTATATTGTAATCATGTAATTGAATATGCACTTATCAAAGGTGGTGACACCTCATTTAGAGAATTTTTGTAATTCTCTTATTTATTTATTTATTTATTTTGTGCAATGTTAACTGATATAAACGATGAATTATTTCTGATGGATTTTCTCAGAATTGAAGACAATCACTATTTTTTTTGCACGATGAACGATTTTACGATGCATCACACCACAGGAATACTGTTATTCACTTACGTTCACAAAAGACTCAAAACACACTGGAAGACACAAAGCACAACATGAGCAGATGCAGCCCTCGATGATATCTGGCTGCGATGAACACGTCAATCACACAGACGATGGAGATGACAAAAGGGGCACCCAGCGCTCAGGTGACAATCAGCCGCAGATTTCTTTTAGGATATTGAATCTCGAGGGGAGACCCTCCGAAGCAGTTGAGATGGAGCACACAGGGGAGGAAACGGGGGTGTCCAGCAAAGGAATTTCAGGACGGGAACAGCTCTGTACTTGACACTTAGCAGGCCAGACTAATAGCATTTTCTACCGGGGAATGCAGAGAAGAAAAAGAAGAACCGAAATGCATCACATCCACGGGAAAGTCGTAGTTGATTGTACCCCCCTCCATATATATATATTTTTTTTTTTTATGTGGGGAAAAACGAAAGAGTCAAACGGTACCAGTTATTTATATAGAGAAGAGTTTTCTTGAGGGATTTTGGTAGTTGCATATATTTGTTAGAAGGTTTAGAAGAGGTATGATCACGTATATTAGTAGCTGTTATTCCGTTGGAATACTTAGAAGAGGCATGATCAGTATAGAATCAGTCCAGGTTCGGATGCTCGAAAAAAACCCCACGATGATTGCTAAGTTACAATTTATTTAGACATATATTACTAAGGGGGGCACACTTACAGCACTCGGAGAAAATCTCCAAACCAAAAATTAGCACGTTGACAAGACAAGCGCAGAGAGTCAAGTGCCCTCGTACATAGCAACAAACTGCCACCTTTGGCATCATAGAAAATCGCCAACATACACAAGTTCGCCCATGCACAATGGATAGTATACGCCAAATACAGTTAAAATGCAGCCGGCAAGATAAGAATTCAATATGGTTTCCAAGCTGGGATGGGACAGGAAAGGTTGCCAAACGATAAAATGTTACACGTGTTATTATGTCTAATAAAGAGGCACACCAAAGGGATATCAGATTTTACTGCGCAGATGTTAAATTCTTTTTAGGGTTTTGTCGAGAAAGGAAAAGAAGCGTAAGCATAAATTTTAACTGTGAAACAGAGATGATGTCCATATAAGGTAATGCAGAATTGCCTCGATCGGAAATAGCAGACATCTGGAAATAGCTTTAAACGGTTGATTAATATGTGAGTGTATTTCTCACAGACAAAGTTAAGCAGCTGCCGATTTTTCGGTTAGAGAATTAATAAGCAAAGAAAATGGAAAAGGAATGAAGCACAACTTAAAACTAATTTTGAATTGAACAGAGAAGGGGGGTGTAAAGGAATAATTTAAGAAAATAACCAATATATAACGAAATAATCGTTATATATCTTATTTTTCAGATAATTTAAATATTCTAATTCCTAAAACAAGTCAACATTTTATTTATTTATTTAATTCAAATGAAATTATTCTCTTTCTGAATAAAGAATTGGTAAAATTCTTTGGTCAGTGTCGATAAATAATGTTTTCAACAAATAAGAATGCGTATAATATTTCTTAATCAGAAAGAAAATAACCCACTAAACTGAACTAATATGGACTGATGCCTGTCAGGATTACAAAAAATTCTGATTACGTGAAATTTAAATAAAAATAGGAATAAAAAGATACGTTGTAAAAAAAAAAGTTATAAGGAATCAGTAGTACAGTAAACATCCTCTTATACGGCATCCTATGTACCGGCATGCTGGATAATTCTGTTTTAATTTCGAAAATAAATAGCATTCCTCGTTTAATCACTCCCATTGTTTATAATAAATTAGTAGAATTTCAGTATAAAGATATACACAAAAACCCACTATAAATGGCTCAAAATCGTGAATCATTAAATAGCTCAGGTATTACGGCAACGAATGGGGGGGGGGCATTTATAAAGATAATTTTCGAAGTAAGTGTTAAAAGGAAAAATTAATTTTTATCATCGGAAATAGATTTTTTTTATATTTTAGAGAAAAAAAATACTGTGACTGGCAAAAACAATGATATTCGAGATTTTTTTAAGATGGTTTCAACGAGTAGGCCTACAGTATAAGATTCCATTTTATATTTGTGTACATATATTGTTCAATTTGCGACTAAAGTTTAAAAATATAAAATTTTGTTAAAAATTTCTGGTGAGAATTTACTTTAAATTAGATCTGAAAAAATATATTCCATTTTGTTATTCCGCATGAGCCTTCTGAAATGTAGTTTAATATGCTCGAGATAAAATCAGTAAAGTAAGAGCATGTTTGGGTCTGCATTTGTGACAAAGGATCTGTTTCAAAAAACATCATATAGGGGAAAGTTGCCTAAAATATGGGCAGTAATATATTTTTGCCGACCAAAAAATAAATAAATAAATAAATAAATAGAATAAATAAATAAAAAATATTGGGTAAGCTATTTTTCTTTTGCAGTAATGACTGCACTAACAAAATTAAAGTCTGCTTGCTAAAAAAATCGTTATAATATGCACCACTTTTTTTTTGTGTATGTGTAAATTATCCGAAATCCTTGTTATGGAGTAGTTGGGTAAAACGGGGTCAAAATAAAGGAGATTTGTGTGAACTTTTCTAGTACAAATTTCGTTGAACGACATAAAGTTATGTTATAATTACATAAAAAACTATATGAATAAAATTATCATTGTTATTATTGTTTTCAATTTAATTTACTACATTGCCCCAAAAAATCAATTATATGAAGAAAAATAATAGGATCATGGTTCTGCTGCAGTAAAATAAAGTTAAATCTATACTTTTAATAATTTGTTTAAATAAACTACATTCTTTTTTTCTTTAATACATTCATTATTATTTTATCTTAATGTCTGACCGCGTGTCTAAGTATATTGAATATGTGTTTCAGAAATCGTAACAAGATCTCACAGTAAAAAGTAAAAAATGCACATGTAAAAAGAAAATTGAAAAATACAAAATCTTAAAACAAACTTTGTAAAATTTTTTAAAGTTTCATTAATTTGCATGACTAAAATGCTAACTTGATACATTTTAAAGTAAAACCTCCTTAAAAACGTTATTTCGAATTTACGAGATTTTAAAAGTATTGCATTAAGATAACAATAAGATATTTTATTATAACTAATGGAAAATACAAAGTCATTAAAACTAAAAGTAAGTGCATTATAATCTATTTTCTTAATCTTTAAAAGTTCAGTGAGTTTTAGTAAAAATACATAAGATTACTTTTTGAATAAACGAATAATCAGACATTGTAATAACTATAATAATAGTGACTAAATGCGTCTTTTAAAAGTATTCAGAATAGTTTTGCGCATAGAAAAAATTATTTAAAATGAATCTTACAAGTATGGTGTTTACATTATTTAGATATTAATAGCAATAAAGGCACTCAAAGTTTCTTTATCAAATTACTATTAAAGTTTTAATATATTTGAAGTTTTGCCAATTTTTAGAATACTAGTTCAGTAATTAAAAAAAACTCTTTTCCACATGATCTGACAGAAATGTTGTTGTTTTGTTGATAATTTTTATATTTTTTATCAATGCTGCAACTTAATCCGTAAATAGTTATATGAATTAAATAACTCATATGACATAGATGCATGCCAACATAAAAATGCATCGTGTCTTAAATTAAAAAAATAACATTTTCTTTATATCCTTCATATTATTATTGCGTCCAATATGTTATTATTAACCATGCGTAGAACATTTAGCGCGTTATGGATCTTTAAGAGGATATCATCGTTCATTGGTCTCAAAAGCAGGTTGATCTGACAGCACCTAAATTTTAGTTTAATTATATTAGATATTTTAGTTATTATTATTATTATTTCTAGAATCACTTTAAAATATTACAAAATAAACTTAAAAATGACTAAAATCCGTATACAATTTTTGGTAGTTATTTGATAAAATGCATATATACTAAATAGGGGAATATGAATAGTATTTTTAATAGTAAAATATGCATAATTATATGTTTTGCTTGAAATTATATAAAATAAGCTTTTAAACTGTATGTATTATAGTATAATTAGTATTTTTTAAAATTATTCAAAAATTTATTTATTTACGGAGACTAATGACATTGTAAGTACTATTAATAATAAATTAGCAATAATCCTATTTGAGATTTAAAAACAATGCATTTCATAATTATCTTCAAAAGGGCATTACATAAAAACTGTCCTCTAAATGGCTAAAACAAATATATACCAATTTTGCTTATAAATTAAATATAATAACTATCCATATCCAAAAATATGTTAATTTATTAAAATTTTAAGCGCCCCAAAAACGGGACGCTCGGTATACATGGACTAAAAATACATCATTTACTTAATAAAATTAACGCTTTCCTCACATCTTTTTACATTATTATCCATGTAATGCTATATTACTAAACATGGATAATATGAGGGTTTTTGATGTGTATGAGGGATGTTTAAAGGGATAAATCGGTTATTTGCTCCAGAAGTTTTTATCTTTGATATTCTATTTTTCGCAGGAATAATAAGAAACACCAAAACGGAATCCAATTTCTATACAGACTTTTTTAATTTAAAAATATTTTTATGCAATAAGAGAGGTATTAAGCTTTTAGAGGTATTAACCTTTTATCATCCTCAGTCTTGATGTTGCCTGTAAGAGGCAACATCAAGACATGTATTACTTTTAAGTGAATTAAAATGCTTTCTAGAAATTTTATGATTCCTTCTAGACATTTTAGTGAATGCGCGATTATCATGCTTGAATATCTAGGCTGATACTCCTTTGGAAATGTTTTATTGTAATTAAAAAAAAAATTGTGGTCCTTCGTAATATTTGCCTCGATACTGAGGAGGTCATGTCTAAGATATCGTTTTTAAATATATAGAATTTCAATAAATTTGCATAATATTCTTCTACGTTATAGCATGGAATTTTTTTATGAAATATTTATCTAGAAATGTCTTTATTTTTTACTGAGAGATGACACGGATATTTGCTTGCTTAACTAAAGTTTTTTTTCAGTGTTTAAAGTTTTTCCATTTTATAAGATGGTAGAATGTAAATAGTACATTTATTATTTTTTATATCAGGGATCAAAAGAAATAAGTCACAATATTAGCTTGTAGACTTCTTTCAAATACATATTTTTTTTTTTTTTTTTTTTTTTTTTTTTTACATTTTGAACTATATAGTTCACCCGCAAGAAAAGTGACACGTCTCGCAAAAATTCATTTTGCGTATAATTCCACTAATTGGTCTGTCATAGATGTGTCTTGCTATACAAACAGTTTGATAAGTGTAGTTTTAAGGCAAATCCCTTTTTTTTATTTTACATGTCGACTCATGACCACAGAAGATTGGTGGATTTTGTGGGGGGATAAAATTATCAATTCCTTTAAACCTACGTATTTACTCTAAATGTTTTACGTTTTTATACACATTTGTACGCCTGCATGTAGAGCTAAGTGTTTTAACTTCATGTTACACTAAAAAATTATATCTTTTTTTTTTGCCTCCTTTGTGAAATTTTCTTTTGTCGAGATCTGTGGCTTTTCTTGTAGGTGAGTGATATGTTCAAACTAATTTTTATGTATTTTTTTTAAATACAAAATATTGGGTGCTAGACACAAATGTGTACATAATTGTATTATCCATTTATTGCACAGTTATTTATGTAAAATTCTTCTCGAGATGATTATGAAACAACCATCAAAAACAATTATTTTTACGATACTATTAATAATACTTATAGTTTATTAATCTGCGTAAAGATATAAGTATATTTTAATAATACTTATATTTTAACAGTAAAGTAATTTTCCTATTAGGGAACATGTTTCGTTCTTTCTTTTATCATGTATAGCATCGTTACTTTTGGATGCATAATTATCTATTTTCTGGGATATATGATATTCATTGTATTTTTAGGAAAGTACAAATTACATTAATTAATTTTAACATAAGCATTTTTCATCGGCATAAAAGGAAGTAAAGGTATTGTAGCGTTATCCATTTTTTCAGTCAAGTACTCATTGCACTCTTCCAATATTTGATAATCGGAAATAATAGGAATGTTTATAAAATATTTATAAATACGAATTGCTGCATTTTTTAGTTATCTATATATCGTCCACTACTTATTTTTTTTCAGATGTCCTTTTGTACTTCTAATCACACGTTAATTATTCACATAAGCTTCTTTGCAAATTAACTAAATACCAATTCTTACGCTTCGATTCACATAGTAACATAAGTACGGTCATTTAATATGAATGAATAAAACTTAATGAAGCCTTAAATTCTGTTACTTGAATACAAATAAATGTTTGTTTTATTTAGTTAAAAGCCAGTTATATTGAAAACTTAAGTTATTTTGTGTAAGATCCTTAGATAATTTTATACGTGATTGAAGTTATATTTTACATTAATGAATCAATCAAAAAAAAAAAAAAAAACTAAAGTGAGCAAATTAAATAATTTTTTTACAACATGAAATTATAGCATGGTTAAACAAAAGATCAAACAAAATATTACTCTCTGACAAAAATATTTTGCGTCCGAATACATGTTTTTAATTTTCAACCTGTTTTTGCATGGAAGATTAAAAAAGAAAAGAAATAAACATACAAAGAAGGGAATAATATCGTTCTCTCTCTTTCAACATTTAATATGTGCTTTTATATGATATGATATGTCCATGATAAATCCATGCCATTATTCTTAGTAACATACAATACTTAAATTTCTTTGATTCCTTGATTTTATTTTTATAAAAAAAAGAAAAAAACAAACTAGTAAATACAAATACACAAAAGAATAAAATACACAAGCGTCAATCGAATAATACTAGTATCGGATCGAAAAGTATTTGTCCGGTCACAAACAAGAGTGACCAATTGTATAGGATCACTAGACTTATATTTCTAGTTTAATTTCCTCACAAATGACAGAGTTTCTGAATTGTGAATCTATTAAAGCTTTACGTTGGAGTGTAAGGATGCTTTAAAGCAGACCTGTCCAACCTTTCAGTAACCCCGGGGGCGCATCTTGGCTCTTGGCGCTAAACGAAGGGCGCCAATATTTACGTGACTAAAAATATATGGCAATATTATCGCATAGTGTTAGTATACGCGGACGTCTTCACATAATACTAATGAATCGTAGAACGGTAAACAAAAGACCCCTACAGTTATGGAGTTACGTGTATCGAATTTCAAATTATGCATTTTTTTTATGAGAAGACTATATCAAAAATATTTGTAGGGTAAGGAGCCAGAAACTTTAATCGCGTCTATAATAACAATAATAATAAATAAATAAATATGAAAATAAGAGATACCAGAGATATAGGTTTCTTTTAGGCTGTGAAAAAACGGTTTGCTTTATTTTGAAAGCGTGGATTAGTTTTGTAAAAAGTACAAAATCAGAAAAGAGAAACATGATAGTGACCACACCATGTAGGTGGTTTAGGAGGGATAATCTGGAAGTACTTTAGTAGATGGAAATCATTCTGAGCTGTTTATTATTTTTTTTAAGCAAAATTATAGAAAAAAAGAAGAAATTAAAAAAAAACCTGTGAAATTTCAAAAGTCAAGAAAGAAAAATCGAGCCTCTATATCCTTCAAATTAAATAGCTCACAACTTCAGAAAACAGCTTCAGATTTTAAAAATATCGCGGATAAAATATTAATGATTTTAAAAGAAGCATTCTTTATAATGGAGTTTTACTTCTAAAATGTTTAAAAACATGAGATCTTCAAAAGGGCGCCAAGAAAATCATCAAAGGGCGCCATGGCGCCCGCGGACGCCGCGTTGGACAGCCCTGCTTTAAAGTATTTTACTTGGTCTGTGAAGCTTTAGAATAAAGCTATTAAGTCATTTGTTGATCGACAGATAACCTGGGAAGTATTGTATTATAGATAGGGAAGTTAAAAGTACTTAACAAAACGTTTGATAAATTTTGATTCATCAATGCTGAAATTTTGAAGTATTTAAGAGAGTGAATATATGAATTAGCAATATACAGGCAATATACAGCAATTGTGAAATGTTCACAATTAATGTGTTGTAAATGAAAGTTATTAAATTGTAGCTATTCCAATAAATTTTTAGTTACAGTTCTAGGCATTTTATATATTTTATATAATTTACAACCAGAAGAATAAATTTTATTCTGTGATTTAAATAATTTTTAGTTGACGGTAAACTTTTTACTAACTTAATTATCCTTTAATTTCTGCTTGTGTTTTTATTCATTTTTTTTATATATTTTTTTTTTGTTCTAGTCGCCACCATTCACTTTTAAACATTTCTCTATTTTATGACTCCCTAATGCCTGTGAAAAACTTTTGCTTATCTATTATTCTGGACCATGTGTGGTATATCCAATTGCCTTTTTTAAAACTGAACGATCCTTGTGCACCCTGGAAAACTTCACCGGGTGAAGGCAGTAAGGAACTGCCATTCAAAATTTTTAGAAAGCTACGTAGCCCTACTCTGTTATCCTTTCTTAGTAAAAAGTTTTAGTTAAGCCTCTGTTTAATTTATGCTGTTACTTATTTTTGCACTTTCGTACACTATTATCTTTGCGTTTCGCGTTTTTTACTTACGCCAGTCGTTGACGTGACATCAAAGTGCAAGGGAGACAAATTAATTTGAATGTTGTATGCATTTTAATTTTAGAGATTATATTTAACCTGTTCGAGATTAAATATAAACGAATGATCTTCTGAAATAATTTTCTGGGCTCTACGAAAGTTTCCAAATTTATGCATTTTAGACCATTTATTTTTCGAAAATTATGTTCCTTTTAAACTTTGCTGAAGATTTCGCGCAGCGACATTTCACGCCGCTGTGACACACTTGAGGCATCAGGATGTCTTGTTAGGACCCCACAATACGAGTACGAACGATAATATAGTGAAAGTTACCTTACAAAAAATTTATTTAAACCTCTTAACACATAGGTTTTATGCGACACGTGCAGGAGCCGCAAAAAGACTTAAGAATACTTGTTTATCCCCATCAGTAAAATTTCACTACAGTAAAACCTCCATAATGGACACTCCCTAATAGCGCACACCTCTATTTAACGGACAGTTTTCAAATCCCCACTCCCAAAACTTTAATTATTGTATATTTAACCTCTGAATAACAGACATTCCGATTAGCAAACAGTAATTTTGGCAAAAAATAAAAAAAAAAAATAAATAAAATAAATAAAATAAAAAAATATGTTTAACTAGAAAAAAAAATAAAAATCCTCTAAATTTATCAGGGCAATGTATCACAAATTTTGTGATCACAGATAAATGTGGAGATTGTATGCTTTTAAGAAGCAGAAAAATACAATAAACAATTATACATTTTTTTTTCTTTTAGAAAAAGATGATTCAAAATGATTAAAACTACTGACAGAGCTAAAACTTCACACTGAAAAACAATTTACATGTAATCGCAAGTAAAAGCATACTTTTGTGAATTTTTTTTTGTAAGAATGTAATAAGCAAAGCATAAAGGTATGCACAATTTTATTTCAGTTTTATTGCTTCAAGAAGTTATTTTAATTTCTGATTTAATCATATAATAGAGGTTTTAGGACATTTTTAAATCGACTAGTGAAACATTAAGCAGTCATTAGCAATTTTTCTATCCTATTTTTCTATCTATTCCAATAGCGGACACCTCCGAATAGCGGACAATTTCTGCGCTCCTAAGGTATCCGTTATTTAGAGGTTTTACTGTATAAAATTTGTCTTATTTAACTGTAGCATATTCTCGACTTTCTGTTTTTAAAAAAAACACAAATTTCTGTTTTTAAAAACCGGTGACAAAGCATGAAACATTTCGTAAAATCTATCGTCGCGAAGTGGTTAAGAGGTCCTGGACACAAACATCATCAAATTTTCTAAAATACTTTTATTGCACTAAACATTATTTCGCTGTTATGTTTTGTGCAAAATGACTTTTAAATTATATATTTATTTCAATCGGATTAGAAAATATTATTTTTTCGTTTTGATTGGATTTCAAAAGTTTGCTTTCAAGTAATGATTGTCTTTTCAACGACTTCTTTTGAAAATAAAGTTTTCAACTTGATAAAATGAAAATTATTTTTAAATATGTTCCGGATCCCCTAAAGACTTCATCCCATAAATCGTACGAAGTATATGTGCCTCTTATGAAATATGTATTTTTTCAGTTTTGAAATATCCTCAACAAATAAAATTTCCATAATCAAAAATCATTTATGTTATATTTTTTATTATCCCAGTCTGGTGACATCTTACAAGATCAAAGTTAGTAAATTAAAATGAGAATATAATTTCTCCATGTTAATGCTCCCACTAGAGGATGTTACACGATCATCATTCTTATCTTTTTAATAAAACGTGTTCTTCAAATAAGGCCATTTCTTTTAAACTCCCTTTTCTGGAGAATAATTTCAAAAGCGAAAAAATAAGTGGTACATCAAACGAGCAATTAATTTTGATTAGATTTATCTATTTTTAAAACGATTTAATTAGTTCAGACATAACCAATTTTACCTGTTTTCGTAGAACTAAAAAATATAAGTTTGAAAAAAGAAATGAAATGGTATTTTTCCATTAATTATTAATGACCATGAAAGTTATTAGAGAAATCACATTTTTGTTGCAAAAGAACGATATTTTTTAGTTATTCATTACCTAAAATTTTGTTTAATTACTTATATATTCTATATTTCAGCAAAGTAGAGTTTCCTTAAGCATGTTTGATGTATTATATACAGCAATATATACACATATATGTAAGTATATGTAAAGTAATATTTTTCAAAATTTTTCTTTCGTATTTCAGTTTTTACAGTTAGGAAAATAAAATATTTAATTTTAAATATTCCGTTAAATATTTTTTTTAAATAATGATATCAAATTTCATACTACCAATTTGTTTCGTTTCTTTATAAATATTTTTTTCATCTCACTTTCTTGACACTTTTTGTAAATCAACCTCTTATCTTAACATTTAACTATTAATCTCTTGGAAGCTTCGTATTAAGAAGTAATCAAGGGTGACTAGAGCCAATGCACCCATTAACCTAACATCAGGTTACTTAATTTGCGCTGAGCAAAAAGGTAAAATGCATAAATGTCTTGATTTTATATTTAAAATTCTGTAACCGAATTTTTTTAATGACATAAGATTTTAAGGCGTCCAGGATTCGCAGCGTTCCTAAGATTTTGGGGCATTTTCTACTACTGTTTCAATTAAGAAATCTTCGTGATATATGTTTTTAACAGCTACAATAGAAGTCGTCAGTAAAGAGTATGCGTTTGAACTTGTGGTGAACATTTGAGAAACAACGTAAGCTCTGGTCGTCCTCATAAATATGATTTAAAAAAAGGAATAATTTTTAATGTCTCTTTTATGACAGCAGTCTTACACTAGCTCCCAAATTTTAAGGTGCAACAGGTTTTTGCGTCTTATTTGCTATAAATTAATGCAAAAAGAAACTATTTAGACGAAATATTGACAGAAAATAGTATTTATAGAATGCGACATAGACATTTATATAAGGTAAGTGTGAAAATCACTTTCACGATTGTTCCCACTTTCTTGACGCTTTTCGTAAATCGACCTTTTATCTTATCATTTAACTGATGATATCTTGGAAGCCTCGTATTAAAAAGTAATCTAGGGAGCCTACACCCAAGGCGTCCATTAGCCTAACACCAGGTTATTTCATTTGCGCTGAGTTTTGTGAAGACTCAGTTTTGATCTTAAACCGTGTATCAAGTATTCACTAAATGAGGCCATGAATAAGATTAAAGTGAGATTAAAGTTGCGTCTGAAGGTGTAAATTTTAACAGAACATATCAATTATGAACATTAGTTCAATTAAGAAAACAAAATGTTATTGTCGAGAAATGTAATTTATGTATATTAAATATTGTTCGGATTTCAACTTACCGAATAAGATGTTTATGCTTTAAAAAAGAAAAATTTTCGGAAAGAAAAAATATCACAAAGATAAATTTAACAAAAACGGAAATAGATAGAAAAAAGTGATATGGGTAACAAAAGGTAAAATACTCCAAGAATTTATATTTAACGCTTTTGGGTCTAATTTACTATTAATAGTACATGTTTTTGCATCGAGTATTATTTTTACTTAACACTTACTCAGTTACTTTCTATATAGAGAAGTAATAGTGTATGGCTATGCCTTTCTTATTATGATTTCATTTAGGTTTTTACATTTAGTAATAATAGTAATAATAAAAAATTATATATTTAACTCTCTTCGCACCATTGACAATTCCTTCATTTTATGTATATCTTTCACTCATTAAATTTAAAATATGAGTTATTTTTCTGAACCACACATGTATGATAAAAAGTAAAAATCATTAGAAATTTGCAATACCCTCTCAAATCCGATTGTAATACGTTATTATCAAAACGTCTTAGAAAACTCTTTCTTAGCCTAATATCATATAAATATGAAATGAAATGTACACAAAAAATGTACATTCGTAAAATTTCAGACAATGAGATAATCTTTAAACATCATTAAGTGCATTGCCCCACTAGTGGCCGCGATTTTCTAATCTCCAAACTGGTAGACGGTGGGTGCTGTGTTCGAACCCAATCACCGTTCGGAGTTTTTCGTGGTTTTCTCCGAACCTTGCGTAAATACGGGTTAGGTTCCCTTAGAAAGACCCCATGGAGGGCAAAATCCACCCATAGGGCCTATATCCCATAGTGTAGATAATTGGCCGACATAAATACACCACCACCACCAAGTGCATTTAGATAGCAACGATTAATGTTATAAAAATAAAAGTAATTTTGTTCTCAAAACGAAAAAAAAATTCGGACGCGAAAGGGTTAAAATTACGTAATCCGATTTTTTATGTGACCTGACATTTTAAAGTATCCAGGGCGCACATCGTTTCTATTTTTTTTTTCATTTCCTATTACTATTTTAATTAAAAATATCTTCGTGATAGAAGTTTTAACACCTATAATAGAAATCTAAAATAAAGGATATCATTTCAAAATTGTGGTAGCTAATGGGAATCTTTCGGGAATGCTCTGCACCCTTGGCGTCTTCATATATATCGTAAAAAAAAGAATAAATTTTAATGTCTTTTTTATAACAGAAGTCTTCTACTGGCCTCCAAAAGTTTATGTCCAAACGGATGTTTGCGTCTAATTTACATAAACCAATGTAAAAAAAAAAAAAAAAAAAAAAAAAAAAAAAAAAAAATTAGAGGTCAATATTTGCACAAAATAGTAATTTATTGAATGCGACATAGTAATTTACGGTAAGCGAAAAAAAATACTATAAAGAAAAGCCTAAGACGGAAAGTTCGTTCGTGTAGAAAGAAAAACATCACAGTACTATGTGAAAAAATGACAGAGAAACACTAAAAAATGGATTCTAATAAGGAATATGTGCACACGTGAATTCAATGCATTTGTGGCATTGACTTTCCATGTTATTAATTAAATTGTCGTATACTGAAATGGGAGGCGAATTTCATACACAGGTAAGCCTTGTTTCAGCTTAGCAGCAATTTGTTAATCTCAAGGATGTTCTTTCGGATTGAAGTTTGGATAGTGAACTGGCCATTGCATTTGTAACGGCCAGTTTTTTAATGTTAATTTCGCGCCCAGAAGATAATCCTCAAAAACCGAAGTTCAGAAAGGTCATGCATTATCATCACTCAGAATGAAATCGTTACCATTAGCATCGGTATATGGACGGACATATGGATATAGGATTTAATCCGATATCTCATATTAGTCAGAGTTACTATAATGAACACATGCAGGTCAGTGTAATTAACAATTGTGATTTCTCTCCAAACCACTATTCCATCATCTCTATGCCGGTATGTTTCAATAGTGTTGTATTGATAGTATCTGGTGCATTCTTGCCTCCAAATCTGTAGACGCCCTGAATCAATCTCCAGCTAGAATCTGGACTTGTCTATTAAGTGTACAGACACCCATTGCTATCAGGTACAAGATGCGTATACACTTCCCTAACATAAGCAGGCGATTCTCTTTTCTCCGTTGAGGGGAGACTTATACAATTGGTCACCTTGCACGCAACCTCGTATTGTGAAGGCGCCTTCACACCGTACACTATTAAAAATCTTGTCCTAGTTTCAACCAAATTTTGATGCTCAATGCTGCAATTGTAAGATGCTGAAATCGTGAAACAATATTTGAAACTCATGTTGAAGCATAGTTCTAATAGTTGGAATGAAGTTGAAATAGGAAGCTCGAAATGTTGGTACTTGATTTCACCATCTTATGGTGGCAGCTGCTGAGTACTAAAATTTGTTTCTAACTAGAAAATTTTTTTAACAGTGTAGTACAGAAGATTCTTCTTCCCAATTCAAGAAAATGATCTGCAACGAGTTGTGGTACAGAAGTAAATCTTCCCCTTTCGGAAGAAAAGAGCTACAAAACGGTCTCCAATAGACTTTGTAATTCCTGATCGGCCTGGAACTTGTCTTGTGGTCACAGAATATTTGGATTGATATTGATCTCAGAGTCTTTGGACTACACTGTAAGACACTTTGAAACATCTAGCATCATGAGCCTGTGACAACCGGTTTTTCATTGTTATTCAATGTGTATGTGCCACAGTGTTGACAGACCAATACTAAAATTTTATTTTGAATACCACTATTTTCAAAGAGAGATAGTCACCTTATTTATTAACAAATTTTTTGCGATTAAAACTAGCGAATAATATTGGACGAAAATAGTGGTATTCAAAATAAAATTTTAGTATTCGTATGGCAACACTGATGTGCCAGTTGTTAACAGATGGCGCTTGATTGCTTAAAAATTGAACATTTTCTTGAATAACCTTTTATTTTTAGAACAAAAAGCTTGCAAACACGCGTACATTCTGCAAAATGTATTTCTTCTCGATCAAAAGCTCTAAAATAATCTACTTCAAATAAGCAATTCTGTTGTAAGCAATACAATTAAATTGATTAGTAAAGCTATCCTATGAATTGAATATGTCCTATTGAGCAAAATTAGTTATAATTCCGTAAACTATAGAGCATTGACCCCGTAAGTCAAGGACCTGGGTAGGATTCCCGGCTTGAGCATTTTTTTCGCTCAGTGGGTACGAATATTCATGTCGTATAATAACTTGACCAATCAGTTTGAATAGTAATTTACTATTGAATTGGTATGAAAAAAGTGTCACAGAAAAAAAAGCAAACGATAAAAATATGTTCAAGTACTTCATTACAATAACAGTAATATGAATTTTCGAAATTTTGCTTTACTTAAGAAGAGATTTTTCATAAGAAAATATTGGTACCGAAGAATTTACTGGTAGGACTCCTGCGTGATACATAAAATACTTAGGATATTTTATTATTTTACCATTAATTTATAATAAAAATGCTTTTATTTAAAATTATTTTCATTTCGAACATTTACTTATTTACTCTATGAACTATACTGCTTTCATTTAAACGATCTGCCTAATCTAAGGGAAAGAAATCGCATGCATAGCGACTGATGAAGAATTCAAAAAAGATATTTTGCATGCATATCATTACATGTTTTTAAAGAAAATTTTGCATTTGCGTGCTTACCGATGAATTAGATAATAATATATAATAACATTTTTTAAAGGGATTTCTGAAATAGTGTGTAAACATGAGTTGACTACTGATTCATTAAACGTACTTAACCAGGCTTCCCTTTGATCCATGCAACATTATATACTAACTTAAAATTAATTGGTTTGCATTTAGTTCATAGAATCAATTACATTAAATTGACAACAGTTTAACAGAGGATGTTTAATAGAGCGCAATGGATTATTGAGAATCCGAAAGAGATAGCTGCAAATTAACTTGAATAGCAGATAAATTTACATTTAGTAAAACATAAAGATTATAAATGTATGATGATGAAAATAATTTTTTGAAAATAATTGATAACAGTTTAATGAAGGATGTTTAGTTCATTCAATTATTCAGAAACCGTCAGGGATTGATTCTATTAATTTTAAGGTTAAAACCAGATTACTTAATTATTATAGATTTCAAACTATGTTTTTGAAGAAAAGTATAAAATAATCGCGAATACTGTATTTTATAGATACGTAAAACCATTATTAATTCATACTGCCAAATGAATTATCCTAATTCCTTACAGATATTTTGGAAAATAATATTTCTATATTTAAAGAAGAAAAAGTTCAGAAGAAGTGTGAAAATACCGAAAATAAATTTAAGAAAATAAAATCTCTTTACAAAGTATTTCGGGGAACCGGTGATTAAATTTGCTTTATTGAAAAATTCATGAATGCAAGTTTTCAGTGTTGTGAGTTGTGTTTTGTTCAATTATAGTTCGAAAGAACTAAGATGAGTTTTCTTCATTTAGAAAATTAAATTTGCTTGGACATTGAATAAAAATGTATATTCTTAATACACATATATTACATTTTTGTTAATAAGTAGGCAAGCCAATGTTGGATAATATATATTACTGCACTTCCTTCTAAGATAAGAAAGCAAATCAAATTTAGATATTTATTCGCTAATTAAACTAGTGGTACTTTGTTTTCATTTAAATAATGCACTTCCTCGATTTGCGTATGTTTTCGTTTTTCTTTCCATGTAACTTTACGACATTTTTCCTGTTCATAGACAAGATATCAAATAAGATTTATAATCCACAAAAATGAAAAAAGAAACATTAAATTTTAATAGTTGAGTAGCATTTTTTAAACAAAAATTTTTAATTTAGAGAAACACATTGATTTTACATTGATATCGACAGGTAATATAACTCTGATTTTATTTATTTATTTAATTTTATCTCTTAAAACAAAAGAAAATATTATTATTATTATTTTAATAGCATTCATTTTATATTTCTTTATAAAACAATTTGTTCTTAAGAGGTTTTGCGTTTCATACAATGCAACCATAGTTTTTTAATGGACGACATCCCTTTTTAAATGCGTTCATATTTATGAAAATATATAGCACTTATAGTCACTGTTCAGTCTATCTGTCCCCATATAACAGGGCAGAAACTACTCATACCTAACCGTTTGAAATTCAAATCTATAATTGTTGCATATTTTTGTCCAGTCATTTAAATTTTTATGGAAATCGGATGCATAGTTTATTTACAGAGTAAATCAAAGGCGTCCGTTGCGGCAAATGGGAAACAAAATATTTCTAGTGCATATTAATGATATTACGCTCTTTAGAACACAATAAAACCGATATGCATCTATGAAGTATATACTTAAATATGCAATCTATACGATCTGTGATGCAAATAATATTTGTTATTAATTTTCAGGGTTACACAAATGTATTCCATTACATAATTGTATAGCGGGAAACATTATTTGGAATGCGTTTTAATAATATTAATCTATTTCACATTTTATAAAATTGATATACATTTTTGAGGTTTACTACAGGTTACTTCCTGTATAATAAAAACAGATAGTATTTACAGGCATGCACAAAATATTTCGACCACTAGACTGTATCCGAAATGCTGTATACTATTACACCAAGATCTGAATTTTTTAGAACTTCTATATAGTACGAACGCACCTCATTTGCTACGTCTTATGTACAATTTCCGACTTATTCATTTTTATTGCCACTTGCCTCCCTAACTTTCAAAATGTTTTTTGATGCTGTCACTTTTTTTTACTCAGGCCTTGTCATATCTTTTTCGTGTCGTTAGCAGATGAAATGACTTCAAAACTTTATGTAGATGAGCTGCAGATATAAGCAAGAAATTCAAAGCAATAAATATTCGCCTCGGCTTGTCTTTACGATTATACATCATTAGTATTAAGTTCTAAATTTTAATATTACTGTATACAGGCGCTATGGGAATTTGCATTGCTCATGTAAATAAAATTTCCCATAGTACAGACCGTCTATAAAAGCCGCTCGGATGATTAATTTATTAGCAAGTCAGAAACTGCACGTCAAGCGTAGCCAATGAAATGCATTCTTACTGTAACAAAGTTTTAAAAAATTTAGCATTTAGATCTTGGTGTAATAATATGCAGTAAATCAGGTACTGTATAGTAGGCAAAGTCTTATGTGGCTTTTCGTAAATGCTATATCTTTTTTATTATACAGAAAGCAGCTTGTAGTAAACTTCAGCAACATAAATCAATTTCGTGACATGTGAAATAGTTTAACATAATTAAAACGCGCACCAAACACTGTTTCTCTCTATGCCATTATGCAACTGAATACTTTTGCACGACTCCATAAATTAATAACAAATATTCTTTGTACCACACATTGTACAGTATTTATATTTTCTGTAATTTCTTGCTTCGGTTTAAAATAAGAAGAATTTTCATATTTTATGATATCGATATTGATTTTGTAAGGAATAGATATAGAAACTTAATATATTATAAAACTTTTTAAAAAAATATTATATATATTGATGAACTATGTTTAAATTACATAAAATTGCTTTGAAAACTTCAATTCAATTTTCCAAATAGCACAAATTTAAAACTATACATCCGAATGTATATTCTATAGCTCAAAATACATTTTATTTGCATTATTTAATCAAAAGGCGAGATGTTTCCTACAATTTTGTAAAAAGTAAATTTACATCGTTCACTATCGTGTAAATAATTTATTTGGATAACCGATATTGAACAGATGTAGTATACAATTGTTTGAGATTGAAATGGTTAAACAAAGAAGTGCTGTCTTTTTAAATTGCTTGAATTTTGCTGCACAATTTTCTGAAAAATAAATTACTGAATGACTAAGTTTACAATAAAAATGTATCTATCTGTTGGTTAAAGGTTTATTTTACTTTACTAATTTCAGTTTTTGAAACACGTGTTTGCTTTGTTAAATTAAGACAGTTAATATATCAATACTATCTGTAAATATGTTAACTATTGTATTTGCTTATAC
Organism: Maratus speculifer; assembly: GCA_964019185.1. NCBI lineage: Eukaryota > Metazoa > Arthropoda > Arachnida > Araneae > Salticidae > Maratus > Maratus speculifer. The sequence continues at coordinate 146,714,807 of OZ025300.1, forward strand.
AAAGTATTAATAAAGATATTCTATAACAAATGCTATTTGTGTTAGAAAAAATGGAAACTATTATTGTCGTTTTGTTCATATGTCTAAAAATATACATTTATGGATGTTTGTATATATTTAAAGGACTAAATTTTTCACATACCGATTATAAAATATATATGTATATATAAAAGAATCTTTACAGCCTAATTTTTCCCAACGTCGAACATTCTATTTTATCGTACAGTTACTTGTAAAATTATATAACTACATAAAATAAGAATATTTTGATATAATATGTGAGTATGCTAAAAATGTTTCGATTTAAATGAATTACGTTTAAATATTTCTTCAATTAATTTTAATAATTTTATCATTTTTAGCTCATAAAGTTAAATAATACTCTTGTTAGCACACCTTAAGTTAGCCAGATATAAGTTGAATAATATTAAAGTAAATACAATTATTTGGCACAAGATCATGCTTTTTCATAGTTCATTATAGCCGCAATAGTAAATTTTTTTTTTTTTTAAGATTTGATTCTGGGCAAAATATCTGAACTGAATAAATTATAGATCTCAGGTAAGTTATAACTGGTGTCGACTGTATATATACGCGTATGTATATTTTACCTACTAAAAGATGAAAAACTTTATAAATAAATTTTCATTCAAATTTGAAGCTCTTTGAGAAAATAAAATAAAAAAAAAGAATATTGCCCAGTTAAACTGATGGCATTGAGCTCACAGGCTACGCATACTAATTGTACATTACAGCCTTATATTTTCAAGGGTTAATTCCGTTCGAAAAAGAAATAAGAAGGGGAAACAGCTCTCCCCTTTCCCCTTTTTTATACTTAATCATTGAACCTCCTAAACTATCAAGGACATGCTTTATCATATAAAATATTTATATCCAAAATTCAGAACAAATCGGATAATTCTTAATAAAAATACATTTAACAAATATAATTTAGATTTTCCTAAAGCATTTTCTTAATTATTCCAATTGTAATAATGTTCGAATGTATAATAAAAAAATAAAAGTAAAAGCTAATCAAATGCCATAAACGTTCATATCATTCTTGAAGCCATAAAATAATGAAATAAGTTTTATAATTAATTGGTTTTTTGATGTTTTTATGTTTTGCATGTGAGTTATTTATAATATTTCATATTATAATGCATATGGTTAATGATTAGGAAAAAGTTGATTCCCTATAGATTAAAATAATATTTTTGATAATTAGCTATCATTTCCCCCATTATTTCTGTTAAATGTATGAATTGAAAGCATTATTTGTGTGTTTTACGGATTAAAAAATATTATCATTGTCATACTAAATTAAACTTAAGACATTTTTTTTCAGAAACATTAAGTAATATTTTGGGATGATTAAGATTTTTTAAACCTATTTTTTATTTTGTTGAACTGCACTTTTAAATTATTTTAATAAACATTTCTATAAAGGAAAAGTTAAACCTAAACAAAAGAAGTCAAACAGTAACAAACTAAACTTTTAAAAAAATCCCTGTTGGCTGGGCCTATAGGCTGAGGTAGATTTCGAAGGGTACTCATTTCAAAAAAAAAAAAAAAATGTATATATATATATGACTAGAGATAAACCCAGTTTAATAACTTCATTTGGCCGTTTATGAAAAATTTTTAATTTCATTTTTCTGCAAAAACTGGTTTTATCAGAATCATCTTAAGAAAAATTCAGCTCAAATGCCCATTTTGACAACATATTTTGAAATAAATTCTGAATTTATTAAAAAATTGACTAAAACAATACATTATACAGTTCCTAAATAACAAAAAACTGTCAGTTGAATGCATTTGAGAAAAAAATTGAATTTCAAAATGAATCATAAAATAACCGATTTGTTGTTTAAATACATTCTTAATTCTTTAATCATGATTGCTTCGGAAAATTTTGTGTGAAATACTCACTTTGACAGCATTTTTTAAAAATATATTCTATCTATATCAAAAAACTGGCCAGTGAGTCACAGTATATAGTTCTTAAATAAGAGGATCTGTAAATTGGATGCGTTTGAGAGCGAAAATGGATTTTAAAACGAGTCATAAAAAACGCAATTTGCTATGTGAAAACTTCCTTAAATTTTCAAATCGCGAAGACTTCGGGAAATTCTGTTCAAAATACCCTTTTTGGTAGCGTTTTTCGAAATATATTCTGTCTTTATCAAAAAATCGATCAATGCATCACATTATATAGTTCCTAAATAAGAGGATCCGTAAATTGGATGCATTTGAGAGCAAAAATGGATTTAAAAACGAGTCAGAAAAAAACGCAATTTCTTATTTGAACACTTCCTTAAATTTTCAGTCACGATGATTTCGGGAAATTCTGTTCAAAATACCCTTTTTGGTAGCCTTTTTTGAAATATATTCCGTCTTTATCAAAAAACCGACCAATGCATCACATTATATAGTTCCTAAATGAGAGGATCTGTAAATTGGATGCGTTTGAGAGCAAAAATGGTTTTAAAAACGAGTCAGAAAAAAACGCAATTTCTTATTTGAATACTTTCTTAAATTTTTCAGTCCCGATGACTTTGGGAAATTCTGTTCAAAATACCCTTTTTGGTAGCTTTTTTGAAATATATTCTATCTTTATCAGAAAATTGACCAATGCGTCACTTTATACAGTTTCTAAATAAGAGGATCTATCATTTGGATGCGTTTAAAATCAAAGATGAATTTAAAAATGAGTCAAAATATAGGCAGTTTGGATTTGAGGCTTTTTCTCCAACTCCTATTTTTGTTTAATTTCTTTTTGCTATACGAATGGGTCCTATGAAAAACTTGTCAATATAAAAGTTGTAGATATTTTTGAGAAGATGTAAAATAAATTTAATTAGATTTGATATCTTAAAAATTGATGGAGTTATGGATTTTTCTTTTTTTTTCACCGCCCTTTTTCTTTTCGTTTTTAATTTTTTTCATCGGTAAATGTTGGTCCTATCAAAATTTTGTAAATACAAAAGTTTTAGATAATTTTAAGAACATTTACAAAAAAATTATTTGTACTTGATATCTTAAAAATTGACGAAGTTATGAATTTTTTTCTCTTAAAACCCCTGTTTTTTTCGCCCCTTGAGCCCACTTCTAAATTTATCAAAAATCTGTCATGCATAAACTTTTGGCCCATTTTTAAGAAGTAATATAAACTTTAAATCGATTTGATATCTACATTAATTAAGAAGTTATGGCGTTTTTTCGGTTTTCACAAAAACGCCCCCTATTCCGACCCCCTTGGTCCGATTTTGCCCATTAACGAACTTTGCCGAGATTTTTAACCCCTTTAATTTTATGTACCACAGATTGGTGAAGAGATTGGTGAAGAATTATAGAAGTTATCGTGTCCATAAAAAAGTGAGATATATAGATAGATAGATATATGTAGATAATAAACTGGTGCGATTGCAATAGGCTTCATACGAAATCTACCTAATTACAAGGGACATTTTAGCATTTGAGATTTTTTCTGATATCAAATATGAAAATGCATTTCTACAATGCCATAAGGTAACAAAAAGGTAATTTCCTGTACATTAGAGTAATTTTTTGGATAATTAGCTTTGATATGTTTTTTCAAACATTTATGTTTAACTAAAGAATTTAAAACATTGTTTCAGCATTTTGTTGATTTATAATATATTTATTTATTGTATTAAAGAAATGACAACAAATAACTTTAAACGCATAAACGTATAAAAACTTACAAACTTTTTTTGAGTTGAATTAGCTGCATAATTGGAAATTATTTATATTTATTAAGTTAAATGAATTTTATGGTTTTCTTCTAAACTTCGCATTTCTAAGCATCCCTGAAATATGTAATGCAAATAAACTAGATGGATTTTTTAATAATTAAAATGTTGCTTATAAATATTAAAAGTATTATTTTGTTAAAATATATTTATTTTAAAAAAGTCATGCCCTATAGAAGAAAAAGAAAATGTTTAAGAATAAATAAATGGGAAGTGTTTACGTTTCGTATGTTTCGAAATGTGTTAAGGATAAACGGTTCCTAAATCCGAGTTTATAAATGAGTGTTGAATGTTCTTTATTGCTTGAAAATGAAATGAACTGAAACAAAAGTGCATTGAGTTGATTATCCAAGTAATGCAGATAGGTACTGAGAAAACTGTGTAATAAATTGAATGAGAGATTCCTTTTTTCTCTATTTTCTACTTTCTTTTATCTTTACAAGAAAAAAAGTATTGGATTTCTAAAACTTTTTATTTTCAGTTTCCGACGTACTTCTACGTTTTACAAGTTCTCTTAACGCGATTTCACTCTTTTTGGAAAATGCGTGTTGAATGTTAAAAATATTTTGTGGACGCTCTTTGACTAGAATACTGTACGGAATTTCTGTAAATTGATATTTAATACATTGATTTTAAACAATGATATAAAATTATGCTGAGTAGTTTTCTGTGTAATTCATAATAGTTGGTGCTCATAAGCTGATTTTTTCAGGATTTTTCCAGCAGTTGTATTTTATAAACCGACGCACAGAATATCATCATATTTTTCTGATAGACTTTGATTAAAATTATCGGTGATTAAATTTTCTTATAAAACTATTGGCATATTTTTGCTGTTATTCTGTGATTTTCACGATTTTCACGATAGCTATACTTCAAGAACTGATGAAGAATTTGTATTACAAGTGATATTTTAGCATTTGAGATATTTACTGATATTAAATATGCAAATGCATTTTTATAATGTCATAAGGTAAGGTAAGTCAAGATATTCAGGGGGTTTTAGGTGATTTAGTACTAGAAATTTCTTAAAGTAATGGTTTGTAAATATGAAATAGATTTTTTTTATTAAACACGGTAAATATTAAGAAAAATACTGTGCCTCAATAACAGGTGCCTCAATGTCCTTGAAACGTAGAAATTTTGTCATGCAGAGAATTTAATCAAACATCATATTCTGTTAAACCATAGGTTCCCAACGGGGGCGGTACCGCCCCCCAGTGGGCGCTGGAGCCTTCCAGGGGGGCGGTAGCGAGTCTAGAGAAAAATGGAGGGCGTTAGGGCAGTCAAGGGGGGCGGTCATGGCATACCTACCTGTTTAGGAACTAATATAGTGAAAATAACTGATCTCCTCTGCACTCTCGGATTTGGCACCCGAATTGGTACCCAGTCGAAAAACCAAGCTAATTTCCACCATTTGGCAACTCCAGCTCCGGGAGTGACCTTCGGAAATTACGAGGGTTATGCTTCGGCGCAGTAGATTCATGCCGAACTGGGTACCAATTATCCGAAACAAAATGGATTTGCGTCAGCCTCTATTATAAGAGGTCCCTAATATGTGACAAAAAGATAACTGCACCTTTAAATGGAAATCTATACAAACGAACATAGATATGCGGGGTAGGGGGGTTTTGTAGGAATTGAATTTATTTTACTAATGTTTAAAAACACACGCAACACGAAGAAGGGATAAAATCGAGGAGAACAGAAATTTATTTTATCAGGCAAAAAACTTGTTGCTCAATTCTTTCAAGAATGTCAAAATATCCCAGTGGAATACGAAAAATCGCTATGACGCGGATTGAATATCATTATGAATTCAAAAATTGTGGAGTACAAAATTCGCGATAAGTGGCTAGCTAAAAATTTTAAATTTTTTTTTTTTAACCTGTATTTCCAGAAAAGTATGACGCCGTATGCCTGAGAAGTTATTTTTAAACGAATCCGTGATTTGAATCACTTCAAGAAATTAGTTTATTCTTAGTGAAAGTGTTAAAAATCGATGTATCTATAAATTTGTTCAAAAGTAAATTTATTTAAACTTAAATAGGGAAAAATTTTATGTTTCAAAATATCTTAATCGAAGAAGAAATGCCGGCAGTACAGTATTAAACATTTGAAATGTGGATCTAGGAACTCTCCTACAAACCAGTCGCTACCTATGGGCTTAATTTGCCAAAAAGTTTTTCAAATGAAGCCATGAAGCCTTCTAGGCTACAAGAGCATTTGAATAAATGCGTGCTGATACTAGAAAAGACAAAGATATGTGATATTTTTACTTTCTTCTATCTTTACAAAAAAAATTATTTTGGTTTCGTAAAAGTTCTGGTCTTTGACGAAATTACAAGTTTTAGGGGTCAGAGATTTTAAAAAACGTGTTTTTACAAAATGTCTGTTTGTGATTCTGTGAGTCTACGACTCTGTTTGCATGTGATATAAATTTTGTGGGCCCTCTATCTCAACAACCAACGCACGGAATTTAGCAAAAATTTATATTGAGGTGGTCCCTGATATAAATTGATACTGATTTGTTTTTCGTGCAAATCACTCAACTAGTGGCACTGCTATTCTGTTTTTTCCCGATTTCTGCGACAGCTTTATCTTAAAAATTGCGACACAGATTTTCATCAAACTTCAGATTCTGTTAGTCCTCGACATGAATATATGCTGTTTACATTTTGTAGAAAATTGCAGAAAAGGTGGCACTGCTAGGCTGCCTTTTTCATGATTTCTGCAAAAGTTCTATCTCAAGAACTAACGCACGGATTTTCACCAAACTTCCGATTTCATTATTCCTTGAGATGAATAGATGCTGTTTACATTTTGTTAAAAATCTCTCAAAGGATGTCGCGGCTATTCTGTCTTTTTCACGATTTCTGCAACAGCTCTACATCAAGAAATAGTTATCTCTGCTATGCTGAAAAATTTCCGTTTTTCGTAAAAGCTGTATTTCAAGAGCTAATGCGCGAATGTTATCAAACTTCAAATTCATTTTTATCTTGATAAATATTATTGCTGATTATATTCTGGCGTAAATCGCACAACAGCGCATTTATTCTACATTTTCTCGATATTCGCAACAGTCCTATTTCAAGAACTAATGCACGGAATTTCATACCATAAGAATTCTCACGATGAGCATAGATTGTTATTTAATTTTGTTACTGTGATAGCGGATTTTGAAGTATTAGCATGTATGAAATGAAAGCTTTGATCTTTCCACATCTTACTTGTTCAAAGACCCTTTTTAGATAATTTCGCAAATACAGATACAGCAGTATCATCATATTTGGAAGAGGAACTCACAGCAAACCAGAACTAAAAGTAGAATTCGGAAATGGATACCAAGAGTTCCAACCTCAAAAGCCAATACAGCTCTCTAACCTGGATTGTGAATTGTCCCTATTTCACTTCAGATTCTTCTGAGATAAAGTATTGAGCCCCTGGCCCACTATTGGAGCAACTTGAAATTTAATGACCCAGAAGTGGGCCACCCCCTAAACTTAAGAATTTGTTAGTTTTATATCTTTTAAGCATAAGGAATAAAGTATTCATTTGTACAATGTATTAGAAATGTGACATTTTAATATAAAATACAATATACTTTTAAAGAAAAAAATGTTAAATGAAAGATTACCACTTAAGGAAAGCAGTAAGAATGAGCCACAAAATCCTTGTATTTTAAGACTGAAAGAAAAACATCCTTCCAGCTCAAAAATTATTTTAATACTGAAGTCATTCCTTTGTCTGAAAACAGATAAGGGTTCCAGCTAATCACCGGTTAGTTTGTTATCTGACAGCGGTGACTAGAAAACTTGTTTTTTAACTTTGAAAGTTCGTGGCCCACTATAGGTATGTGGCCAACTACTGGTACACTTACCTTAATGTATGATATATAAAAAAGGATATAATGAAAGGGTGTTCATGTAGACGGTTCCATCTTGCTCTGCAGATGCAGCCTTATAATACAAGAGCCGACAGCACAAAACCCTATGTCGTCGAGCACAATAAAAAAACTCTTTATTTTATGGAAGAGTGCATGAGACACAAACTCAGCATCAGTGAACGTATGTACACTTATAATTAATTTTTAATTGAATATTCAACCGAGAAATCAAACTTTAAATTATTGAAGGTTTAGTAAGCAAATTATCACTTTGCTCTGCTGTGATAACTCGTTTACTAAATATTCACTTTATAAGAGGATTATATTAACTGAAGAAATATATATATATATATATATATATAATGACTTAATTTTATGCTATAGATTTTTTGCATTATAATTCACGTGATACAGTGGGTTTTGGGGGTATTTCAATATTTAATCAATATTTAATATTCAATGTTTAATCTCTCAGAAATTCAGAAAAGCATACAACAAAACATCGGATCATGAATATGTTATTTTGCAGATAAAATAAATGTTTCATTTTTTTAAGTGCATTAATATTTTTAAAAATGCTGAATTTTTATTTAAAACAGTAACTGTTGAATAATGGTGAAACATTAACCGCTGTGTTATACCATAAAAAACATAAAATAAAATTCAACAGACCCTCCACCCCCCCACCCCTCCACACACACGCTGACAAATGAAATCATTTTTCAATAAATCAGATGAAAAAAATATTATAACTAAGCTGCCAAATCTACAGTATTTTGTGTGTTTTTTATATTTATATCACGATGAACGAAAACAATTTTGTTCCGAAATCCAATTCTTTAATCGAAATCTCGGAGCTACTGACATTGCATTATCAAAGAATCGTTAAACATAGTAAGCCATTTTCTTATTTTGAGAATAATATACTGGATTTATACGGAAACCCTTTATTTTATGGAAGAGTGCATGAGACACAAACTCAGCATCAGTGAACGTATGTACACTCTTAATTAATTTTTCAATGAATATTCAGCCGAGAAATCACATTTTAAATTATTGAAGGTTTAGTAAGCGAATTATCACTCTGCGCTGCTGTGGTAACTCATTTATTAAATATTCACATTATAAGAGGATTATATTAACTGAAGAAATATATATGTATATATATATATATATATATATATATATACATAGACTTAATTTTATTCTATAATTTTTTTTTTTGCATTATAATTCACGTGATACAGTGGGTTTTGGGGGTATTTCGATATGTTTAATCTCTCAGAAATTCAGAAAAACATACAACAACAAAAAAAAGCAAACAACAAAGCAAACAACAGCAATAAATTGCCGGATCATAAATATTTTGCAGATAAAATAAATGTTTCTTTTTTTTAAGTGCATTAATATTTTTAAAAATGCTGAATTTATATTTAAAACAGTAACTGTTGAATAATGGGGAAACATTAACCGCTGTGTTATACCATAAAAAACATAAAATAAAATTCAACAAACCCTCCACCCCCCCCCCCTCCACACACACGCTGGCAAATGAAATAATTTTTGATTAAATCAGCTGAAAAAAAAGAATATAACTAAGATGCCAAATCTACAGCATTTTGTGTGTTTTTTTTTTATATTGATATCAGGACGAACGGAAACAATTTTGTTCCGAAATCCAATTCTTTAACCGAAATCTCGGAGCTACTGACATTGCATTATCAAAGAACCGTTAGACATAGTAAGCCATTTTCTTATTTTGAGAATAATATACTGGATTTATACGTGAGAATAACTTTGTAATCTAAAACTATTAATTTTCTTTGTGATTTTAATTAAACCATGTTTGTAATTTCCGCCATTAACAATATTATTTTTAGTACCCCAAAAGACTTGCCAAATACCCCCAGAGGGACGCATATACTAGGCATAGAATCGCTGTGTTAGAACAAGTATATTAAAAACAGTCGTTGTGTTACCTTAAAAACAGTTAAAGTAAAACCTTCCTTAAATTTTGTGTAGAAATTACACATATATTCTCCAAGAAAAGTAAACGGCAGTCTACACAATATTTTAAAAATAATATTCTATTTTTTTATACAAAATAAACTACTTCAGATTATTAATATTATTTTATAAAATAAGATTGGGATCTTTCCATTTTAAACGGCATTCGCATTTATCCTATTTTATATAAAATCCTACAAAGTTAAACATTTCACTGCATATAGTGCATGTAATGTTTGCTTACGTGCATTTGATTTCCTTTAGAGGTTTTTAAAACAGAAAAAAACAAAATACGCAATTTTAATTAGAAAGCCACATTCTTTAAAATGTATAATTTTTTTTCTTAATTTTCATAGTGACTTTTATAATTGCATACTTTGTTATACAATAGATCTTGTATTCCAGTAAATGAAATATAATTTCTAAATGTACTCGATATGACTAACATATTTATCTTATAGTCCGTTTTCTAATTACAGCTTTTCATAGGTCCGTGTGCAATTTTATGATTAAGTATCGTGAGTGGTCTCATTTTGTTCCTTATATATTGTAGACTAAGAAAAGCGATGGTGGACATCCGGGACCCGCGACTGGGGAGGGGGAGGGGAAGGGTTGAAAAGTGCAAAGGAAAAAAATTCCATTTCATTAAAAATAACGAAATTATCTATAAATATTACTGTTTCAAACATTTATAGATTAGGAAAAACATTTGTGGACATCCGGAACCCGCGACTGGGTAGGGAGAGGGGAAGGGGAGGGGTTGAAAAGTGCAGGGCAAAAAAATTCCATTTCATAAAAAATAAAGAAAATTATACATAAATAATAATGTTTAAAACATTTACAGAATAGGAAAAAACAATTGTGGACATCCAGGAGCCGCGACTGGGGATGGGGAGGGGGAAGGGGACGAGTGGAGTTGGGGAAGAGTTGCAAAGTGCAAGGGAAAAAATTCGATTTCATAAAAATAAAGAAAATTATGTATAAATATTAATGTTCGAAACAGTTATAGATTAGAAAAACACTTGTGGACATCCGGGACCCGCGACTGGGGAGAGGAAGGGGGAAGAGGGAGGGGAAGGGTTGAAAAGTGCAGAGGAACAAAATTCCATTTCATAAAAAATAAAGAAAATTATGTATAAATATGAATGTTTAAAACAATTATAAATTAGGAAAAACATTTGTGGACATCCGGGACCCGCGACTGGGGAGAGGAAGGGGGAAGAGGGAGGGGAAGGGTTGAAAAGTGCAGAGGAACAAAATTCCATTTCATAAAAAATAAAGAAAATTATGTATAAATATGAATGTTTAAAACAATTATAAATTAGGAAAAACATTTGTGGACATCCGGGACTCGCGACTGGGGAGGGGGAGGGGGAGAGGAGAGGAATTTGAACGGGGCAAAAAAAATTATGTTTAAAAAAATTATGCATCAATATCAAAATTTAAAACATTTATAGAATGAGAATGACATTGGTGGATATTCGGGACTTGTGATTAGGAAGACGGAGGTAAGGGAGGAGGAGGGGAGGAGAGGGGAGTGGAAAGTGTTGAAAGAGGCAAGGAAAAAATGCCATTTAATTATATATATATATAGATTAGTATTTAAATCTTTTATAGAATAAGAAAAGCAATAGTGGGCATCCGGGATCCGCAACTAGGCTCGGGGGAGGGAGAAGGAAGGGGAAATGTTGAAAAGGGCTAGAAAAAAAGATTTGAAGCTTTAGTGGGACTGCATTCTCTTTCTGGATCTGACACCACTGGTTTCATTCAGTGGTAAATCAAAAACCAGTTTTTGGAAGAGCTTCATAAATGCTAACGACAGAATTCTGAAAGTACTTGAACCGCATAAGGTCAAACAAATATCCTTGAGAGTGAAATATATATTGCACTTGAAGAATGCATATGTTCAGTGTATATGCCAGAATTAAACATTAAAACATTGAGTGAGCTAAGATGGTGGTTATTTACAAAAAAGCAAGCTGAAAGAACAAATATGCCTCCAACTCAAGCCGCCCTTTACTCAGCCATAAGAAGAGCTCATTACCAAGCAATAATATGGCAAAGAGCTCCCATTTTAAAAACTAATATTCCACAACCAACTGATTTTGGTTGGATGATAAAGGAAAAAGAGTACCAACCTGTCTTGTGTAACATGCCATGTTCTCCTGTCTGTACCCTGTCTGTAACATGCCAACTTGTCTAATTTTAACTGTATTCTAATTGCTTATCCTTCTAATGTATGACATATTTTAAAGCAGATGATAAACATATCTTGTGTTAAAAATATGCTTCATATGGATAATTATTTGCAAATAATAATAAATAAAAAAATAAATCCTACATGTATTTAAAATTTACAAAGGAGTCTAGAAATACCATTTCAAATATTTTTTTTTTTCTAATATTACAGTAACTGGAGAAATTTCGCAAAAATGCTAACTTTGAAAATTTTGCAAAATAAAAATAAAAATAAAAAACTATAATTAAAGAAATAAATTAATTAATTAAAAAATTAATTAATTAATTAATTAATTAAAAAATTAATTTCTTAAATTAATTAATGATGGTTCCTATGTGGATATCCACAAAGACCCTTCCTCTAGTGAAATTGATACTATCAAATCTGCCATTAAGACTTCGCACATTATTCCTGCTAAATTAAAGAGGTCTCTTATTCCTTCAGTTGCTCATTGTGCCAGGTTTTATGCTTTACCTAAGGTTCATAAACCTGACATTCCTTTTAGACCCATTGTCTCCAATATCGGTACGGCTTCTTATAAACTTGCTAAATATCTTGTTTCCATATTTTCTCCTCTTTCAAGCGGTAATTCTTTCACTGTCAAAAATTCTTTTGAATTTGTCAAGAAACTTCACAGTTTTAAGCCACAAGGCCACATGATGATTTCTTTTGATGTTTCATCATTATTTACTAATGTTCCTGTCGAAGGGGCTTTAGATTGCCTGAAGAAAAGGCTCTGCGAATTTCATTTTTCTTTTTTCGAAATCGAGGAGCTCATTCATCTCACTCGTGTTTGCTTGTCTCAAAACACTTTTGTATTTAACGGGAATTTCTTCCGCATGACTGACGGTTTGGCTATGGGTAACCCTCTTAGTCCGATTTTATGTGATTTTTACATGCACTATTTTGAAATAAAATTGTTTGAAGTCATAAAATTTCAGTTTTATGTTCGTTACGTAGATGATATTTTTGCTTTAATTGATGTGAATACAGATATAAATCATATTCTCTCTATTATGAATTCCATTGATTCTTACATTCAATTTACTTTTGAAGTTGAATCGAACAATTGCCTTTCTTTTCTTGATGTCCTTGTTATTCGCGATGATGATAAGTTTCAGACTACTGTCTTTCGTAAACCATTTGCGGTCAGTCTTCCACCTCATAGATATTCTTCTCATCCTCCTAACCAGAAAGTTGCGGCTTTTAAAACTTTTGTTTTCCGGGCTTCCAATATTTGTTCAACTCCTCAGTTACTCAGTGATTAACTTAATTATATTAAAGCTATTGCTGTTGATCGTGGTTATTCCCCTAATATTATAGATTCAATTCATAGAAAATTAATAAAATCCACCCAATCTGAAAGAAAAAACTTTAATTTAAATTCCAATACTTTGGTTGTTTTGCCTTTTTTCCCCAAAATCAGTCAGCAAGTTGCTAAAATTTTAAAAAGGTTCGATTTCAATGTTATTTTTTCTCCTGTTAATAAAATTGCCTTTTCAAATCTCAAGCATCCCATTGACCACTTAGATAACTGGGGTATTTACCAAATTTCTTGCCAATGTGGCCTTTCTTATATTGGCCAGACTAAACGTGCTCTCAGATTTTGTTTAACGGAATATAAAAGGTATGTCAAAAATCAAGAGCTTAAACGTTCTTCCATTGCTCAACATTGTTGGTCTTTACAACATAAGTTTAACTTTTCTTCAGCTACCATCATCCAAAAGTGTCCTTCAATTCTTGATCTTAATTTTTGGGAAGCTTACCACATCATTAAAAATTCTCACTCCTTAGTCAATGACTTATCAAGTACGCCTTATTTTCCTAGCATTTGGAAATCTTGAATTTAATTTACTTTTTCTTTTTCTCGCTTTTTAGTTTTTGTTTTATTTATTCACCGGTAGATGTCGCTACTTGTCCAGCCAGTTGTTAGGCTGCTCTCTTCTCATTGGTTGCTTTTCTTTAGGCGGGATCGTCTCCGTAGCGGGTATATAAGCCTGCGTCTCTCTGTCTCTTTGCTCAGTTTTGCTTTTTCAAGCTCGCTGAGTTTTGTACTGATGAAGAATCTCCATAGTAGATTCGAAACGGCTGTTTGCTACCTTTTCTTACTTTATTTGTGCATTTATAATCGTTGGTTTTTTTTAATCTTTAAGAAGTATTCCATTTCTAGACATTAAGCACGGACCAATCAGAAAACGAATGAAATATAGAACAGAAGTATTCCATTTTTGGACATTAAGCATGGACAATCAGAAAACGAATAAAAAAAATTAAGTTGCGGAATTCAACCAGTAAAAAAAATCACATATACTTTGTATTTCCCAATTCTCTACCAAGAACAACAACTATTTTTTCCAAATAATTGCTAGAAATATAAATAAATAAATAATTTTGGGTAATTGTTTCTGTTCAACGGCTGTAATTGTTCGAGAAAATATCTTTTTTGTGTGTTCAGATTTCCCTACTAAATATTACAGAACAAAATATTTTCTGCTATTGTTTTCTAAATTTTACAACTATATTTGAAATTTGCAATTGTTTTTAATGCGTGAAAATAATTTTAATCGTATTAAATTTGTAGTCGTAAAACAAAATATGTTATATGTGCACAGTTCGATGTAGAAAGTTATTCCGTACAATTTTACGTGATGTTCTATATTCATGGATGAGAAAAATACTATTTATAAAAAGAAATAATTCTCATGGTTTCTAAGGATCATCCATAAAATTATATGCAAGACAGCAGGGAGAAAATATAAGTGCAGACATATAATTGAATTTTATATTGGCTTCATGCCATTTCTCTTGAGTGTTAAAATAGTGTTTCTTTCTAGAGCTTTTTTATTCGTATTTTTTCGAAAATTTAAATAAATAATTTCGATTTTAAAACTCTTTTATTTTAATAGAAGTGTGCGTCTTATATAGTGTGCGTATAAGTGCTTAGTGTGCGGAAATATATATATATATATATACGTCAATAGAGATATGTTTTAAATCTTTTAAAAATAAAGCTGTTAGTGTAACTTTATAGCAGCATTAAAAGAAGATAGAAAAGTTTCAAAATTTAAAATTGCAATAAAAATAGATTTAAAAACATTTTATCTGTTATATAAGTTAAATAGATAAAATAAATATCCGTGGAATGTTTTAGTTGAAACTTTTAGTTGAATGAAAGTATAATGCATAAAGGTGAGAAAATAAAAACACTGAAGAAGTATATATGTCTTACAACAGTCACTCAATAAGCATTTAAATTTATTAATTATTAGTATAAGTAATTGTTATAAGTAAGTATCTTTAGTTAAAACATATTTGTTTAAAATAGTTTTACTCAATTACGTAAAATGTTACCGTGGATGTTATATGTACGTTTTACTAAAATTTAAAATAATAATAATAAACAATATTAATAATAATAATAATTAAAGAATGACTAAACATGTTTTAAAGCTAAAAAAACTTATTACAATCATATTCTAAAATTTGATTCAATAATCTAAAACGTGCGTGACATACATATAACTATCTCGTGCAAAATGCGACTAGCATGTTTAACCCTTTAAGACCCAGCTCGCACGATCGTACGGGTTAGACATTGGTTTAAATCTTTGCTTCTGAAACAGTCTTCTGTAATATAAACCCAAATAGAACGATCGTTATGGTTAGCAGAAAGAGTAAAGTATCTTTTTTTATCAAAAGATAGCGGTAGTAGTTCATGTTTTACTTTCAGGCGGCATGTCTAGCTTTGTTTACAAATACAACGGATATAGCTCATCATTTTATCTGTCGTAAAAAGGTAATTATCAATATATTTTTAATTGCTTAGATAAATATTTTTGCTTTAATGTCTAAATAAGTGTAATATAATAAAAAACATTAATTATACACTATTTATTTTCCTCTTAGGACTCAAGATTTCGTCACCCGCACGATCGTGCAACTTGGGCGTTACGTTAGTCAGTGCCACTGTAAAGGTAAGTGTTTTTCAATGTTCATTTTGTTTTCTATTTCAACAATTTTGATGACAACCAAAATAAAACGAAGTATGCTGTTACATAATTAATACTACATTTTTTCTTGGGTGTTGTCATAGATACCGCCCCCTTTTTTAAATTAATTTTTACTTTTTTTCTTTTTAATTAATAAAATTTTCAAATACTTTTTCTAATTTTTTATGCAGTACTTTGTTAACTTTTAATAAAGCAAAATAAAATACTTTTTCAGATGTCTAAACGGAAAAGAATTCTCACTCAAAAAGAAATATTTCAATTGATGAATTTATTCATCATTCTGAATTTAGTGATCTCTCGGATGATGACGACGTTACGGACAAAACATTTGAAGCAGATTTATTAGAAGGACAGTCAAGTTCAGATGAGCTCGATGAAGAAAAAATGACAATTTTGGATTATTCTTCCTCCTCAAATTCTTCAGAATTCATCTCCCAAACTGCTACCTCCAAGGCAGTTTCGGAAAATACTAAAAAGAATGAAAAAATAAAAAAAAGGAATACAAGTAGACTGTTAAAAAATTCATTTCTGTACCTCATCCTGGACCTTTAGATTTTACGCAACTCTGTAGGTAGGTTTTTCATTTGTTGAATTGTAATAAAAAAAAGTTATAGACTTATAGAAGAAATTAAATCGATATAATAAATAAAAGCTTTAAAAATATGACAAACATTTTTAAATTAATTAAAATATTATTTTTTAAAGTTGATAAGTACATCTCCAATATTATTTTTTCCCTTCTTTTTTAGGCTTTAGAGCCAGTAAGGACTCCATTGCAATATTTCAGCCAATACTTCCCAAATCGCTTTTTTGAAGAAGCCGCTTTCTTCACTAATCAATACTCCGTCATTAAAACAGGAAAATCCCTGAAAACTAATGGATTGGAATTAAAATCACTTGTGGCTTCCAATTTGATTATGGGATGTATAACGTTTCCACGATTAAGAATGTATTGGCAAACGGAAAATAAGTATCCACCAGTAGCATGTCAAAAACAAAAACATGTTTTAAAGATTTCCATTGTAAAAAAGTCCATTGTAAAAAGTCTATAAAATAAAAAAATAATGCATCAATAATTACCATATTTGTAATTTTCTTTTTGTTTCAGTGTCTCTATTCTATCCTTTTAGAGCCAGAAAATGTATGAATCTTAACACATAACAAGAAATGATTTCACAGGAAAAGCCCAATCCGCACAATCGTGCATGTGTGGCTTTCACAGAAAAAGCCCAACCCGCACGTTCGTGCGGGTACTCTTCACGCACTAGGGGGGCGAGAAATTTTTTAAAATTATTTTTTTAGGTGTCATTAGGGTTAGTATAGAGTTAATAACCACAAGAATGTAATATTTAATGATGAAAATGTTTCGGGTCTTAAAGGGTTAATATAAGACTTATGGAATATTTATTGCAAATGACATAGAACATTGGAAGTTAACGTTATACATATTGTATAATGCAGTTATAATTTTGCATAAACTGTTATTAGTCAAGCTGAATCATTAAGTTGACTATCAAATGCGTTTATTATATTGATGCCAAGTGCAAACATAGTCAATATACAATCTTTTATGATAAATGGCTAGTGAATAAACATTAAATATGTGTGTAGACTTCTTGCCAGTTTCTATCGATGTAAATGTAATGTGATTTGCATCAAAAAATCAATTTTATTTGCATTCCCGTACATGCATGTAATCATGATAAATATATATTGGTACATGTACTAAAGAGCGTAGTAATTCTAAGTATATATAAAATAGAAGATGTCATTTAAATGTATTTAATTGTCAAAAGATTAGTATTTATATAACAACACTTTCAAAAAAGGATACTCCCTACAATTGAAGAATACTTATTTTAGCAGTTCAAGTCAAAAGCATATATATAAAGAAATAATAATGTATAAGTCTGAAAAGAAATGAATAAAGAGTATTTCTTTTTAAAATGTATCCCTATCGGAATCATCTACATATTCCCCAATAATTCATAATGACAAATTAAGAATATTTTTTTTTTCAGAAGACTAAATATGTGTCGTATATAATTATGAATACGCTGTTAAAATCTTCTCCTAGTTTGAATCAAGTTTTGGTGCTCAAGTGCTATCATTATAACATAGAAAATCCTTTATCCAACATTTGGAGCTCCTGTTAAAGAATAGTTCCAACAGTTGAAACAAAAATGAAATAGGAAGCTCAAATATCGGTACGAGTTTTCACCCTCTTATATTGACAGCTACTGAACACCAATCTATAATTTTGCATAAACTGTTATAATTTTGCATAAGCTGTTATTAGCCAAATTGAATCATTAAGTTGACTATCAAATGCGTTTAATATACTGAAGCCAAGTGCGAACATAGTTAATATACTGTGCTCAGGAAAAGTTTAGACTCTAGTGTTATTTAATCTTTAAATAAAAAATGCGAACGCTTGAGTTTTACAAATATACTTATTTTTAAATATTACTATACTTATTTTTAAATATATTTTAAACATTTTAGGATATAAACAATGGTCATAATATAAGATAACATTTAATTTAACTGAAAAAAGTAAAATTTGCACATTGCAAAAGTTTAGACACTTTTTTGATTTTTTGCCAACTGCTCATGGAAAAATGTAAATTTCTAAGTTATGATGTCACATGTCTGAAGTACTTAAGTATACTTGGATATGGCATCAGTTAGTGAAGATGACGCGAGCTAAAAATATTGAGTTAGATGAGGTAATTGAAATAGGAAAGCTGAAATCGAAAGAGAAGACTGTTGCAGAAATGTCAGCAGCATTGAATCGTCTAAAGTGGTCTGTCTATGAAGCATAGTCTAAGGGCGATTCCTTCTAAACAAAACATAAATCTGGAAGACTGTGCGTGACCAGAAAGTGAGATGACAAAAGGTTCCATAAACTGGCATTTCCACAAATGATGAATGTTAATCCCATTAAAAGCATGTCAGGACTTTCTGTGTCGACGGATATGGTTCGTAGTTGAATTACAGAAAGGGTTAAATCAGTTTACATGAAAATGTTAAAAAAATCAGCGTTAAAATCTCGGTACAAACTGGCTAGAATGGAATGAACTTGCAAACATGTGTCATATGGACACAAATGGAGCGCTATGATATTCAATAACAAAAAAAGATGGAATTTGAATGGCCCAAACGGGTGGGCATGCTATTGTCACGACTTACAATAAAAAGCCTGGGACTTTCTTAAGTCGGCAACAAGGAGATGTCTTTTTAATGATTTGGTCCTCACTTTGCTTTAATGCTCAAATATCTCTGGAGCTATTCAATGGTTGCCAAGCAACAAGAGACTACATACATACGTTGGAGATAAATTTTTAGTCATTTGGGGAACTTTTAGCTGGTCCAAAGTATGGATTTTAGCAAGATAATGCCTCTGTTAAATGTTGCATACAGAACAAGAACTTCGTTTAACTCTGAGAATACTACTGATCTCAACTGGCCGGCGTGTAGCCCTGATCTGGATCCAGTCGAAAACTTTGTAACATCATATGTCGTAAGGTTTTTTGCAAATATTTGCTACGCTCTTCTGTTAAAGAGCTTCGAACTGCTGTTAAACATGTTTGGTACAAAACAGACCCCCAAGTGACTCAGCATTTAGTTTCTTCGATGAAAAGTAACATTCTTGCACTAATTGCAGAAAGCGTGGGTGCAACTCGATTTTAATTTGTAGTTATTTCTCTGTAAATATAAAATTGTTTATACTTTTACCACAATGTTAATTTCTTATTTTTTCATTAAATATTATATTAAAAGGTAAAATTTAAAATTTATTGTATGTGAATAAAAAATAAGTCGCAAGTAATGTATGACAGATGAATTACAAAAATTCAGTATATACTTCTGAACGTAGAAACTAAATCGATCATTGTCTGAACTTTTGCTGAGCACTGTACAATAGGGTGGATCGAAAAAAAATTTTTTTTTTTGAAAATCAAAAACGGGTAGGCGCCAAAAGTTGCCTTTATACTAGTGCATTAACTGCGTGAAATTTTACCGCTGAAAAAAAATGTCTTAAGTCTGCGCTTTTGCTCCAAAAATCGAAATTTTGGGTAAAATTTTTCATTTTTTGACATTTTTTCAAAAAAATTAAAAATTCCTACAGAGCTGGTTAATATTTAAAAGTGTTGCTTAGACCTTTATATTTATCTGTTTAACATATTTAAACTATAAAACAATATCTGTAGTCTGTATAATTGGAGCAAATCTGACAACTTTTTGTGAAAAATCAGCGTTAACCTCTCTATGAGTATACAACGAAATGTTCTTTTGAATGCATTTCTTACCTAGCTGCTTTCAAAACTACTGTGTATTAGGATGGAGCGAAAAAAAAATTTTTTTTGAAAATCAAAAACGGGTAGGTGCCAAAAGTTGCCTTTATACTAGTACATTAACTGCGTGAAATTTTACCGCTGAAAAAAATGGCTTGAGTCTGCGCTTTTGCTCCAAAAATCGAAATTTTGGGTAAAATTTGTCATTTTTTGACATTTTTTAAAAAAAATTAAAAAATTCCTACAGAGCTGGTTAGTATTAAAAAGTGTTGCTTAGACCTTTATATTTATCTGCTTAACAAATTTAAACTACAAAACAATATCTGTAGTCTGTATAATTGGAGCAAATCTGACAACTTTTTGTGAAAAATCAGCGATAACCTCTCTATTGGAGTATACAACGAAATGTTCTTTTGAATGCATTTCTTACCTAGCTGCTTTCAAAACTACTGTGTATATAACTCATAGAGGTGGTTGCATTATCCCACCCGTCTCAACCATCCAATCACCTAGGCCCAGTGTTTTATTTATGTATTGAATTGTTACTTTTTCCCGAAGACGAGTATAAGTTTTCTATATATCAAAATAATTTATCTCTTCTTTGTATTGACTGGCTTTGGATGATTTGGATTGCTGGTGTGACCTGCTGCACGTATATTTTTATACCATGTATAACAGAGGAGAAGCTGAGTAATGTATTGGGTATGTTCTTTATTGAACCTATTCAGCAGTCTATTATCTTCATTAAATTTTCATGCAGTTAATACATTATGATTGGAAGTTCTGTTACCACAGCATTTTTTCAATCAATTACATTTTACATATAATGATTTTTCTAAAAATTGATTGTATGAATTCAATTTTTAGTATGTCATCATTTACTGTACTTATTACATTGAATATATTTTGAGAAGCTGGCTGCTTAATATTATGACGATCGTCACAGACGATTGCAAACAAAATTTGCGTGTAAAACAACAGTATTTCTAAAGAAGTTTTAGTGTGTTTTATGTCGTTTCCTGTGTTGTTCCATAGTCTAGTAATTTCGAATAAGATTTTAGATCTATTATTTAGGTGTGTAGTACATTTGGTATAAAACATCCCGCGGTATAAACTTGGATTATACATTTTGTGAGTGAACATATAGACGATGATTGCCAATCTGTGCTTATATAAAGCGGAAAATTTTATTAACTTTATGAGATGTCTTTTGTGTTAGATGTTTTCTAAACTCATATTCCCCATTCTTTCTGAGAAATAGCTTTCTTTATGAATTAGCTTTGCAATCTCTGACAGAAATTTCTAGTCTGTTCTGAGTATCTTTTTCTCAATTTGAGAAAATAATTTTTCAAAATTATTCTCTATTTTATATAAAAGAAATTGCAATAGGAAGTGAATAGTACGTAGACAAAGATTTTCCTTATTGATCCAGTGAATCCATGTAGCTTAGAACGTTTTATATCGACTTCTCTAATAATTGGCGCAGAGGAAATTCACTGGAGTTGAAGTAGCGAATGATTCAATATTATACACAATTCTAAGCTTACACCATGCAAAATGGTTCACAATGACGAATAAAATTCTCCTAATTTTAAATGATCACTTATAGTCGATTAGAATCCGTACATTCTCTCATAAAGTACTATGCATTATATGTTTATGCCCAGGACATTTCACCATCAAATGTTGTCCACTCATAAGATGAGGATCTAAAAGTTAATAGGAAATTACCTGGATACGAAAACACTTAGAAAACGGCATAAAACTAATGCAAAAAAAAGTTATTTACAACAGCGGTTGCTTTACACATAGAGAACAAATTTTCATTGCAAATCTCGCTGATGATCACCATCACATTAAACAGCTCGCTTCTCAACATATAAAAAATGCAAAAGTAGAATAAATGATGGCATACTTATAGTTGAAATATCTGAAATCATCTTTGAAGCAAATCATTACGTAAAAAAAAAATACAGTTGACTGAAAAAATGTTGTGGTAAGAGAACTTCCAATCAATATTCATCAACTGAATGTAAGTTTGATAAATATAATAGATGGCCGAATATATCCCTTTAATAGATTCCCGTGCATTACTCTGCTTGTCATTGTTTTGTATAAACTGTAAAAATATACCTAAAGATAGTTACAGCAGCATGTGGATGCAAAGAACAGATGAACAAGGTGAAAGCATCGAAAACATGCCAATTTTTTATAAAGAAAATCACAAATCAATGTATAAATAAAACACTGTACTAAGATGATCGAATAGTTGGGCCGGGTGGTATAGGAAATATAGCCACCTCCACGACGCATGTCCAAGGTAGTTTTGAAAACAAGAGCTGTATTAAAAACAACAATTCGTTGTATGATCCAATAGAGTGGTAATGCTGTTTTTTTACTAAAAGTTGCCTGTTTTGCTCCAGCTATAGGGAATAAACATATTGTTTTATAGTTTAAATATGTTAAGCAGATAAGTATAAAGGTCTAAGCAACACTTTTAAATACTAACCAGCTCTGTAGGAATTTTTTAATTTCTTTGAAAATATGTCAAAAAATGACAAATTTTACTTAAAATTTCGATTTTTGGAACAAAAGCGCAGGCTCAAGCCATTTTTTTTTCAGCGGTAAAATTTCACGCAGTTGATGTACTAGTATAAAGGCAACTTTTGGCACCTACCCGTTTTTGATTTTCAAAAAAATTTTTTTTTTCGCTCCACCCTGTAGTGTAGATGTGAATAACTTCCTCTGCAAAGCAAGCAGCAAAATATATATACCTTTGTAAACTGCCATTGTAAAAAAACTTTGTATAAAAACATTGTAATTGCTGCATGCAAAGAGAAGTTGTATGAAAAGTGAGTCAGTTGCAAATATCCACAAGTATATCAAAAGAAAAAGAACTTTGTAAAACTTTCACCACTGTAATATTGATACACTAGTGAACATTCGCACTAACACTGTGTGTAAAGAAAAGTGCAATTGATAATTACACAGACCTACTAAGAAATAGAGTAGCTAAATCGAATTAAGACAAAATAGATGTGCAATTTTTTTATCTATCACGAAAGATACAAGTAAAGAAAAATAAATTGTGTAAACAAACATTTAAGATTCACCGCAGAAGTCTTACTGATAATTAGGGCTTAACCACCAGAAGAAAACTATCAATAAATCAAAAATGTGAAATTTCGAATCATTCATCTATTCCTGAGCTCACGAAACAGTTGAATGAAAGAGAATCAGAGATATGAACAATGCCCGAAAAATGTAAATCATGAAATGATTGAAAGTAATCTTTAAATAACAATGTATTAAAATGTGTACACCATATGAAAAAATATATATCTACGAAAGAATAGTGTATGAAAAAAAATATAATTATTAATGCTTTATGTTTGTTTTATGAATAAACAAAGGCTAACAATGTAAACAATACTGTGTAAAGGAGCGGAGAAATCCAAGTATCACATGAATGTAATTAACAAAATATGTAAATAACTAAATATACATGAAATAGCATACCTGAAGAAGTGTTGAATATTTACGTTATATTTTAGGGTGATTAAAAGCTTGTTTTTGCTTGAAATAAAATTTAAATGTATTACAGCAAGTGGAAAAAGCAGGGTGATTTTTGTCGAAAAACTTGTTGTAAGCACGGTTATGTGCGATGCAGTTAATGCATCTTGAAGCATTTTTACAATTATCTGAAGTGTGTGATTCACCACAATTAGCACATGCCAAATCATATGCACAAAATTTTGCCAGGTGGCCTATTTGTTGGCAATGAAAGCAACGTTTTATGTTAATAAATGGCCTGACAGTGTAGTCAACAGAATTAATATTTAATTTTCCATGTTGAATTAAGAGATCAGATATCCAAGATGTAACACTAATGGTCCAGTTATATTTTAATCCCTGTCTTAATTTATGCTTTCTTTCAAAGTTAATGGAAGGAATGGTACTGCCAATCTTTTCATTTATAGATATCATAATATCTGGTATACCTATATTGTCATCAAGACCTAACAGAATTATTTTTGTGCAGTCAGATAAATCTCTAACTTGATTTTTGTGCACACATAAATTTAGGATGTAATCCGGTATTGAAATAAGATCAGTATTTTTGTCTTTTGATAATTCAGAGTTATTTGTACCAGAATTTATGTGTAATTCAGATTCAACCTTATCTAGAAATTTGGCCAAATCTTTCCCACTAGAATTACATTCCTTATCTTTAATAACATTAAGGGGTTCATCCAATTTAGATTCATCAATGTCGCATTGAATAGCTATCTCATTATGCATAGACTGTTTGGACGAGTTCAGTGTTCTTACTTTTTCGAACAACAGGTCATTTAACCTATGTAACTGGTTGTTATTTTTGTAAAACAGTCCACTCAGATTGAACACTACACACCAAATCACTTAAAATATTAAATTTTAATTCAATTTCTTTTTGATAGGAATTAAATTTTGCCATAAGTTCTGGGTTATTCTCATTTAAAATAGGATCAATTAATTTCTGAACATCCGAAACAACAGATCTAGAATATCTGTTAATAGAATCCTTTAAACTACTCAAACATGAAATCTCAAAAGAATTAGAATCTAAACCAATTGTTTCAGAATCCATATTAGTTTTAAAAGACATTACCTGTTTTGCATCAGGTCTAAACTTAAAGTTAAACACAACAGATGGATCTTGTGTCAATTTACGTGACCTTTTTTTAGTCATTATAAACAATTTATATCCTAAATTATAAAAATACGAAAATAAACAAACGAGCACAGTATCAGATTATTAAAAAAATGAACCTATCTACAATGCAATATAATAAAAGCAGCTATATGTGAGAATATTTTTAAATAGATGCTAAAAATTTAAAATAAATGTCTATCCATAAACTAATCAAAATTGTGTTTTACATTTATAAAAGTGAAAAAGCATGAAAAAAAAAATCTCAATATTTATTTAAATATTAGAAAACTGGACCCTCTCTAACGAAATATTTTTGCAAGTGGGGTGCAAATAGGAAAAACAAACACTGGACATATGTATAAAAAGTCTTAAAATAAATTAGAAGGGGGGAAATTAGTCACTTTAGTTAAGACGATATTTTGTTTTAATGCACTGTTTATATCCTACATGAAATGCATAAGAAATATCATAATAAATATTAAGAAATTTATCAATTTTTTTTTTTTTTTTTTTTTTTTTTTTTTTTTTGCAGACTAGAGTGTAAAAATAATTCTACTCGAACAGATATAAACAATGCACACACTTTAAGAATATTAAGATGTTAGATAGGTTTAATTATGCAAATAAGAACATGGCTAGTCTTTGCACAAATAAAAACAATCTCCCAATAAAATTACTGTACAAACAACATAAAGCACAACTTACCTTTAAAGTGAAAAAAAAATCACGAAGTAAAAGTAGGATAAACTGTAATAATATATTTTTTGATACATGAATTTATAATTCGATTATGCATGCATCATTATTATTATTTATGTCATGTGCACATGGCATGTGATTCAAACGATAAAATTTTATTTATCTGAAAATGAACCCAATGTCAATAATATATGAAGGTGCATACATCCTTATTAATTAACTAGTATTCAAAAGTATCTTTCTCTGTATTATTTCTTTTACACAAACTTCATATTAAAAAATAATGGTTGCAACCCGACAACATCATGCCTTATTTTTTATAGGAAAAAGAGATGCACCATTAACTTACCTAGAACTTTTTCATCTACATGGAAATATAATATAAAATTTATGAAAAAGAAAAAGGAATATATGTCAATTTATAACACTTCAAAAATAACTGTATTAAAAAAAATAAACAAAATATATAGTCATTAATTAATAATGGAAATTATAAAAATACTTTCTTTAAAAAGTAATAAACTGTCTTGATATTTCTCAAACGACTTTCAGCAAAAAGTGCACAGCAATAAGTACTTAGATATTTGAAAAATATAATTTTATCATGCTATCGTTTGTATCATAGTTTTTAAATAGCACTTGTAAAGCTGTGAAATGTTTCAAGACAATCTAAAATCATTTATAACTGTTCGTATTTAAAGAAATTCAATTAGAGCACAGAAAAACTAATACATAATAAACTAAAAATGGTTGAAAATTACTCAACATATTTTTTTTAAATAAAAATATCATATAATTAAAATAGAAATTGAGATTTAACCTATTAAATATAAAAGCATACACTTTCTCATCTGCGAAATTTATGCTGTAAATATTTATCAATGAATGTCTTCTTCACTCATTTTTTTTTTAACTTTCGACTACTACAAATAAACTTGTAACAGTATTATCGTAAAAATAAACGTTCAATAGCGCACAAAATTACAGACACAAAATTGATCATTGCTGTAGTTTTAAGGGTTTTTTTTAATAGTATAGCGCATGTAATTATTTTTGTGAAAAACATCAGTGTCAGCATCCAAAAATTTAAAGAATAAATCCAATGTGAAGATCATATTATCGACGAATGACGAAGAATTTAAACGTCAAACACGGAATTCTGTGTCACTTTAGTCGAAAGCATATGGAATCGTCACTGAAGTACACCGCTAAGATGAAATAAAAACATTATGTCAGTAAACGTTTAACGGAGGTGAAATAAGAGTCACAAATCGCCAGTCGTAGATTCTTAGGCCTACATCGGCAGGAGAAAATTTAACGAGCGGCCGCGTTAACACCGAGCATCTCGAAAGGTCCCGATCAGAAGAATCAATCGCTCAAATAAAAGATAAATCGGCACTATAATCCAACTCCATGAGGTCCATCAAGAAAAATCCATCAGACATAATTCACAGGAACATACGCATTTCAAACAACATTCTGTGAACAAGGGGGGCACTTATTTAATAATCCATGGTTCACAAACATAAGTGGGACTTATCTGACGAGGAGACAGTCATTCGAAACTATTTGAAGACAGGCATTAATAATCCAATTTCACACTTATAAGTAGTCCAAATAATAGTCCCGATATAGTTCAGATAATTTCTAATGAACTAGTCCAGGAAATAAATTGGCAGACAAATAAAAGCTGGCTAAAAAAGCAGGCAAATAACAGCAGGCAAATAACAGCAGGCACCATCCCTCGATGTTTGAAAAAGTTGCGAATGCCTGGTGTAGGCACCATAGTTTCTGTAGTGTAGATCTGTATTTTAAAGTATTGCGACCAGGTTCTTTTCAAAAAAATATTGCATTCGCTAGAGTTGTAGGCTGTGATCAATAAAATAAATGCCTTATGAGAACATTGTTTATTTAAAGTAGAGTTATAAAAATTAAATCATTTCTTACTGAAATAATTAGGGATGGTGCCTGTAACCATTTTTCAAGAGACCTTTGTTACATGACTGAGTGCATGAAGCGAGAGAGAGGCAATTCAATTTTCTCATTCAGAATTCACACATTGGCATCTTAGAATTGGCGAAAGGAGCATATGAAAAGTGAATGATATCATAACCATGAAATTTTCTGTTACGCTTTAAACAATTAAGATGATTTTGAATTTAATGCAGGGCAACCAGAAATGGGCAGTCCTAAAAAAAATACGCCAAAAAGAATTCGCGCCAACATCGCACGTTATATGTCTGTTTTGGGAGAATGTTATCAATAGACAAAATACAGAGCATGTACATGAAAAGTTTTTATGTAATAAAGAAGTTAGGCTCAACATTACGCAGAGAGAAACGATTTTTCGCTAACCGCAAGCAACGGGGTTCTTTATTCTTTCTTTTATTATTTTTACTGAAGGAGAAATTTCATCTAAAGGAAATCTCTTTATCTGAGAATCGTTTTACTGATACAGCAGATGTTACATGTTTTCTTTCTTTACTTTTTAACGGAAAGTTATTGTGGGATTGAAATAAGACACAAAGATAAAATAGATATTTAATTAAAAATTAGTTTTAACTGTAATTTAGAAAAATGTTAAATTTAAGAAAACTATATGTGATTCTACATCACACACCCTACTGTACAATCATTCATGATAAATAGCTAATAAATATATAGTAAATATGTATGTAGAATTCTTGACAGTTTCTATCTATGTAAATGTAATGCGATTTACATCGCAAATTCAATTTTATCCCGCACATGCATGCAATCATTATAATGGTCCATTTCATAATGAACTTAGTAATTTTAAGCATATATGAAATAGAAGATGTGATTCAAATGTATCTAATTGATTATCTTAATAGCATGATCGATTTCTTTTCAAGGAACAATTTCTTTTTTTTTCAAATGCAGCCATCTGCAATGGACAAAATTGGCTTTTTTTCGATGTTTTGTACAACTCTTGATCAGTGACGTAACACATGTTAACCTAATTCATGGCACATAATTAAAATTATTGTGTTTTTAGATATGTTCCAGATGTGACACACGGTACAGCAAGGAGATAAGTTGTGTAAGCCAGAAATTTTAGATTTGAAGATACCTGTGAATTTTGCAGACATTATTATCGATTTTTTTGTGTTTAATTCAGAAATCAATCAAGAAAATTGTTCTGTTTTATAATTTTACATATGGTGCTACATAAAATTTTAGTTTTATGTTTTCACTAATAACCCCCCCTCCAATGTGTTGTAACTATGCTATCAAATACTGTATATTTATTGTAGAAATTACCATTAGGAAGTATGTGTCTAGGGACAATATTTAAGGTAATAGGTATCTGTTCCATTTTTATGAACCGCACTGTATATGAAGACGTGAGTTTCAAAACTCGCCCAACACAAAATTTTAAAGAATCGAGTTTTCTGTATCAATCACACTAAAAACACTAAAATCTTTAAAAAGCTAGGTTTATCGTATATTTTTGGCATTGTAGAATCTTGGATTAGAATGAATACCATTAGACGCAGTCAAACCTAATCGTAAATTCGATTCCCTGGATAATGCGAGTTTTGAAAAACTCTTCCTTATATATGAAAACAAGTCAGATATTGCACGTCAAACGTAGAAAATGAAGTACATTCGTACTATAACGAAGCTTAAAAAATATTCTGATCATGGTGAAACAGTATACAGTATTTCCGAAACCATATAATTATCCGAAATCTTTGGGTTTTCCCCGTAAATAATTTATGCTTTCTTTTATACAGGAAGTAAACTTTTGTAAACCTCAGCGACGTCTATCAATTTCATAAAATGTGAATTCGTTTAATATACTTAAAATACATCCTAAAGAAAGCTTCCTCCTATGCCATTATGCAATTGAATACATTTGTGTGGCTCTGTAAATTAATAAAAAAATATTATTTCACCCACAGATTGTGCAGAATGTTTATTGTAATACATACTTCATAGATGCATATCATTTTTATTATGTTCAAAAGAGTGTAACACCATTGAAACGCACTTGTATTTATTTTTTCTCTTTGGCAGTAATTTATTGGAATGATTTCGTTTCTTCCTGTAATTAAACTATACATCTAGTTTTCATAGAATTTGAAATGACTCGATAAAATTATAATGTGACAATTATATATTTTAAATTTCAAACTATTATGTAGAATAGTTTTTTGCGTTGGTACATACAGACGGACGGACGGATGGAGTGAACGACGACTATAGATGCTATGTATTAATATAATTACGAATGCACCAAAAAAAATCTGACATAGGATGAGTAAAAATAAATATATGCTTACATTATACTAAAATATACTCTGAATACAGGAAAAATATTTTTTTGGTTTATTTAAGAAAGCTATTTGGATAAATGAATTAATTAGGATTTTCAAAAGAAATGCGTAAGGGCTTATTTTTAGGTAAAATGTTATAAAATTTATTAATTAGGTAAAAAATTCCGTTAAAATATGTTTGAATGTATTGTATAATAATGTTAAAACATTTATGATAAAATAACAAATAATAACAGTATTTGAATAAAATTTGCACTTGCTCCAAGAAAGATTACAGGATTTATCTCTAATTTAAAAAACAAAACAAAATATTTCCCGATTGTCAAGCATATATTTAATCCGGGCAGAATTTTGTTAAAACCGAATGATCGTGCAAAAAAATGCTACACACGTAGAAAATGTTTTAGATTTCGTTTTCTGTAACGATTTCTTTTATCTATTAAAAATTCTGTGCAATGTTTTTTATGCTATTTCTTTACCGCATTCATAACTAAAATATGAAATAAATTGTTTTATAACAATTGAAATAATTAGATATTTTTAAGATGGTCAAAGTGTGTTTAATTAATTTATTGAATTTAAATTTTGTTGCATTACATTTTGTACATTTCTCAATAAGCAATGAAAACTAATTTCTTCAAACCTTAGGCGTATAAAAAAAGAGAGCAATATATTTTGTCGAGATACAACACCATATTCGCTATTTTGAAACTGTGTTAAATAAAATATATCGTACAAGAGATTTTTTTAATAAGTGGAAATACTTAAATTCTTTTTTTTTCAATCGGCATACCAGTGATAAAGAAAAGCTAAATTGAAGGTCAGTTTATATTATATTCAAGTTTATTTGTTTTGTTTTCTGTGAGATATTCTGTCATTTATTTAAAATTGTGTACGTAGTTTTTAATTCAGCGATTTTTTAGTTATTCCATACTGAAATTCGTTATATGAGTTTTTATATTCGTAACTGAAACATATTATATTTTGTTTTATAATAGGAAATAAACGCAGTAATTAGATTTTTTTTCAGAGCTCCAAAATCAATGCATTTAATTTATTGATTATGTTTATTTAGTTTCGTTACATTTCGAGTATTCATATATCGTTAAAAGACTAAGTTCCGCAATACTCTCAATAATATAAGACTTCCAGACTAACATTTTTAAGCCCACAATCGTTTTTATAGTACTAATATTAGTTTGAAAGTAATAGTATTTGTAAATATTATGAAGTTAACAAATGTTATATTCCTTACAAATTTCGTAGAAAAATATTCATTGACCATATTCATTGCTATATTACAAAAAGGTCTATGATAACACTACTTTTTTAGTTTGTGAAACTATATTTTTTCTCAAAATTACATACTTTTGTCAATGATTGAAATTTTATTTAAAAAAATATGTAGCTTCATTTTTTTTCTAATTTCGATTACTAATTTTAAGAATTTAAAGCTAAAGTATTTAATATTCACATGAAAAAAAATCTATTGCGACATTGTTAAATTACCTCAAATTTATAGTATGAAACAAATTGTATTTCGGATATAAATGAATTTTCGTGGAAGAAAAATCTAAAAAAGTAGGTCGGGTAGCTAATCTATAAAAAATTTCCAAAGTTACAACGTCACTATTATAAACCACAGTTCTTTTAATTGAAATACCTTATATCTGTGCTGCAAGTAATATTTCTAAACGAATTTTATATTTTCCACATACAATTGATTATGAACACATTACGACTTCTACGTATTTGTTGTAAAACGACAACTGCATTTACGAGAAGAAATATCTCATGTGAATATGAATCAGCTTTTGCTAAGCATTTTTATATCCTTTAAAGAATATCACTTGAATTTTGATTTTATGGTGTTATATGAAATAATTCTTGCTAAATAAAAAAAAAGCCGAATATTTTACAGTTTTTTTTAAATTACGATAGATATATACCTTTTTTTCTTTTTGCAAAGAAAAAAAATCTTTATATTGGTTTTATTCGATATTTATGGAATTTAACTTCACTAACCAAAAGATTTCTGAAGCATGATATTTTAAAGATATACGAAAAATAAATCTTTCAGCATAAAATGGAAAAGAATGGAATTCAAAAATATTGATCATAATGTCTGAGATGGGCTCTGTTATTCGTAAATATTTGAACTGAAAGAGAAACACAGGAAATGATCTGTGAACAGTTTAAAATTACTTAAATATAGCATGTTACTTAGCGAAAGAAAATGTGTGATATTTCCTGTTTCTTAATTTTTCGATACATACACTGTCAAATATCTAACATTTTTCGGTAGATAAAAATTTTGATATTATTTTTTTTAAGTAACATATTTCAAAATGAAGAGAAATCTTAGCATATACAATGTGTTCCAAAAATATATTGAAAATTCTTTTGATATTTTTAAAAGTTGGAAATATACTGGAAATCTAAATTTCAATGTTTTAAAACAATGTAGGGTATGATAATAGTTTGGTGAAAATGTGCTTCTTTTGATTTTTGAAAAGATGTATAACATTATTTTTTGTACCCCATACGTAAATTATATTTTAAAACATTGCACCATGTTCTGACGAATACAAGAATAAAAACTTCATTTACTTTAAGGAGTGATAGTACTCATCAAGACAAATAATATTAAATAGGAAACTAAGGGTCCGAAAGAGGTAGGCGCTATCGAAATTTCGGGTCAAAAACTTCAAATGATTATAAAAAACGGAAAAAAATTAGTCGATTCGTTTGCAGTTTTTGCTAAAATTTTTCTTTATGTCAGTATTTTCCTAAAAAAAAAAAAGATAATGTTTAAAAAATGCTGATATGGAGCGCTTTATATTTAAATAACGAAGACCTATATTTAACCGTTATTTTTTGTATCTCATTAAATGAATACAAAAGCTTCGATTTAAATTTAAATTTGAACTCATAATCTGAATCGTTTGGAGTGGTTAAATATCGCAAACGGTGTTTTTGGTGTAAACTGTTGAACAGGTAGTGCCTATATACATAATTTTTTTGAACAGCTCAAACAGCAGAGCTATTCCACAGATTTTAATTAAACTAAAAATCTCATTAGACCTTGTCATCAAATGATGTTTTAAATAATTTAGAGTGAATCGCTCAACAGGTGTACTGCTATGTTGCAGTTTTTGAGATATCCACAGTAACTCTAGCTCAAGAATTAATAAACGTATTTTCATCAAACTTCAGATTCAGTTAGTCCTGAATACAATTTGTGTGCATTTTTTTGTGTATTTTTAGAATAAATCAACCATCAGGTGGTGCTGGTATTCTATATATTTAACGATTTCCACCATAGCTCTATCTCAAGAAATAATGCACGGATTTTCATCAAACTTTAGATGCAGTTAGAGGTTGACATAAGTTGTTGCTGATTATGTGTTGGTGTAAATCATCTAACAGGTGGCGCTACTATGGTGCATTATGTATTATATGCATAATTTTAATGATAGTCATATGTCATGAACTAACACATGCAGTTTAATATCATTCGAATCCACATAATGGACTTAAATTCTTATTTCATTTTGGTACTGTAGTTGCGAATTTTCAAATATTAACATGTATGAGGTAAAAGAAAGTTTGTTGTAAAGCTACTGAATACAAATAGACATTTATGATTTTACATCTTTATATATTTTCAGAAAACAGTGCGGTGGCTGCTGCAATAGTTTAATAGATATCATATTCAATATTTCTTGATCAAATTTAAAATTCAAATTCAAAAAAATATATATGCAATGAGTATTTAAAAACATTTGGTGCTATCAAACTTTAAATACGAATATTGTTTGGACCGCAAATTTAGGGATGTAATTATTTATCCAATCGACAGATACAACGCTAATCTACTTTTATGATACTGCGTCCTCAACACCTAGGAGAAAATAAATTTTCTGTAAGGAAATAAAATTCAGCAAGGGTAAAATAATTGTTTAATATTGTAGCGCAATCTTCTAGAAAGTGATTCTACAAAACTACTTATACTACGTTTACTTATTAAAAATATGTACCTCATTTAAAATTCTATAAATCAGAAATTTAAAAGAAGTAAATAATAGTAGCAAAAATATCTTTAATATATAATAATAGTAAAAAATATCTTTAAAGTTTTCTAGAAAACTATTTAAAGAAATTTCAACTTATATTACAATAAAAAATATATTACTGTTTACATTTTAGATACACATTATTGAAAATCAAGTCAAAATATAAATAGTTATTGATATAGACTTTAAAAGGTGAAATAAAGCATTCAACAATGCAAAATCAGTTATAAAAGAATTGTATTTCAGAATACAAAACAGATATGGAGTAAGTCTTAATAACGAGATTAAAATCTTTCATTATTATTATTATTATTATTAAATATCAATAATTGTTAGAATTATTCGGTAAAATTATCCTCCATATGAGTCAACAAAAAATCTGTATAAGCAGTTTGAAGAGCAGTTTTCACAAATTCTCGGTTTAGTGTGATTATAGTAGATGAAATATTTTGCATTTTACTTTGATCATTACTGAACTAAAACCGTTTTATTGTTCATTTATAAAAATATGCCGAAAATTCAGTTTCGCTCTCGTTCCAGAATTAGAGTTTTACTGAAAACACCGTCTAATATTAAATAAAATACCAGTCTTTCAAAAATCTTGTTTTTATTCCTGAGGGGATTTTCAATAGTGCGCATTCTTTTGAGTTTTATCGGATAAAATGAGACATTCTTTATTTATTGCAATGAAATTAACATTTTGTAATTATCAGACATGATTGGCTCAAAGCTGATATTCAAATTATAAATCACGAAATGCATTTATCACTAATGCAGAATTAAAAAGATTAAAATAGTCTTTATAATTATTATTGTTATTATAGATGTAAATTTTTCCATTTTTCATTTTTGGGTGAAAAAAGTCCGGGCCAGGATTCGAACCAGGGATGTATTGGCTGAAGCCGCCAATGCTCTACCAACTGAGCCATCCCGGACACGAACCATGGAGGACTATTTCACCCAATTAACCTCAGTTGGTAGAGCATTGGCGGCTTCAGCCAATACATCCCTGGTTCGAATCCTGGCGTGGAATTTTTTCACCCAAAAATGAAAAATCGAAAAATTTACATCTGTTATAATTAATTTACCGATTGAATAATCGTGTTTAAAATTAATCTAATGCTGTTGTTATTTTTTGTTAAAATGTCAAATTGGTATTCATCATGCCTTCTGAGATATTTTTTATCCCAAAATAAATAAATAAATAAATAAATAAATAAAGGTCCTATTTCATTAATGATAATTTTTACTGAAAACGAAACATATATATATACATAAATATATATATATATATATATATATATATATATATATATATATATATATATATATATATATTACTATGTGAGTTTAAAAAAATTGAACCTAGTGGAATTTTGGAGTCTAAAATAGATTTAGTTTTCTTCATACATCATATGGTAATAGATACGATATCAAGAGGATTGTAAAGATGAAAGTAAATTTCTTTCTGCAGTAAAAAAAAAGTATTTTCAAAAACTTTTGATTCCACTTTGATTCCAATTTCATGTCGGGCTATCAAACTGAATGCAATCTAGGGAACATTTTTATAAATAATTTTAAAAGTAGAATCCTAAAGATAAATCAATAAGTGAGAAAAATGTCTTTCAATTGTTTATACAAATCTCATGTACTTAATCTGCATCGGCATAAATTAAGCAATGATTTTTTAAATCATTTGTTTTTCCATTGATAGATATATTTCTTTATTTTTTTTAAGTAAACTACAGTCACCGCCAAAAAAATCTTGACACTTGCGATTTTAGGCGTTTTGTTAAATATCTAAAAATGTACATGAGGAATAACTCCAAAACTCCAGATATACAAATAAAATAGTACCTTCCATATATTTTCGTGAAGATTTGTTTCTGAAATCCCATCGGGGGCCATCAACAAATTGAAAAATAACGAAGATCTTCTGAATAATCCTGTCAAAACGAATGTAGTAAAAGCGTTCAAACTGCAGATTATGTTTAAGTGGCGTATGGTAATAAATTGTGTTTATTTTTATTATGCGGATAGCATGTATAATCATAGAGAAATTAAGATTTTTATGAAAACGGTCCCAAATTTTGCCAAGTTTTTTGCTTATAGTTTGCAGATTTCTTAATAAAAAACAATGTTCTTTTCAGAAAATATGAGAAATGACATTGTATATAATAACCTGCAATAAAAAATTTAAATATATTAATAATTGTATGAAAAATGAATAGGTTTACTAAATAAATTTCCACTGTTTTTGTTTATATACCTGGAATTTCGGAGTTATTCCTCGGTGTATATTTTTAAATATTTAACAAAACGTCTAAAACCGCAAGTGACAATATTTTTTTGCTGTGACTGTATTATTTGTATTATAATCTGTAATTAACAATTTCAGATTATAGAATACGATATCACATTTCACTTTTAATCCAACTATTCAGATTTTGAGCTCAAAATTTAAGTCTAAGCTTACGAAACCTTTAATGAGATGCAAAAAATAACGGTAAAAAATAGTTGTTCGTTACTCTAAAGTCTAAAGCGCCCTCTATCGTCATTTTTTGAAATGTATCTTTATAAATTATTTTCAAGACAATACTGACATAAAGAATAATTTTAGTGAAAACCGCAAACGAATCGACCAATTTTTCTGTTTTTCATAATCATTTGAATTTTTGGACCCTAAACTTTAATGGCGCCTATCTCCTTCGAAAGACTATGGGACCCTTGGTTTCCTATTTAAATATTGTTTGTCTTGATGTGTACTATCACCCCTTAAAGTTTGGACCATGAATTTAGAAACACCCTGTATATATACATTTTTATTTTATTTTTCATCTTTGGATTAATGCAAATACGGAATCGTTTTAAAACATCAAAGTTTGATTTTTGCAGTTATTATTTTTTTAATTATAAATAAAATAAACATATATGAGAATTTTAAAATTTGTCATGTAGTCGCGATAGAAATAATGTTAAGGTACAGTCTTTTGCAATAAACATTATTGCTGTGCCTTTTTCTTTCTTTCTTTCTTTTTTTTATTGCATTTTGTAGAATTGCACGATTTTTTGAGTTAAATGATTTAAAATTCCATATGATGATCAAACACATATCAGGTGCTGTTTTTATTTTCTTCTTTTAATTCAATGATTGTCAAATTAGAACTCCCTAAAAATGAGATTTTCAAAACTGTGTAACAAATATTCGAATATGAGTACGTAGCATAATCAAGGTGGCTCCGAATCAAAATAACTCAAATTTTAAACATGTGTGTACTTATTTCTGAAAACATGGATTAAATCAAATTTGAGCTTATGACGCTCTATTCATTATGTTTAAAGATAGAACACGAGCGATTATAAATGAACAAATAATGTATGAAAAGTTAGCAAACAGCTGTTTCGAATCTACTATCGAGATTCTTCATCAGTTCAAAACTCAGCGAGCTAGAGAAAAAGAAGAAAAATGAATAAAAAAAACTTTTTCTGGTAAAAAAATAATATGAAGTTGAAATTCGTAAGTAAAGGTATTCGTTCGTTTTTATTCTTCTTCTCCTCTTCTTTCTAATCTTTCTAACTCACTGAGTTTTGCACTTATGAAGAATCTCGATAGTAGATTCGAAACAGCAGTTTGCTATCTTTTCATACATTATTTGTGCAAGTCTAATCGTTGGTTTTCTATCTTTAAACATTTTTGCACAAAGGTTTTATTTGCTATTTTAATTTATTCATAATGATTATTCACGATTATACATGATTTTATAAAATTTATATGTTGTTGATGGTTGTCAATGCGCACGCTCAAAGCCATTCCTTTACGAATTTATTCATTCTTCTATTTCGAAGTTTGAAAAATAAAATTTATTCATTCGCGACTGTTTAAGGTTTCATCTGTGAACACGATAAAACTGTAGTTCGCCACATTTGATATTATAAATTATAACTGCGAAGATAATTTCGTTCGACATCATAACAAATATAATAATATGTAAAAAATGTAATTTAACAAATTACAACGACTATTTGGAAAATTATATTTTCAAAAACTAACATTTTAGATTTATAAATAAATTCTATATTTAAAAATTATTATTATTAAATATCATTTTTATGATGATCAAAACGTGGTTGTAAGAACTCGTCTTACTTATTTACAAGAAGAATGAAAAGCATCACTTATCTAAATATGGATATCTCGGGGCTACAGTCTTCTTTAAATACTTTTTATTTCTTGAAAGACAGAACTAACATTTTGAACAATAATACACATAAACTATTTACAAATAAAGCTTTTTATTTACGTAATTCTCATCGCGCACGCCACCAACAGAAGACATGAACTCATTGCCAACCAACTTTCGAATTTTTAAACATCACTAAGAATAGAATGTTTTTTTTTAAATAGAAAAATAGTGTTGCCAGATTTTTTTAAGACGAAAAATATTACAACTACATTTTTAATTTAGCAGAGATCAGGTCATGTGACGACTGGCAGTCTATTTTTTTCTTTTTTTTCTTTGGAATGCTCTTGTTACATGGTTTATTTAATAACATAATCCTATATTACGTACGCCATGGATTAAAAATTAGCATTCCTGTACCAATCATATACAAATTTTAAATGAAATTTTAGTTTTACCATTTTCGGTACGGCAAAGTTTTAAACT
Organism: Maratus speculifer; assembly: GCA_964019185.1. Lineage (NCBI taxonomy): Eukaryota > Metazoa > Arthropoda > Arachnida > Araneae > Salticidae > Maratus > Maratus speculifer. Next base: position 146,753,465 of record OZ025300.1, read on the forward strand.
GCTAAACATCACACATTTTCAATTTTTACGCAGTGGTATAGAGGAAAAAATATTTTAAGTGCAATTTCTTTGAAAGCTGTATCTCAATTTATTTTTAAGTTAATAATTTTTATCTTTTTTTTTAAATACATTTTTATCATCGTGACAGCAGAAGTATTTCAGTTCTGGAAATTAAACATGAACCAATCAGAAAACGATTAAAATAAAAAGAGAAGTATTCCATTTTAAGACATTAAAAATGACCAATAAGGAAACGAATAAAATAAAATAAGATGCTGAGTTCAACCAATAAAAAGATGCAGATATACTTCAGATTTCTCAGTTCTTTGCCGAAGACAACAACAATTTTTCAAATAGTTAATAAATTAAAATACTAGGTAAAATTTATCACGTTTACCGAATGAAAATGAATTTTGTTTGAAACTGAGAATTTCTGGTATTTCAAAATTGAAAACTGCATCAAATGGTTTGACATATTAAAAACAAATATGTGTTATAAAATAAAAACATTGATATACATAGATTTGAAAATTTTATTTTTGTAAGTAAATAAATACATTGTACTATACATTTCGATATTTTGAATTTATTATAAATTGGTATGTCAGAATGGTACACGATAAATATTTGAGACGATTACAGCAAATCAATTTCTTTTTAATGTAGAATAAAAATCCGCACATAGAAACAAAATTTACTGTGCGGAAATCATTCAGGATATTAATTTAAAAACAGAGTAATTTCCTTTTTCTCTTCAAATTTACAGTGAAGTGTTTTTGTGGGTGTTTATTTACTACATCAAATTTAGCAATGCAGAAATCAACAGATTGTCCACAAAACATATTGACACATCTAGAAACAAAAACGTGTGGTTTGTCCAGTATTGCTAGATTTTTGAAAGCCATTTTCCCACAAATTTCTGAAATGTTCCCCTAATCAGGGCTTTTTATTAGAAAAAGTCCGCAACGCAATTTCTGTTTTAAAAAAGCAAGTTCACAGTTTTAATTTCCATTATGGAAAAAATTTTAACAAACTTTAATTCAATTTCTTCGCCAAATCAAGCTTATTTTGAAAAAATTCCCCATTTTCCAAAAAAATAAACATTTAAAAGCAAGAGAAATTCGCGTGTATATTTACAGCCAATACGAGAGTATGAGGTACAACGATAAGCTCGTTTACACTTGTTATTTAAATTGTTGCAGTCCATAATGCTGGCATATCATTACATTAGCACCATCTACACATTTTATAAAAATAATTTATTAAAGGTTTAGATAATCTGTTATAAATTAAATTTTCAATGAATCTGAGATAGGTTAACATTATGTGCTTCTATCTGACAAGCTAAAAAACATTATTTGATTTTTTTAGTTACCGCTATTGAAGAACCTACCTAATAAAAAAAAATCTATTTTTTATAAATAATCATGATTTCGTCAATAATGAAACAAATGTAGCTGATTTTAACATTTTTAATTAAATATTTTAAAAACCACAGCAAATGAACGTTTCTGACTCGTTCTGAATATTTTGTAATGTAAATGTTTTAGTCGTTTAAGACCTTATTAACCATCATTAAACATGAAAAAAATGAATTGTTTTTATTTTCGTTGTATCAATCTATACTATTAAGTGAAATGTATTCCTATTCTTGTGTGTTTGTCTGCGATGACACGATAATCTGCCTCAGTTACATATCTGAAAATTCAGGTTTGGGGGGGGAGAGCATCATCAAAAGCAGATGGTAATGAATCTGTACTAGATGTAAACTGAGGAAACGATCGCGAGAATAATGATTAGGATGAGCGAAGCGAATCCTCTACTAGTCCACTCAAATTACAATTTGTCGTACGCTTTACAAAAAAATTATTCAATATTTTAACTTCAAATTAAACACAAAAATAAATTATGATCTGTAGATTTGCAGAATATAATTTTTTTTACAGTAAAACGTTAAAAAAATTATTATTTTAATTAATTTATTTTACATGCATTTCCAATACGGACGCATTTTAGCAGATAAATAAAAAATGAAACGCGTATATTTTCAGAAAAAAAAGTTTAAATCATGGAGTAAATAATTATAGATAGAATCATGATTAATTTATTAAATAAAACATGTTTTCATTTTCCCGCAAAATCGTTTGCACAGATGACACTTAAACATTTAAAAAAAATTGTATTATGGATTTTTTTTTTTGTAAACTGGCAACAAAATAATTGTAAACAAAAATAATTAATTCTTAAATTTGTTATATAAATGAAAAATTAAAAGATCTGCGTGAAGTTGTTGGTTCAAGCTCTTTATAAATATTTTTGCGAAGGTCGCATTGTGGCTAAATAATATCGACTCATTAATCAGAAGGATTTTATAGAAAAATAAGACTTTAATAAGTTCGCAAACACAACAATAATTATTCGTGAAAACGTCACTGCGAGAATGAGAGAGCGCTTCGTTAAAAGGTAATTCCATTAATTGAGTTGCCATTCGCAGAAAGTAAAAAGTTCTCCCACGCGGAGAGAATTACAGCAATTCTCATACGCTAACATGTATAAAAACGAAGAAATTAAAATAAAATGTTTTACAGTTAAAAATTCATAGTATCAACGAAAGCAGATTTCAAATGTTTTTTCCAGAAAATAGGCTTTTGAAGAAGTAACTTTCTTCAAGCTTTCTTCAAATATATTATTCTAAAATAGCTATCAAAGATTATCGGATGTTGATTACAAAGATTGGAAACATGCATATTTCAAACAATTAAAAAACACCAGTTGCTACTTGAAATTGTAAAAACATCTTTAAGAGAGCTTTTAGTTGAAAATTTAAAAAAAAAATTGTAAAAGTTTGCTTCGAAAATATCTTATTATGCCAGTTTTACATCATAAATAAAAAATTAAAATGCGCCAAAACATAAAATAACGTTTTTGTTTAATAAAGATGCAAAAATAATAATTAAAAAAATGTTACTTTCAAATATCTGTTTTATAAAATAATGCTTCGCAAATCCAAACAAAGCATGGCTTTTGCTAGTTTGTATCTATTATTACTGTTTTTTATTTTCGTTCTCCATGTCATAATGGAATTCGAGACATATAAAATATTGGCATATGTCTAAATGTAAACATTGAAATTACGAAAACAATTCGCCAAATTTGTCCCCAAAAAGGTTCACTGTCCTCAAGAATTAATTGCCCCCCCCCCCCCAAAAAAAAAAAAAAAAAAAAATTCCTCTGAAGGTTCAAAATACCCCAAAATGGGGTGTTGTTTCTGCATGTTATCTATACATGAACATTTAATATGGGTTTATGAAATATTTCTAAGCTTTCTTAAAGACAGCTTATTTACATGAATTTGTAAGGAGTGAATTTGTAACCCATATTATACGAGAAATATTGTTGAATACATAAAAACAATAATTCTTACATTTTTCTGGTTTATATACATTTATTTTCATTTTTTAGTTTGGAAAAGTATTTTCATTAAATGGATTTGCCAGAATTTTCCTTATAACTTTGCAAAGTATGAGTGCCATACGCAAAGTATACGAAAACAAAGTATGAATGCCATATACCGTGTGTAACATCGTTGAATTAAGACATCATATTTTTGCACAGATAACTTTGTTTTAGCTAATCGCATAATTTCTGATATTAAAGAATACACAAATTTCTTCTTTTAAAAGTAGTGAGAGAATAAGAGAAGTGTAACTCATTTTCATTGAGGAAGTGTAAATGAAGTGTTACAATTGTAATCACAATAAAACTTCCATTTAGTCTCATCATTACACTGAAACACTATAGAAGTCTAATAAAGATCATGAAATTTATTTATTGAAATGCACATTCATAAAATGTAAAATACAGATCAAATGGAAGTATAGTCAAAAGATGTATTTAAATTCGAGCAACAACTTTTTTTTCAATGCAATCAATAAATATGTGCGAAAAAAATAGCTGGAATAATGTAAAAAAAGTAATAAAGAGAGATAACAAAAACTGAAGCACAATGTAGCTTTTTCTTATTCTCAGTATTCCGAATTCTTAGCTTTAAAAAAAACTTATTTTATCAAGGACTTTTAGTATTTCTTCTTTTGAATGCTGATGATTAAAAAATATGTATAATTTAAATTTCATACAATCATCATACTACAATATATTTTCGTAATATGACGATTGATATACATGTTGGCTGGTATTCATAGTCAAGTTTCAGCATATTTTTATTTTACATAGAAAATTTCGTAAATAGGGTCTTCGTAAAAGGGATATTCCGGTGTATATTTATATTAGTATTAAATTATAAATAATTATTTCGCTTTAATATATATTACGGAAAATTCTTTTCAAATGACACAATCCATCTGCATCTATTTGATATTGTCAGAAAAATTAATGTATTATTACAAAGTTTAACTGAAATGATATGAAATCGTGCTATGTATGAAAGGACAGTCACTCACAAACACGCAAAGTTTCTATCACGCGCTGGTTAAGTGAAGTGGTGTAACTTAATATAATTTAAAATTCCCCCTTTATTTACTTTTATTTTTTGAAAACGGGGATTTTTTCAATGGTGCACCTAATCGACTTAAAAAATATTACAATTGGTGACCAACCTCGTGCTTTAACTTTATTAGAACATAATGTTCCTATAATCTTTCGATTTAAAAGTATCAGAACAAACTATATGTGTCCTAAAAAAGGTCCTAAAATTCCTAAAAAATCCTAAAATTTACCAAATAACACTCCACCATACCGCAGAATTGGGTAAAAAATACCGAGAAAGACCAAGGGTTTGAAACCGGATCTGATAATTTTTCAAAACTTGGCGCACTGTTAATATCAACAAGTTATGGTTCATTCGCAAAAATTTACCAATCGATAAAAATCCTAATCATAAAAAAGCGTAAATCGATAAAGTCATTGTGATGTAACACACATTCTATTATATATATATTTCTATTAATTTTTAAAATGTTAGTTCCCCCCTCTTTTAAAATTTAATTTTAAAAGAAAAACATTTTTAATAGTTATTGTATATTCGTCTCCAATTGCATATAAAATAATAATAATAATAATAATAATAAACAAATAATAAATTAGTTTTAAAATATCATTCCATTTCTAGATTTTTCTTTCTTGTTCTTCAGTTGATTGAATATCAAACGAAATAAATATTTTTTCTGTTTTAAATAACTGCTATTTTTAATTCCCAATCATTACATTTTGTCTTGTATAAAGAACTTAATTTGTTACCGATTGAGTAATTTTGTTTAGGGTTGCTGTGTGTTGTGTGTTTTCGCCACGGGCGATAAATGCTGTATTCTTGACAACACAATTATTTAAATTTTACCCATTGCTTATTATATAACGGTCCTTTTTACCTGTACATTATTTTGCTCGGATTGTGAATCTATTGTATGCCAAAAGACTTTCTTTTGGCGTTTGTGAAATGTGAAATTTTAGTCAGTTTTACGTTTTGTCTTGGTGAAGAGTTCATGCACGCTCGCGGTTGTCAAAATGACAAACATTTTCGTTATTGTGTTCGAGAGCAATTTATGTTAGCATGCTGCATTCGTATGTGAAAAGTTATTTAGATTACGTTTTGTCGCGGAAATGTCAACATGCACAAATCGTGGTTTTTGAAAATTAAAGATGTTTCATTTAATACTAGTGAACGTTTTGTGTGAATATGCTGCATTACAAGTGTGTTGATATGTGCATAATTCTCGTGTTCTGCAAAATAAAGACAATTTAGTCAAGATGTTTGTGAAATGAGTTTTCTTCATCAGAAAATGCGTAAAGCACTTCGTTCCAGAAAAAAAAAGTAAAATATGGACCTGGTGTTCTCTAAAATATTGAACTACGATCTCGGCCAATCTCATAAAAGCTGGCTTAACTTCTTATTATGCCTTCACAGTCATCGAATAAATTCGAGAATCTATAATCGAGGTGTTTTACTCTCGATCATAATTTTCTTTTTTTTTACATGTTTATAAATCAGATTTTAATAAATACATGTTAACGGAATACAGATGGAATTAGAAAACAAGAACAAACTGAAAGTAGAGTGTAATAGAGCCACAATAGTGGGAAAATTATTCGAAGGCGCTCCCTGGTTCAAAAAATTGAAAAGTCGCGAGTAGATATGTAAAAGTAAGAGGAGTTCCAATCACATAAATTTGAATGTTTCGGTAATTAGTGTGAAAATGGCTAAAATAAAAATAATCAAAAGCATCCCTAGTAGCAATAACATGAACTAAAAGGATAGTAAATATGATAATTTTTTTAAATGATTTCTCTAAATCATTTGAGTTACGTTCTACAATTTCCCGTTATTAGAAGATTCTCTATTGGAATGCGTTAAACAAATACCCGAGGGAGGGGGAGGAGAAGGCAAAGTGGTGAAGGAACAATGAAAGTGCATAGTTTGAATCTATTTTATCTAATCGGCAGTAATGTAACGGAATATTTTTATTGTGTCTGTTTGATCTGTACATCCAATTTTACACAAAAGTAATGCGACTCAACAAAATTCTGCAACAAATATAAATTTAAAATTTCGAACGATTTGGTAGGATACTTTTTGTGTTGTTATATGTGGACCAGGGATGTAGTGGAGGGTATACACGGGTATACACTGTATACTTTCTGGACTGTTTAAAGAAATACCGTATACCCTCTGTTTCTCAAGAAAGCTATAGTAATCTGTAATCCCACAAAAGTAAAGTAACCTAAATTTGTATGCTTACTAACCCTTTACCTGTACATTGTACAAGAAAATATGTAAATCTAGAAAATTAATTTTTCTAAAGCAACAAAAATCTTTAATTTTACAAACGAGCCGATTAAAATTACAGTTATCTTACTAAAATTTTATCTATAACCTAGGTTGCAGTTACATAAAAATCCCAGAATTCCAGTTTCCTAAAAAATTCTTAGTAACCTTACAGGTTTTTTTTATGTTCTTTGCAAATCTGTATCTTATATAATTGTGTGCTGTTGCCGTTACATAAAAAGTTCTAAGAATCCCAGTTTCCTAGAAAATATTTGGTAATTTTAAAGATATTTTTTAGAGTGTAGAAGAAATTATTATTTAGCTACCATATGTTAATGTTAGCATATGTTTTCCATTAAGCCTAATATGGCGTTATACTCTGGTCGATTTGCAGACCAAAATGGTTCGTATCGGACTGGTTACCTACACTTTTCTCCATTCGGATTTTATTATAAGCAGATGACATTTTAGATTGGTGGTTTCGTCAGAATTCACTAGTATTTTATTCGTTCGTGTGTTTATACAAAGTGTATCTAAACTACTGGACAAAACTTTAAAGGGTGATAGTACAGATCAAGACAAATAATATTAAATGGGAAATTAAGGGTTCCAAACATCTTCCGAAGGAGATAGGCGCCATCAAAGTTTAGGGTCCAAAATTTGAAATGATTATAAAAAACGGAAAAATTGGTCGATTCGTTTGCGGTTTTCACGAAAACTATTCTTTATGTCAGTATTGTCATGAAAATAAATTATGAAGATAAATTTCAAAAAGTACCGGTGGAGGGCGCTTTAGACTTTGGAGTAACGAACAACTATTTTTACCGTTATTTTTTGCATCTCATTAAATTTTTTTAGAAGTTTAGACATAAATTTTGAGCTGAAAATCTGTGGTTAAATAGCGCAAACTGAATTCTGTTCAATAGGAGTGGGTAGGTTCAAATTTCGAATGATTATAAAAAACAGAAAAATTGGTCAATTGATTTGCTGTTTTCACTAAAATTATTCTTTATGTTAGTATTGTCTTGAAAATAAATTATACAGGTAAATTTCAAAAAATGTCGATAGAGGGCGCTATAGACTTTGGAGTAACGTACAGCTATTTTTTACCGTTATTTTTTGCATCTCATTAAATTTTTTTACTAGCTTAGACATAAACTTAAATTTTGAGCTCAAAATCTGAATCGTTGAGAGTGGTTAAGTAGCGCAAACTGAAACTATGTTCAATGGGGGTGGGGAGGTTCAAATTTCAAATGATTATAAAAAAACGGAAAAATTGGTCGATTCGTTTGCGGTTTTCTCTAAAGCCATTCTTTATGTCAGTATTTCCTTGAAAATAAATTTTAAAGATAAATTTCAAAAATTTCCGTTAGAGGGCGCCTTAAACTTTAGAGTAACCAACAACTATTTTTAACCGCTATTTTTTTTTACCTAATAAATGTTTTAAAAGCTTAGACTTACATTTTGGGCTCAAAATCTGAATCATTGTGAGTAATTAAGTAGCGAAAAATTGAACTGTGTTCAATCCCAACGGGTCAGAATTTGAGCTCAAAATTTAAGTATAAGCTTTTGCAAGCATTTAATTAGATACAAAAAATAACAGTTAAAAATTGTTGTTGGTTACTCTAAAATTTAAGGCGCCCTCTAACGTAATTTTTTGAAATTTATATTTAATTTTTTTTTTCAAGGAAATACTGACATACAGAATGGTTTTAGAGAAAACCGCAAACGAATGGACCAACTTTTCCGTTTTGTATAATCATTTGAAATTTGAACCTTCCCACCCCCATTGAACACACTTCAGTTAGCGCTACTTATCCGCTCTGAACGATTCAGATTTTCAGCACAAAATTTAAGTTTATGTCTAAGCTTAAAAAAAAAATTAATGAGATGCAAAAAATAACGGTAAAGAATAGTTGTACGTTACTTCAAACTCTTCAAAGTCTAAAGCGCCCTCTATCGACATTTTTTGAAACTTATGTTTATAACTTATTTTCAAGACAATACTGACATAAAGGATAGTTTTAGTGAAAACCGCAAATCAATTGACCAATTATTCTGTTTTTTATAATCATTGGAAATTTGAACCTACCCACTCGCATTGAACACAGTTCAGTTTGCGCTACTTAATTACAGATTTTGAGCTCAGAATAAAAGTTTATGTCTAAACTTCTAAAAAAATTAATGAGATGCAAAAAATAATAGTAAAAAATGGTATTCGTTACTCCAAAGTCTAAAGCGCCCTCTATCGACATTTTTTGAAATTTATCTTTATAATTTACAGTAGACTCCCTCAAATCCGCACTCCTAAAATCCACAACTCTCTAAAATCCGCACATATTTTACGGATGTAAACAATGAAACATTCAGTTCAGATGTAGGTGCAAAAATTGATGCTTTCAGTTTTATATCAATTCCATACATTTTTTTATTTATAATTTTTGTTAAGGTTATTGAATTCATGTTTTTTCATTAAGAAAGAAAAATTTATTTCTGAAAAAAATAAAGATATTGCTAATATCATTGGTAATCCAATCTTACTAAATATATTTATGCATTAATCAAGCTTTTTTAGTTATTAAGTCTGGCTAAACCTGAAATACAGTTTTATTATTTTATGATCCTGATGTGAATTAGTAATGTACCTTTATGAGGCAAGTTTCATTGAATAATTTAGGAAAAATACATTTCCTCTTTTATAATGAATATTTATTTAATTGTACATATTGATTATTAACTTTACCTTTCCTTTTAGTATTTTAATCGTTTTAAAAAATATCTAATTTTTTATTATTTTAGTTTATTACTCTTTTTAATATTTTAGTATATTGTATGCATTCATTATACTTTTGATTTCAATATTAATTACATTCAAATTATTTTTTTAAAATGTAAACAAAGCAATGACCAGAAATCCGCAAAATTCTAAAATCCGCAAAACCTCTGGTCCCAAGCTGTGCGGATTTGAGGGAGTCTACTGTATTTTCAAGACAATATTGACATAAGAAATATTTTTCGTGAAAACCACAAACGAATCGATCAATTTTTCTGTTTTTTATAATCATTTCAAATTTTGGACCCTAAACTTTGATGGCGCCTATCGCCTTCGGAAGACGTTTGGGTCCCTTAGTTTCCTATTTAATATTATTTGTTTTGATGTGTACTATCAGCCCTTAAACTTTTGCCCAGTAGTTTAGATAGACCCTGTATTCTATCTCGATAATATGGTTAAACACTCATAATGATTGCTTTATTATGCCCGCTATTATTATTTTTTTTAAATTTTGTTTTTAAGTAGGCTCCTAAAACCTTTTAGTATTAAACTGCTATATTGTTTCTATATGTGCATTCTTTTCTTTAATTGTATTATTAAATGAAAAAACATGATTTTTTTTATTTGTTTGATATTTTTGGAGTATCCGCATCAAATAAAAAGAGGTATATACATTTATTTGAAATTTCTAATTGTTTCAGTTTTTGATAAAACATATCTTCAAATTTACAAGGATGCCACTTGTCAACATTTTCTTTAATTTTTATATTACGATTCTTTTCCATTTTTAATTATTCTCACATTAATTCTCAGCAAAATAATATAAAATTGTTTTTAAAAAATTAAGTTTTAATATTTATTTATATTATTAAATATTTTTAAGTTTTGTGTTGTCTTAAAATTAAATATAAAAGTGAAAAAATTTAAAATCACTTCCTTAGAAGAAAAAAGATTAGAACATATTTCTAAAATACACATTTGGTATATACGAGTTAAAAATAGCAGCTTCTGATTTCAATAAATATTTACAACATCTTTAAATCTATTTTAGTTGGTACTAAGATAAAATATTAGCATGTTTATAAGAATATAAATTCCAGAAAAGTAATACAAAACATGCATTTTTTGCTCCAAAATGTTGTGCTTACATTTCTTATGATAACGTATTTTTCTTTAAATAATTCTAAGAATAAATCCTTTCGGTATTTTTATGTAAATCCTATTTTCGAGGTAGGGATTATTTGTGAGAGAAATAACATTCTTAGTTTAATGCAAACATGGTCTGAAATAAAGATCACATGGTATCAATTGAAAGTAGACAGTTGTTTATCTTAATTATCATTACAGGGATTTAATCCTCTTACAAATGTGAATAAAATAAAGTAATTTAAACAAATAATTAAAACTGAGTACTTTTACAAAAGCATTTTTAAAAAGTGGTTTCTTTGCAAAAAATAATTAACCCTTTCGTGACGAAAGCTTTTCAGATTTTTTTTTTATGTTTTGTCACCGGTTTTCTAAAACAGAAATTTGTAGCTTATTAAATCGAGAAAATGTTCTGATTAAATAAGGCAAATTTTACAGTAAACTTTTACTGGTGGGAATCAACAAGGATTCTTAAGCCTTTGTTGCGGCACGTATACGTGTCGTTCGTCGCCAAAAATGTTAAGATAAAAACTCATATTGAATTAACATGATTAATAAAAAATGATAAAGGATTCTTTGAAATAGCTGCATACTCATATATATCAATAATTCAATAAGTAGTATAACTTATATTAATGTAAAACGAGAAAAAAAATAAATAGGCTAAAATATTTAGTTGCAGGTAGTTTCTAAAACACACACTATAACATGCATTGAGATTTTGGATGATATTGTTTAAGAAATATATTTATCAGTTAGTAATTTAATTAACAAAATTCAAACATATAGGTATTTTCTTTATCGGAATCTTTTCATTAAATCAATATATTTATTTATAACCCCTTTAAAACGTATTTCAATTGCAAAATCTCTTTTTCATCCACATAAAAATAATATTAACGAAAGTACTTTCCAAACTCATGGTAAGATTAAATTAAATGTAATTTTTCCCCCTCATGCTTATGGTAAACTCGTCAGTAATGGACCACTTAAAAACATTTATTTAATTATTAGAGTTATTCAATTGAAAAAAAGTACGAAACGCTATAATAACAAAACGGGTTAAAATTTTAAAATGTCGCTTTGGGATGACGTAATACAACATCGAAGGACGCGACTAGAGAATTAAAATGATTGTGCGCATGCGTAGGGGTCAGCAAATGAAAGTGTGTGTTGGACGTCACGGCCTTTCCATTTCAAAATTCGATTGGGAGCAGCGAGGTGTTTGACGCACAAGACTTTGATCAGAACCCCGCTGCTCATCAGTTGTCGAATTTTGCAATTACATGTTGTAAACACACTCACTGTCGCTTTTATTGGAAGGAACAGACAATTGTTTGCTTCTTTCATTTTCCATGCGCGAGTTTCTGCGCATGCACGCAACCACGCCAGACACTCCAATCGGGTCCCTCATAGTCTCACTTCGTTATCCGAAAGACACTTATTCGAACTTTAACTGGCTTAATTTTTATGACTTTCGTACTTTTAATTTAAATACCTGCAATATGAATAAAATGATTGTGAATTCCGAAATATAAATTAATATATTTAGCTTAGTCCTCACCTTCAAGTATCAGCATAAACATTCAAAGTGTCAAAGTGTATTCTTCGGAAAAAAATACTTATTTCTGTGCTCTAGTAATGGACCTATTAAATTTCTGATGCATAAAATTTTAAATTTTAGACTCATCCAATAACTTATTTCTAATACTGGAGCATGTTAACATCCGTTTATTCCAAAATAAAATGTAGACACAATACAGGGTGAACATAAAGTCAAAGCCTATTGTGTAGAAATAATTTATTCATGAATTTTATATTTCAATAGTATTATACAGCATATTAGTACTTTTCAACGTGATGTCCATCAAGTTCGAAACAAATTTCCCACCGGATCAGTGTAATTCGAGACCCTTTTTCCAACATCCCCACAGTGATTATTTCGCACACTTGGCTTCAATTGCTAAAATTCGCTACTTTTTCAGCTGACATCGGTGGTCGACCTATACGTTCTCATCGAACGCAGATCCGGTGTACAAAATTTTGTTCACCATTTTTCGGATATTTCCTCGTGTAGGAGCTTCTCTTACAAATTTTGTACGAAATGTCTCCCTGACCTCCTCGAATGTCTGACCACGCAAACGTGCGACTACAACCGTAATTTGTTCTTCTGTTGTTAGAATATCCTCGGAGTATAATTCACCTGTAATATAAAATTCATTCATTAATTATTCCTGCAAAATGGGCTGGGACTTTATGGTCACCCTGTATTGCACATAAAAGAAATTCCTAAGAATTATCTCACGAAATGAAGTGTCTAAGAATTCACTAGAAAGTTTTTCTGAAGGCAATCGACAAACTAAAAAAATCCAACAGCAGAAACAAAACAATTATTCCAAATAGTTTATAGAAAGTTAATATTTTAGTATGTTAGTCAATCACAATTCTTTCTGTCGTTTTCCATTAACACAATTTGCGGATATTTTTAAACTTTAAAAAATAGCAGCACGCTATTCGTACATGAGCAACTGTAGTGGCATTTAAGTTTTATATTTTCATTCTTACAGATTTGATTGAACAGTACCAAGTTAATAAGAAATTTCTAGATCATTAAAATGTATTTTCTATTACTATTTTGTATTATACATAATTAGGATATAATAAAAATTCCATGTTTTTTATTGGACGTATTGTGTGATTTTTGTACGTTAACTAACTTTATAACTGTATATTATTATCTATATGATCTATATGAACTATTGATAGCTGCAAAAAATTTAAAAAAAAGCAAAAATTAAAAACAAGATTCATCGTATTAGAAATACATAGTGATAATTTTTGAGTTTCTACATGTATAAAAAATGAGTTTATAACAGTACTAAATTCAGGTGATTAAGTTTGTCTAGAAATGAATCCTGCATCATTCATCTCGTGAATGAATGCTGAATCTCGTGAATAGCTGAAATTGCACATAAAAAACTTCCATAGTCACCGTCTCATTTATTTACGTATGTGCCTCTAAACAGTCGAAAGAGAATTTTCGAGAAGTTAATTTAAAGTATCCCCAGAGGCGTCATAGATTTTATTTCTATTCCGATTAGCTTTATTTTATTTTAGCTGCCTCAGCATTCCAAATGCTTATTTATTGCAATGTATTTAATATATTGGTTCTCAAACTTTACATCGCACTCTTAAGAAGTATCTCACTTTTCAATAGTATGCTAAAATTATCCATTTATGTTATGTATTATTTTTAACAAAATCAATTTATTTTGCTGTTAAATAGATTTTTAGACATGAACTTTCTTGGCGGAGTAGAAAATAAAGTTATATATTTGACAAATTGTAAAGTGTGTTTATTAGTTTTATAAAGTATTTTGTTTTCAGGGCACATGATTTAGAAATATGCCCGAAAAATGGTACCAAGTTATAAAATTTCTTTTATAAACTTAGTGTGAAGTAACCTTAAAATAAAAAAGCACTAATTGCATAGGTTATTATTTTGTCATGTATTATTAATGTGAGAAGATTTACCAAATAGCCAAATTTAGTTATTTGTGGCTTTTAAAAGTTTATTCAAAAAGTTTTAAACTTTAATTAAACCTTTATGAACTAAACAATAAGGTATTAAAATTTAAATATCAAGAAATTTTCATCATTGGTTTATTTTATCAGTCTAATTTAAATAATTTTCTACTAATTAAAAACAATCTTATTTCCTCTTTTTCATAAAATGTATATTTATTTTACTGGGTACCCTATATCGCCTGTTTGCACAGTATGCAATTCTTCACCAGTTTTTTGTATGGTGATCTCAGTGTGACATTCCCAATCCGTCTCGAAATAAATTTCCTTTGCTACACTTCCTTTAAAATAACTCAAGAAGCTCCCTTACATAATTTAAATTGTTTACAATTAACAATGAAACTGGCTCAGAAAAAATAATATGTATTTCTATAACAGATATAGCAGATGCAAAATGATAGGAACTATACAAAAACAAAAAAATCAGTTTGCGTTTGCTATGCAAATGCTTAAACCTTTGTGTTAAAATTAAATATGTGATATTCCAATTAATATTAAAGTAAATGTTTACAAAACTTCTATAGATATTTTTAATCATTTTTAAAATACGTTTTCTGCTAAATTTACGCAGGAGCAAAATGGTAAGAACGTATTCGATACTTTTAAAACCGAGAAACGTGATTGGTGGATATTTTTGCATAAAGTTTAAAACGCATTTAAAAGAGGTTTTGAGCACATTTGTTTAATTTGCAAAATATTTGGATTACAAGGTAAATCAAAATGCTCTGAATCTAATTTCAAAAATTTGCCGGTGAAATTATATTTTCAACGAGTGTCATTTTTCAATTTTATAGAATATATTTATGTAACAGCAAAATCTACAGTAAAGCCAAACATTGTTTCAAATTGATCCGAAAGTTTGCTTATTCGCACGGTTCCAAGTAAAATAATGACTGCAAAGTAATTTGAAAGCAAGATGAAGACTACAGAATCAGTATCGACCATACGAAGGGTAATAAAAATGTTGTGAGTTCTTTAAAATGTAAAAACCCATCAATGTTCACATCTAACATCTGACAGTTAAAAAGAAAAAAAAACTTTCTGTTTGCAGAGAAACGCCTGAAGCAGATAACAAATTGGTTTTAAATTATCTTCAGTGCTAAAAAGAAGTTTAATATCAATATTTCAGGGGTATTCAATCATATTTGCTTGGCTTTGAAAATTAAGAACACATTTTTTCTAGTTGTCCCTTAGGTGGAAGCTCCTTAATGTTTGGGCTACTATTTTCTCAGTAGGTATTTTTATAATTGCTTTTGTATCATATATGAATAAGCAAAATTGACGTGCCTCTATTCGCATGTTTGAACGCCATTTGTTGAATCTAAGAGAAAAAATTACTAATTTTTATGAATTTTCAAACATACAATGCCTAAGTTTACTCAAAAAAGTCACAAAAAGTGGTTTGAAAATAAAGACTGTCAAATTGATTGGTCAGCAGGAGTTCCAAATTTAAATTTGGAATGTCTTTGCAAAGTGTCTGCCTGTGAGTCTGTTTCTCAGTCTGTCTGTATTTGTTACATTTTGTGGTTGCTTTATCTCAAGGACTAATGCATGTATGTTAATAAAACATTTATATTCAAGTAGCCTTTGAAATAAATTGAATGTGATTATTTTATGATATAAATCGTTCAACACCTTTCTTTACTATGTTCTATTTTTTTTGCGACTGACAAAACAGCTTTATCTTAACAACTAACACACCGATTTTCACCAAACTTCAAATTCGGTTTGTCCTAGACGTGTCTGATGCTGTTAAAATTTTCCTGTAAATCTCTCAACAGGTGGCGCACCTATGCTGCATTTTTCACGATTTTCGCAATAGCTCTATCTAAACATTTATATGCTGAGAATTTCACCTAACTTCATATTCATATTACCTTTGTAAATATTACGCATATTATGTTTTATTGTCAATAGCCCAACGGGGCGCGATTCACTTTCATCGGTATCTGCAATTGTTTTTCTCAAGAACCAATGTACGCATTTACATATCATACTTTTACAATCCTTATGATTGTCATATATATATATATATATTTTAATTTTAGCTGTGTAATAGCAAATTTTGAAGTATTAACACGTATAAGATAGAAGGAAGTTTTGGGATTGCAACATTCGAATACTTAAAAAAAAACCTTGATTTAAAAGCAAAAAGTAGAAAATTAAAGAAAAATGTGGCATTTATCCATTAAACAGCATGGGGATATGGTAATAAAAAAAATTAAATAATTTTCCAGAAAATTCTAGATAAATATTTGACACTAATAAGCTTTTAGAATATTACCATAAACTTAAATCGTATAGTATTGTCATTTTTCTCATTTACATATCCCCAATGAAAACTAAAATATACACAAAATTGTATTCAAGCATATCACACTGTAAAAAAAATTCAAGAGGTTACTAAAAATTCTTTAGTAAATTTGTATTCCACAGAATTTTTTAGTAACCATTACAAACTTTTTTTTTTGCAAGTGAAACAAGTATTTCTTTTTTAAACTGAACAAAAGAATTTTTTGTATAACTAACTTAAAAATTTTTAGTCTGAGTCACCAAGCAAATTTTAGTAATAGCTCCAAAATTATTTTTAATAACCTTTACGTGCGCCCGAAGGGCAGGAGTTTCCTTCGAGCTGCATCTAAACTTCTGAAGTGATAGATTTTCAGCAAAATCGCAATAGATGGCAGCACCAAAATTTATTACCTGCTCTGACAGATATTTTCATAATCCCTTTATTAACAAGTACTTACACTACATACATTCGGGACGTACTTGGCAATGTCCGGTATCGAACCGGGGACCTTTTAGCCTGGAGTCCGTTACTATAACCACTATGCTATCAAGGCCACACTAAGTGAGTTTTAGTAATAGCTATTAAAAATGTAAAACTGTTAACTCTTATCCATTGCTAACTTTTTTCTAGTAATTCTTACAGATTTTCTAGTAACCGACTACGATTACTAAAAATTTTTAAGTAATTACAAGGATCACTAAAGTTATTTTAGTAGATCGACCTTTTTTTTTTTTTACAGTGCACTCCAGCAACAACATTTGTAATATTATCACAGAATTGAAATGCTATCTGTCATACCTTTCGACAATTACATGTCCCTAGTGAAAACGCAAATAAATGTCAATGGAATTCTAATTCAAATGGATTATTAATGTTGGAAATAATACGCAAAATACTATGGAGAATATGTTAGGATAATATGTAGAAATATTTCTTTACAATTACAGGTACGTAAAATTTGACAATTTAATGTGTTTGTAAATCTTCTTTTTGAATAGATTCAACATTATGTATAACTTTTTTAGTTTGTTTAAATGTATTTAAAATTGCTTTAGAAAAATAAGATTTCTTAGTCTACCCCAAAAAAAGTTTTAGGAATGCTTTTAGAAATTTCTATATTCTGTATCAGTAACTTGCTGATTTCAAAATTATTCGATTAGAAATGTAGTGAAATGAATCAAAATACGACAAACAAGAGACTTGCGGCTTGAAAAAAAAAATTAGTAATTACAAAAACATCCTTTAAAAGACTTCTTATCTAAAATCTTTACACGAGAAAGATTGCTAAAAACCTTTCATAAATTTGAAACACATTATTAATCATCATACCGTTTACTTTCTTTAAAAATTATAACTTCAATCTCAAAATGAATTCTAATTCGCTTTTACCTCTTTGCACATCGTAACTGCAAGGACTGAAATAATATTTCACAATTAATAAGTTTCTCAGTGATAAATGTGTTATATCTTTTAAATATATTTTTTAAAGTTATATTTAAAAATAATATGAAAAATAACAATATTTAAGGGCCCACTAAATGTTCACCCATATTAATTTTAGGACAGGGACAGCAATGCTTATAAATGTCCAGGTAAAATGTTTTTTCCAGGTATGTTAAAATTATTATACACCACCAAATAGGAAAGTTTGCAGTGACATTAAACGACACACTATAGTTAGAGCTTCTAACTCAAAAAAAGTGTGCAATACCAATTTAAATCAAGAACAACAACAAAAAAGCACAGTATAAAATGAAACTTAAATTTAGCGATTCTACTATCTATTCCGGATTTCGGACAGCAGCACTCATTATTATATTTTTAACCTACTTTAAAAAAAGGAGTATCAATTCAACGCGTATGTATTTTTTTATGTATGTTCACCGATTACTCCGAAACTATCTAACCAATTAATTTAGTTTAGGTGTTAAATGAAAGAGCTTGCTCTCGTTTTGGAACCACTTCCATTTCATAGAAATTGGTTCAGTACTTTTTTAATAATTAGACAAAAACTAATAAAATTAGTGATTTTTTTTCTAATTAAAAGTGTTGAATAAGTTTGCTGAATGGAGTGCAGACAAGATGGCCGTGTGGTCTAACAAGGATAAGACACGATGCTTGTGTCACCGAATCCAGCGAGCCTTTGGGTATTGATAGAGTATACTTAATATATAAACACATCACAAGGATAAAGTGCAATATTCAGGTGGGCCTTGAAAAACGACCCCCAAAGTTCACCCATTATTGACGCAAAATATATAATTAAACTAATTGATCTCCTTTGCGAGGGCTGGATTGTACAGTTGGCTAGACGCCAGGCATTTACTTTTCTCGCTTCTCGGCTCTCTGCGGGTTCAAATCCCGCCCAGGTATTTTTTTTTCTTTTCACGGACAATAAGGATTAGTTATTTTCGGGCTATACTATCTGATTATTTATACGTATGACAAATATAAATAAGAACATACTTCTGCACGCATGCACAGACACATACACACACACACATATATATATATACTCATTTATTTACAGAGATATTGCAGTTTTATGGATTGAATGAAAAAAAAACAGAATAATTCAGTCGACAAAATTTTAATTTTATTCATTCTTACATTTTATCACGTAGTTTTGCAAGTGGTTGTTAAGCAAAACAAGCTTGTTAGTACACTTAGAAAATAAACAGCGAGAGTGTATAATGATTATTCTTTCAACAATCACCTGCTGCAGAGCGAATAAGTCCGGACATTTGTTTTTAAAATTTTTCGATGATTAGACGCTGTTCTTTATTAATTAAAATGAAAAAGTTATTCTGTAAAAAATTCCTCTTGATGAAGCTTCAAAACGTCACTTGTAATAGCATGCATTTAATTTTTAAATATGTAGCATTGAATTGAATGTAAATAATGTAAAATTACTGTACGTAATTTTAAAATATATGTAAATTATTGTAAAAAAAATATAAATATTTTACAAAAATCCAAAGATGTCGTATGTAAAGGAAATACGTATATGTAGCATAAGATTTTTAAAAACTTTTCTTTATATCCGTAGCGTTTCAATGAAACTCTTACTCTTTGCAAATAAATAAATGTGTATTAATGAGCCTCGAAGCATATTTTTATTTATATTTGCCATACGTATAAATAATCTGATATTGTAGTCCGAAAATAACTAATGTTTATTTTGTCTGTGAAAAGAAAAAAATTACCTGGACGGAAATTTAACCCGCTGACAGCCGAGGAGCGAGAAAAGTAAATCTCTGGCGTCTAGCAAAACTGTACAATCCAGCCCTCACTAAGGAAATGACCAGCCCTCACTAAGGTTAATTATATATTTTGCGTCAATAATGGGTGAACATTGGGGGCCGTTTTTTAAGGCCCCCTGAATATTGCACTTTATCCTTGTGATATGTTTATATACTAACTATACTCTATCAGTACTCAAAGGCTCACTGGATTCGGCGACACAAGCCTCGTGTCCTCTCCTTGTAAGGCGACAGATCTAATCTCTGGTTCGTTCTCGAAGAGTTCGTGGGTTCTAACCCCAATTTTGACATGTGTGTATAATATACAGTATTTTTTCCGTATTATAATTCTTTTGACGACTTAAAAAAAGGAGATAATGTTATCATAAATTCGACGCGTATGTATTTTTTTTATGTATGTTCATCGATTACACAAAAAAGCATCCAACCGATTGATTTGGTTTTTAACCGACTTCAAAAAAGGAGAGGAGGTTTTCAATTCATCAATTCAACGCGTATGTATTTTCTTTATGTATGTTCACCGATTATACCGAAACCATCCAACCTATTGATTTGGTTTTTAACCGACTTCGAAAAAGGAGAGGAGGTTTTAACCGACTTCAAGAAAGGATAGGAGGTTATCAATTCAACTCATAAGTATTTTTTTTATGTATATTCACCGATTACTCCGAAACTGTGCAACTGATTTCTGTTATTTTTGTTTTAAATGGGATAGAATGCTTTCGAATTGGTACCATTTCCGTTTTATCAAAATTGGTTCAGTACCTTTTTAGTTATTAGGCAAAAACTCATAAAATTAGGGATTTTTCGCTAATTAAAACGGTTGAATAAGCTCGCTGAACGTAGTGCAGACAGAATGGCCGAGCGGTCTAAGGCGCCAGATTTAATCTGCGGTTCTCGAAAAAAATGGTGGGTTCGAACCCCACTCTTGATATACCTGTATAAAATAACTTTTTCCGTATTATAGTTTTTACATATATATTTTACAAATTATATACTAATTATTCTATTAAGAATATTTTGTATTTAACCATTAGCACAGGGTATCAGAAATCTTTTTATCAGTGAAAAGTACTAAAATAATAGACTTGCAAAAAGTAACATGACGTTGAATAAGTTCGCCGAATAAATAGCAGTCAGGATAGCCGAACGGTCTAAAGCATCAGATTTAAGCTCTGGTTCTCGAAAGAGATCTTGGATTCGAACCCCACTGCTGACATACGTGTATAATATACAGCATTTTTTTCCGTATTATATTTTTTTAACCGACATAAAAAGTAGAAGAGGTTATCATCAATTCGACGCGTATGTATTTTTTTTCTTATGTATGTTCACTGATTACACCGAAACTATCCAACCGATTAAACTAATGTTTGTGTTAAATGAAAGAAGTTACTCTCGAATTGATTAAACACTTTATAATAATTAGGCAAAAACTAATAAAATTAATAATTTCTCGTAAATTAAAAGTAATATGGACGTTGAATAAGTTCGCCAAATAGAATACAGTCAGGATGGACGAACGGTCTAAGGCGCCTGATTTGAACTCTGGTTCTCGAATGAAAGCATGGGTTCGAACCCCACTCCTGACATACGTGTGTACAATAATTTTTTTCCGTATTATAATTTTTATACATATGTTTTAAAAATTAAATGCGAATAATTATTAACCGACTTCGAAAAACGAGGAGGAGGTTAACAATTTCACGCGTATGTATTTTTTTATATGTGTTCACCGAGATTACTCCAAAACTATCCATCCGATTTATATGGATTTTGATTTATTGAAAGAGTTTGCTCTCGATTGGTGCCAATTCCGTTTCATCAAAACTGGCTCAGTACTCTTTTGGTAACCAAGCAAAAACTAATAACATTAGTGATTTCTCGCAAATTAATAATGATTGTTGTAACCGTTTTCTCAATCATAAGCTAATATAAAAAAAAAACTAAAAAGGGAAAAATAAACTTTTTTATCAAAAATAGAACCGACTTCTGAAACTACTGCAAAGTAAAAAATAATTTTTCACCGAATAGTTAATAAGAAATGAAAAAAAGAGCATTGTATTTACCATGAGTTTTGTTAGATTTATTTCCATTAAATGGATTTTTTTGAGTCGGTGCCTGCCAACCCAAATTAAATGTAAATATCCAATAATAGAAACTTACCTTTAATTTTGAACTTGGCTTGGCTGGCACCGACTCCAATAAGTCAATTTAATGTACATAAATCTAACAAAACGCATGGTAAATACAATGCTCTTTCTTTAATTTCGTATTAACTGTTCTGTAATTTTTCTTTTACTTTGCAGTAGTTTCAGAAGTCGGTTCTAATTTTGGTAAAAAAGTTTATTTTTTTTTTTGCAAACTAAAGTGCTTTATAGAATATCACTTGAAAGAAAAGTGACTCATGTGGTAAAAATTAATTTAGCGTTTTGTTACTCTTATGTGATAAATTATGTGTTAAATATTCAATAATTTCAAGCGTAATTTCATTGCTGAAAATCAATCGAAAAATTTGTTTAAATTATATATGCGTTCCCTGATGCCGGTTTCATTTATGACTCATATTTTGATGCAGGATTGTATGCGTATGAAGAATATCCCTGCTAGTACATCTTTACTATCGTATGACAGAGGGAGATCCTAATCTAGGTTTCGTCCTAATCGCTTAAATGGTAGAGGATTTGGAACTCTGTTCCAAAGGTTCCAGGTTCGCTTCCCGGCTTGGAAGTTTTTCGCTCTGTTTATTCTACGCTAGAATAGAAATGTGATAAATCCCGACTTAAATATTCATTTGTCTTTGCAAAAAAAATGACTAAATACAGTTCTGGAATTCCAACACTGGACTTTATTTTCTGAGAAATTGTAAATTTCATATAGGTAATTCATGAATTATGAAGATTTTATAGATTCGAAATCTTAATATTAAATTAATTCATAATCATTGAAAAACAGTTTGCAATACAGTCGAAACTTGTTAACGTTAACTTCAAGGAGAATCAAAATTTTGTACATGTTATAAGTAATTTATGTTATGAGTATCAAATATTTGTATTCATCTTTAAAGGGGACTGTGAAAGCAATTCATGTTAAAAGTAATTCACGTTAAGCGTGTTCATGTTAACGAGGTTTGGTGTATCGGTATTCTTTAACATAATTCAAAAGCCATCTTGCAAAGTGAATTACAATTTAGTATTAATCTATTTAAAGCTCCTCGAAACTGATTTCTATTAACAAATATGTAAATTACAATTCTTATTGTTTTCGAAAATTAATTTAGAATTCGTTTTTAATTATTTAAAATGTTTATTATTAAGCAAAAAATATTTTTTCAAAATAAATTTTGAAATTTTAGGAAACTGAAATTTATTTTAAAAGTCACTATCATTATCACATAATTTCACATTCACTGGCATGTAGCCTCGAGTGCGAAAAGTAATAATGTTGGAGTAGCGGGGTAACACTGGTATCTCCGTGTAAGAGGCGAATATTTTTATAAACAGAAATGCATATTGACTTTACCAATTAGTTAAATTATTTTTTGTCAAATTTAATAGATGAATTTTGGTTTGTAACTAATTCCGTGAACAGTCTGAATCAACTACGGAGAACTAGCAAATGGGAAGATGAAAACAAAAGTTCTGTTTAAAAATTTAGTTGTAATAAACGCTGGAAAAATTCTCTTTCTAATGATGCTGAAAATATTCTTAATTTAATAAACGTGGAAAGATTTCATTTATTAATTGACGGAAATGTTGTCGTCATTTGCTGTTGAACTCGATGGGATTATTGGTATACAGGGTTTAAGTAGTCCAGAGGTAGGTGCACATGATATTTCTCCGAATTAGAGAATTGCTATTAAAAAGCTCTAGAAGATTTGGGCAAAAAATATTTGGTTCAAGTATAGTATGTTAGGCGGTGTAATCGCGCTGTATAAGACTCCACTTCAACTTCTCTTCTGAGACGGCAGTTGTGCGTATTAAAAGTAACAGCCTGTTTCAATATGTTTTGTTTTACTTGTTTTGATGTTAAGTAAGCAGATAAGCAGTTTTATTATGCCGCAGATTCTTGCCTCGGAAAAAAGGACAGTGGCATACTTTTATAACAATTTTTGAAATATTATTTTTCTATGAAGTTTAAAGTTTCATTTTACTTAAATTTGTACCATTTCTCTCGTGTAATGGAATGTCGATATTGGAATGATACTGATATTTGGAATGGTGTAAAAGTTTGAAATGATTAAACTTAACTTTAAAAAATTCAACATTGTCTATCCTGAAATTCTGCAGTTGGAACCAACAGTGAAATAACTGAATGTAGAATTTGTGAGTAATTAATTAAATATAAAAACAAAAAATATATTTTTTAGTGTTTTATAAAAAAAAATTGATAAATTCTTATATTACAGAGCTCATAGCCTTATATCGTTCTGTCAAGGAAAAATTGTAAAGTTGTTTTGAAATTTATTAATGTGATACCATGAACGGGTGAAATTAACAGCGATAAGTCATTTTCAAATAATAGTGTCTTCTACCGGAATTTTTTTTAAATTTCTTTCTTACAAGAAAGTTCGAGCGTGATTAAATGAATGCAAATATCTGGCCTTTTTTATTAAATGATCAGAGTTTTTTTTAATCTATTATCTATAAAATATTCACACATTAAGAAACATATAAACATAACAAGAGTTATTACTATTTTTTCTGTAACACCAGTCATTCTGTAACAGTCATTTCTGTAACACCTTCTGAAAAAATGTTGTCAAGTCTGATATTATACAAAAGGTTTTTCTCTATAGATAATATAGTTTCTAAGAGCGATAAATACTTTTAAATGTATGTTCATCTTAATTCTTTTACAGTCCGTATGAAACAACAAATAAACTGGTCTAAGGCAAGTTTTACTCACCACAAGATGATTATTTATGGGTAAAGAGACAGTTTATCAGTATGTATCTCTTTATCTAAAACAAAAACCTTGTACAAATTTTAAACTTGTCATTCCGTCAAGCTAGCTTCGAAATAAGATTATACAGCGCATTTTAATAGATGGAATATTAATAATATCTCGCCTAATAACGAACATTTTTCTAAAAAATCTTATTTATCGACCCTTGAATAGCCCCGTACATAAGTATATAATCCATTAATGCTCAAATTATTTTCTTCATTGAAAATAAATCTTGGGTTCAAACCACTTTTAAAATACGAAGCACTTTTATTTAATTCATTGAAGAATTTGTCTCGTGAAAAGTGCTTATTTATCTTTCTAGTTACTAGTATGAAAAGTGCATTATTGCTTTTTTATAATCGTCTCTAAAAAGGGACGTGAGACACTAATGGGTTAAACGCCCCTAAACTCTTCTAATAACTAGTAAAATAAACTTTGTGCACAAAAAATGAAAAAAAAAAGTTTGATATAAGCTAATCGGTAGCTTTTTCTGCCAGAATTAATCCCTTTCGAAGTCAAAGCACTTCTGGTACTAAAATGTTCCAATCTTTAATTGCAATCGGCATTTATGAATAATTTTATATGAAACTAAATAAAAGCTTTTCCTCGCGTACGGTAGGGCTAACAAAATTTAATTGCTAAATGATGATGTGAATATGGCATTTGGGAATCAAAATTAAGTGATACATAATATAAATGTAATTCTAATACTATATTTTACTAATTTTAAAAAATATGGTATCAGTAGATTAAAAAATAGAACACTGTATATATTTTTAAAACATTTTCTATGACAAATCTGATAACAAAATATCTAAAATTAAAACACATGTATTTCGGAGTTCGATGGTACGAGATCTTTAGACGGATACTAATTAACGGCAGCATGACATACAAATAAATAAATAAATATCTAACTTAACTAGCCCCTCTATGTTTCTCCAAAGATATTTGTGAATATCTGATAATCTATAAATACGCATATCAATAGCTTTTATGACTTTCCCACTCTTGAACTTTCTGTATATATAATTTTCGAAAATAAACTGATGTCATCAATGAACAGTGATCATAAAATTCTTGAATTTTTACTTTTAAATACAGACCCTTGAAAGTTAATAACTTGTCTTTCATAAGACATATCTTTACATTTTACTTTTCAAAAATGGATTTGTATAATAAATAAATAAATAAATAACAAAGTTGTAAAAAGCTTTTAATGTGACTAGAATTTCAGCCTGTGACATGCAAATGGTGAAAATATATTTCTTGACGTTTTGATGTTTCATGATATATAGTGTGTGACAGGCCCTGTAAATAAATCAGTTTTAATCTTTTTTTTTCTTTTGTTGAAAACATATTTTTTCTCAGTGTTATTTTGATAAACTTTTAAAAAATTCATATCAGAGGGATGCAGATTTGTATTAATAAAAAAAATATGTATCATACATTTTATTACAATTTCTAATATCTCAAATCTTTTACAAAAATCGTCATGAAGGGTAATATTTCATCCTAATCAGTTTGTGCATCTAAAATTACCTTAGTATCCGGTTCTGCAGAATTTTGATATATCAATCAGGTCTTTTTATTATTATTTCTTTTTGCCCTTTAAAAAATTGTTCCTGCTTAAAACTCAATTGTTAAGCATTTTTATACACTTCTGTAAAATGTTTAGGACCATCAATAAAAACAGTTAATTTCTAGAAAATAAAATCACATCACGCATTGTAATTTTTAAATATGAATGGATATAAGAAATCGGTGAAAAAACAATTAATTAATAAAAAATTACATTTTTTACAGACAAAGATATATTTGAAATTTCCTAAATGTATTCCTGTAATGAATCCCATTAATCATCTTCAAATTGAGGATAAACACTGATTCCAACATTCATCCTTTGATATATAAAGAAATTTAAAAAATATATATCAAACACAAATGAAATCCTTTATGTAATTCTTTATAAGTCCCTACCAGTTGTCCTTTACTCAGTGTAGTCAGCATGTAAAAATATAAGATTTTAGCTTTTTACAAATATTTAATTAATAAAGGATTTTTTTTTTCAAGTTTTGTTGAATTTTCTTAGATTTCTCTTTTTAACATTCTTTAAAAAAAAAAAAAAAAAAAAAAAAAAAAAAAAAAAAAAAAAAAAAGGATTTGAAAAGTGACAATTTTGAGTAAAAAAGATCAAATATTGTTTCTATTTTTGAAAAAAAAAATAAAAGCAATAAATCATCTTGAAACTCATTAAAAAATTTAACTTCGTTGTTTATATTCTAAACAGAAAGGAAAAAAAATCAATGACAAAGGAAATTCTTTAATATTATCCTTTTGTAAATCCAAAACAATACGCAATCTCTTTTCATCAGTGATAACGGCATATAAAAATTGATTAAATGGAATATTGTTCCAATTATTTCAGAAATTCAAAAGATTATTTAGCTATAGTTCTTGAGGTTCTTTTACACATACTTTTAAGATTAAACTGTAAATATTTTATGCTTATACCATATAACAAAATATGAGGAAATCCTGAATAAATTTTGTTTTTCAATTTTTTACACTGTAATTATCAATTTAACTTTAAGTCTGACTATCTTTTGTTATAACATCAAATGTTTACGAATTTGTGCTTTCAAATATGTATAGCTGCAAACTTGTGGAGATGTTTCCTACCAATAAATTTGAAAGTACATTTCACGTAAAACAATCGCCGAAATTTATTGTAACTCCAACGATGAAACAACACAAAAATTGTATTTAAATTCAGAGATAAGACAAATTCGCGTAAGTTGGAAGATAAGTAGAATACATTTCGAAACTCATGCAAGTGAAGATATTTGAAAAGTAATA
Source organism: Maratus speculifer (assembly GCA_964019185.1). NCBI lineage: Eukaryota > Metazoa > Arthropoda > Arachnida > Araneae > Salticidae > Maratus > Maratus speculifer. The sequence continues at coordinate 146,781,112 of OZ025300.1, forward strand.
AAAATTGTGCAATATATATTAGAGATAATATATCTTTCACGGCTTAGTTTAGCCCTCCAAGCGTCTTGCTAAAGGGTAAAATTGTAATGTTGTTTTCTCTGCATTTGGTTTTAAATGTTAAGAAAATATGATTCTTTCAACATTATAAAAAGAAAACTTAATTACAAACATGAATGTAATCCTTGAGAGTATTAGACATTCTAAAATGCACCGAAAATTGATTAAGGTATCTGCCTACATCAAATTGGCTGTTTTGGTGAAAATTTTCGAATTTTGTTTTATTGTTTTATATGAAAGAGCTATTTTTTACGATTCCAAATCTGTATTTTTTCCTACTATTAGTAGAAGAGGAGTTATGGCAATTTTAAAAAACATCAAAATGGCCATTTTTGTGAAGAAATTCTATTTTTTTATTGTTTTTTATGAAAGAACAATGTATTACGATTCAAAATCTGTTTTAATCTATCAGTTTTAATTTATAATTCAGGATATTCAGGACTTTTACCTGTATTCGAACAATTAGGAGTATCAGTTGAACCAAATATGATCACAAATTGTTTTAAAATTGATGATGAGTGAATAAAAAATTCAAAAGTCACTCGCTATCCTCTGCAAAATTTACCAGAAAAACTAAAAGAGCTACTGAGAAGTTAAAAATGGTTAAATATGTAGTTAAAAAAGAGTTATAATATAAATGTGGTGCATTTTAAGTGCATAAATTAAATATATTAGATTTTTACAAGAAAATACATGTATGAGATTTCTGGAAAATTACTTTTTTTCCTTATTTCTATGTTCGATAAGCTTCATTACATGAAAAGTTCTAAAGATATTTCAGTGAAATTCGGTAAGTATACTTTCAATATCACTTACGATGCTTTGAAGTAGGATCTAAGCTATATGTGATAATTTAATTATTTTATAGGCACTCAAATATGAAAAAAAATGTTAATTTTTACTTTAAAAAAGTATTTTTTATACATTTTGAAAAATTTCGGTTATTTTTCATGATATTGTAAAACTCCTAGTTTAGTGCACAGATAAGTGCAATAGAAGTGTGCAGCATAAAAGAAATTGAAATATGCTTATTTGAATTGAATGTACGCTGTCGGGAGCAGGCATGATATTTTGCTAGGAATAGAAAATTCAAATCGTCCCTCGCTTATACTCAGCAAACTTACCGGGAAAAGAAAAAAAGCTACTAAGAAGTTAAAAATAGCTAAAAATAAAGTTAAAGAAGGGTTAGAGTATAAATGTGGGGAATTTTAAGCGTAAATATTAAATATTGTAGTTTCTTACCTAAAAATAAATCTTTAAATGCGATTTCTGGAAAAACAATTTTTTCGGTATTTCCATGTGCGATAAACTTCATTACATAAAAAGTTTTAAATTTATTTCAGTAAAATTTTGTAAGAATGCTTTCCATATCCCTAACTATGCTCTGAACTAGGATCTAAGCTATATGTGATAATTTAATTATTTTATGGGCCCTCGAATATGAAAAAATGGTAATTTTTACTAAAAAAATGTGCTTTTATACATATTTTGAAATTTTCTGGCTATTTTTGAAAATATTGTAAATCTCCGGGTTCAGTGCACAGATAAGTGTAGAAGTGTGCAGCATAAAGGAAATTGTAATATATTTATTTGAATTGAGTGTACGTTGTCTGGCGTAAACATGAAATTTTGCTAAAAAAGCAGTAAAAAATCCCAATTTTCATAAATATTAAAAAGATATTGCTAGGATTTCATTTTTTATTATCATTCTGTAATACAATAGAACTAAAAATTATTATATTTTTTCAAAACTGTCCTTAAAAAAAAGTGCTCCGCACGTAGGCAGATACCTTAAATCTACAGAGTTATGTTATCTTAAATATTGCTTATAATGCAGTGAAACTTGGAGCTTAGTGTACGGAATATTACGTTCCAAATACTTAGAGAGTTAAGATTTTTATCATTTTTTTAAAGATTTGATACAACAATTTATTGACTATGTATACGAGAAAGAATAATTTAGCAGATATGTAGTCATAATATATAGGGCGTGATTTCTTAACATATACTACGGCTTTCTTTTAAATTGTTCCTACTTACCGTTAATTGGGATATCAGGGTGTAGTAATAATTATTTGATATTTTCTTCTTATGACATAAAATATTTTTCAACACTTAGGATATACAAATTTTAGTATTAAAGGTACAGAATGCTGTTGCATATTTTAAGTTAAATTCCGTTAAATGTATAACAATGATACAATTTATAGATTCGTTTGACTCATAGGTGCATGTAGATTTAAAAATTAAGTTCTAAACTCGCCAACAAAAATTAAGTTCTGATTAGAGATTAAAACAGTTAAAGAATTTTACCTAGCTGCTTTTGAAATGTTTTTATTTCAATTATTCTTTATGATTTGTTTTGTTAGAATTTTAATGATGTTAAAATATTCAAAAATATTGAAATTAATTCAGGGATGCGCTGCAAGAAGTCTATAATGTAATAGTATTCGTCGTTCATTTCTAGGAACAACAAAGGAATTCAATTACAAGACCATCTATTAAATATAATTTCTAGTGAGGCGTGCTAACATGAAGCAACAGTTTCAAATTAAAAATATATTTTGCCTATGGATTAAACCTTAGACCATATAAAATCTACAGCTTATATACAAGGCAACAGAAGGTTTATGGTCTTCCGTTCCGTGTATTGATGAATTTATAATGAAAACTTTTTCTAAATAATTTTTTGTATCGGTTTTTCTAACTGATTGAACTCTTAGAATACTATGTACGTTTATATTAATTTTTTTTAAGTTATATTCAGAGTCACAGAACATATTTCGAATATTTTCTCGACTATCGATAGTAGTAAAGAAATTGGGTGGAGGTCTGGAGCACATTTTAAAATACTTTTATTTATTTAGTTAAAATTTTGAATTTTTTGTCATGATTAATCATACTATTTGTAAACAAAATCACTTCATAAAACTCCTAGGTTTTTTTTTTTAATTTAAAACTTATGTTTATTAAAAAAAGATTTAAAATAATTTAAAATACATATGAGTCAAAATATTAATTGTAGATTTTTTTTTTCATTTAAATAAACAGAAATGTGTAAGTTTTAAATACTAATTTTATTTAGCATTTAAAAAAATATTATTTAAGTAAAAATAGAAAAAAGTCAAGATAAAACTCCTAAAAAGTGACATAACTTTTAAAAAAATTCGTATTTTCAAAAGTATTTTTTTATCAAACTTGCTGAAAAAGAATTGAAACAAAACATTTGAAAAAGACGTGTTTTAAATTCGAACTATTTAACTTTCGGGACGAGCGACCTGTATTCGTGCCGCAAAAAGACTTAAGAATCCGTGTTTTTGTCGACTAGTAAAAATTTACTGTAAAATTTGCTTTATTTAATCAGACATTTTCTCGATTTAATAAGGCAGAAATATCCAATTTTTAAAAACTGGTGACAAAAAATTTAAAATTTTGTAAAAGACTGCCTTTGCTAAGGGATTAATGATTTTTGTTCTATAACAATTTAAATGTGAAACATTTTGAAAATAACTCATCTTCATGAAAAACACATTTTCACAACAAGTTGTTAACATGATAGCCATTGCTTAAAAGATCGATTTTGAAAGAAACCAAAACGAAAAAAATAATATTTCATTTTCCAGCTCAGATAACGAAGATTTTTTTAAGGACGTCGGAGACACCACGCCCACTTACATTAATTGTTCTCTATTATTTCATTCTAGTGGAATTTCTGGCAGGGGCAGTGAACTTTTAGGTTTCTTTAAAAAATGCACTCGATAAAGGTATTATGTCAAACTTTTTTTATTACTTAGCTACATTTTCAAACTTTCCAAATTGCCGCTATGCAAACATATGTTAAACTCTATCTTATACTAAACATTACTCTGTTATATACATTTCTTAAAATTTTATAAAAAGAAAAAGATTCAATTGGTCTCAATTGGATTTTTTCTCTGGTCTTATTTATTTTTCAATTTTACATTGCATCTTGATATCTGATAGAATACACTCTTCACTGGTAAGATTTTCTGAGAACCCTCCCCCCTTCTCGTCCCCTCCCAGTGTAACATTAGCTACTGTTTGAAACAGATATAAACGCTTGCAGAAAAAAAAATAATGCTAAAGAGGATTTTAGGCAGTAAATAAATTAAAATGTCATATTTTTAAAGGTAGTGAGTGCAAGGATTATGTTTTAATGAAATAAAAAAAAGTAATGCAAACAATATTTAGCAGTTGTACACCGATAACAAAAAACTGAAGAGCTCTATCTGAATGTTGCACTTTTGCGAAAGATTGAGCAAGAAAACTAAACTACGAAAAAAAAAATAACATGATAAATGCATACATTTTAGGGAGACCAAGGCCGCCAAGTATGGCGAGTAATATTAATATTAATAATAATAATGTATCTATGTATTCCTTGTTTACATAGAATTCATTTAGCAGAGGTTTTGTTTTCTGTTAAGCTGTCTATATGGTAGATCAGGCTGTATATATCGTAGACCAGGCTATCTATATGGTACGGTAATTACCAAAATGTTATCGCTGCGAAAAATGAACTCGGCTTTTCAGCCAAAACACATAAATGGTAGAGCATTCGCAATGAAAGCCATAGATATGAGTTCGCATCTGATTTGGCTATATTGGAATTTTCAATTGATATGATAACATTTTCAATAAGTAAGAATATGCTAAAAATAATAGTATATATAGCCATGGCTTATTACCGCAAAAAAACGCTATTATTGAATTAATCATAATTTAAAGAATTCAATATCAATATCTTTTTTCCCAGAATCACATCTTTATACGTTCATGATAATAGACAAATTCGTTTTTTAACCCTTTCCGGCGCACTATTCTTTAAAGTTGGAATTTAAAGAAAAAATAATTAGGCAATCTATTTAGGCCTAGAAAAGTACACAGTTATTGTTTTGTAAAGATTGCACTAACTATTTTAATTATACAGCTGTTGCCGAAGTGGTATGTAAGGTTCCACAATTCAAACTTTGACCTTTTTTTTTAAACAAAGGTTGGCGTCGCTAAATAAGAGATAGACTCTTGTCAAGTGGCACGCCCTCGACGAAAAAGAGAACTGCGTTCGGGCAGTCGTGGCCGAGGTGTGATTGGAGAAAGTTGAAAAAGCTCTCTTCGTGTGTCGCGAAGAAGTATTGTTCTTGTGGAACAATAATAATAATATTTATGTAAACGTATACAACTTCTGTGTTAATGTGTCATGTTAATAAATGTTGTTCGTATATGAATATGGTCTCCAAGCTTCAGAACTCTTCTACATTTGATAGTCGCCATAGTTCAAGCAACACAAAGATGTCCGAATGTTTTGGGAGATAGAACAGCGATCCGTACTGGCGCAGCCTAGTGGATTACGAACCTAGAGGTAAGAAGATCTCGTTTCGTTTAGCCCAATAGAAAAATATATATTTTTATAGGTAAAAAGTATATATATAGGTAATCCTATATAGGTATTATACAGAAAAACATAACAAATTTTTTAAAAAAATCTCTTTTCTCTTCTAGTGGATGAAAAATGAAATCAAAAGAATTGAGAATAGTAGGTTCTGTGTTATTATTTTCTGTGCAAATGAAAAATATCTTTCATGATCATTAAATTGAAAAAAAATGTGTTTTTGTTTAATCGATAAATTGTATTTTAGAATATTATCCATTTGACAATTACGAAATATTGTTCTCGAAAATGATTCTTTTTTGTTTGTGTTACTTATGAAGTAATTTGGAACAAATGGCTGGAATAGGAATTTTTATTTCAGAAGTGTTAAAAGGGTAAAATAAAATAATTATTGTTTGGTTTTTGCAACGTTGATTGAAGGAAGTAATAGGGATTGGTTGTGTTCAATTGTTATTGTTATAGATTGGATAATATATATATATATATATATATATATATATATATATATGTACATAATTTTTTTTTGCATTCATTATCTAAGTTCGGTAAATCGAAACTAGTGTTATGAAAGAATTTTTTATGAAATATTTTTTTTTTCTTTCTCTCTAATAGTGCAACCGACGTTATGATTTCAATAATATAAACGTATATATAGTGTTATAAGAAATGAATAAAGGAAAATTTATTTATGAATTTTGAATGGTTGCCAAAAAATTATACTCTTGGTAGTAAAGAATTCTTTTTTATTTGCAATTTCGTTTCTGTATACAGGGTGATTAAAAAAAATTAAAATTATATTGATGGTATTTTAAAAAAACAAACAAAATATACACATATATTATTTTTTTCGATTGTTTTTTTTTATGTTGTTGTTGTGAAATAAATGATACGAGTGTAGTGTTATTACAACATTGAATTTTCTTAAGGTTTGTGATTTTTTTGGGGGGGGGGGTATTGTGAACACTATTAAATGTTCATTAAGGGTAATTAATTAATAAAATTAATTGTTTTGAGAAAATATTGGTACACTTAGATATTGTAGAATTGTTTTATTATGTTGAGTGATGAAAACGAAATCGAACGAGTGATTATTGAATATACTATTGTGTTGTGATATACTATTGATGTATACGGTTTCTAGAACTATTTTATTTAAAAAAAAATTTATAAAGTATAAAGTTCTGGTTACTTATGCTGCGATTTTTTTTTTTTTTTGAGTAGAAGTAAATAAATGAAATAAATTATTATTTGAGCGATAGGTTATATTGTCATGGTTGTAAATATGTTTCCTGAAGGGAATGAATAACTCTTGGGGGTTATTACACTGTTACTGATTGTTACAATTACTGGGATTTCGTTTCTTTTTCCGGGTTACCATGGCATCATCTTTCTTGGGTAAGGGTCGCAAGGAGGATCTGGTCGAACTGGCCACCGAACTGGGGTTAAAAGTTAACTCAGATCTAACGAGGGCTGAAATTAGAAAGCTAATCGTTGACAGTGGAAATTTCATTGAAGATGAAACCAAAGTTTCTTTGAGCAGAATAATAGAAGACCGACTGCGGCGTGAGAAAAAAGAAGATGAAGAAAGAATTTGGGAAAAATATAGAGAAGATCAAATCCGAACAGAGGAGCGAGCCCATGAGATTGAGTTAAAACGCTTGGAATTATTGGGGAATAACGTACATTTGGGTGAAGTAGTGGAAAACTCGAATGAAACAAGGTCTAAAGTACAGCTGATGCTGATAACCCCAAAGTACGATGAAAAGGTAGACGAAATGCAATTGTATTGGTAAACTTTGAACGTCGGGCGGCAATGGCGTGTGTACCGAAAACCGAATGGGTGGCATATTTATTAGGACTTTTACCTACCGAGATAGCTTACAATATAGCCCGGGAGCCTCCTGAGAGAGCCAATGATTATGATTTCATAAATGAAATGTTGCTTAAACGCTACAAACTGAATCCTGAAAAATTGAGACAGCTATTTTTCCGACATCAAAAGGGGCCAGAAGAATCTTGGAGGAGTTACTGTCATGCATTGAATAGTTATTTTAACGAATGGATAAATGAATTAAAAGTCGATAATTTCGACCAATTAAAGAAGCTACTGGTTGCGGACCAACTTAAACGCAGAGTACCAAACGACATAAAAGAACATTTCTTGGACCAATGGAATAAAATGATCGATCCTTTGGAGGTCGCAGAAAAGGTTGATGAATACGAAAGTTTGAAGGACGGTTTGAAAAATAATCCAGTGCACAAAAAGCCAAAGGATGTTCCCCGATGGCAATCAGAAGAGAAAAAAAAGTGTAAATTCAAGGAAAGTTTCGAAGGCAACAAAAATAATCATTTAGCAGGTATAACCAAATATGGCGGAAATGACAAGCAAGTTGACAGAACAAAATACCAAGGAGGGTATCAAAGGCACAGGGGTCCTAGAATATCTAAAGTCACATGCTTCGTATGTGGTGATCCAACGCATTTTGCACGAGCTTGTCCTAAGAATAATAGCCAAGGAAATCGGGGCGGAATCGAAAATGTTCGTAGCAATTCGGTCACTACAGAAAAAGTCATATAGAATAAAGAGGTATTGACTGCTCGAATTACCGTGCCTATGTCATTCCCTCTCAAGGCAAATTCTGTGAAGTGTGATGAACTGAAGGAAATAGAATTGAAATGTGATTCTACGATTCTTAACGACATTTTAGACACAGGGGCTCAAATTTCAGTCATAAGAAACGACCTGGTTCCTATTAAAGAAGGCGATGGTGAAGGAACTGTAAAACTAGTATGTGCATTTGGATCAACTGAAACAGCCCCGTTGGTAGTTTTTAAAATGAAAATAAATGACTCGCGACATTCTGAAGTCCCTGTCGTATGTGCGGTATCCAAAAAATTGGTAAGCGATATGCTGATATGTTCTACAGCGTTTGACTCACTAAATGATGGAATTCAAGAATGTCAAACCGTGACTTCCCCTCCTGTGCAAGAAGATGAACAGAAACAAAGCTACAGCCTGAATGAAATTGTAAAGAGTGATGATGAAGAAGAAGCACTTGAGATAGCAAGTCCTGCTATCTCCAGTGAAGAAGAGGGTTGTAAAGAAAGTAGATCATAGTTTATAAAGCTACAGCGGGAAGATGAATCCTTAACAAATATTTGGAAGCTTGCAGAAGAACGTAGAAATGAATTTGAGTTAGAGCATGGACTGTTGTTACACTCTGAATGGGTGTGTGGCGAAAGAATAAAGCAAGTGGTGTTACCCTACAGCAAGCGAGATTTCATATTGAAAGTTGCCCATGAAATTCCCCTGGCTGAACACCTGGGTGAAAAGAAAACGAAAGAGCGAATAAAGTACTCATTCTTTTGGCCGACTATCAAAAATGATGTCAGGAATTTTTGTGAAAGTTGCAAACCTTGTCAAGTTAGAAGAACTGAAACTTACCGAGATAAAATTCCGATCCAACCAATTACCAGGCCAGAATACCCCTTTGAAGTTTGGAGCGTAGATTGCATTGACCCCTTAGAGCCTCCTTCCAGAAGAGGACACAAGTATATCATTTGCGCGATTGATTTATGTACCAGATGTGCAGAAGCAATACCTACTAGAAATATAAACGCTAAAACTACGTGCAATGCATTGATGCAAATTTTCAGCCGCACTGGTTTCCGTAGAATGATATGTACAGCTCAAGGTCCAAATTTTACCTCAGAACTTGCCGAGGCTTTTATAAATTTAATAGGAGTATCACCAAGATTTTCAACGCCTGGTCATCCTGAGAGCATGGGGGCTGTGGAGAGATGGAACAGAACTTTAAAGAATATGCTGAACAAAAATGTTCAGGAATATGGAAATCAATGGGATATCCACATTCCGCATCTCTTATTTGCTTATAGAGAAGTTCCTCTCTGCACGACTGGTGTGTCTCCATACCAATTAGTATATGGACGAATTCCTAAGGGACCGACCGCATTACTTAAAGAAATTTGGACAGGTGAGAAAGTCATACCTACAACGGCTTCTAGGTCTGTTGAAAAATATGTTGAAGAGTTAAGAGAGAATATAGAAAACGCTCATAGAATTGCAAACGAGAATGCTCAACTAAATCAACAAAGTTATGCCCAAAGGTATAACTTGAGAGCTCGAGAGAAAACCTTTCAAGTAGGTGACAGGGTTCTGATCCTGCTGCCAACATCATCTCATAAGCTATTGAAAACTTGGTCAGGACCGGCGACTGTGGTTCAATTGAGCAGGCCACATTCAGCCATTTTTGAATTTGATGATGGTACAAGAAAAGAACTACATTTCAATAAAATTCGACCATATGTAGCTCGTGTCCAACACATAGGTCTTGTTTTTGAACAGGATAAAGATTTTGGACAATTACATTCTGCTCCAACCGAGAAAATGACTCTCAATAAAAGTGAAGTAGAGCAACATGTCCGGGATATGACCAGCCCATTAGATGCTAAGCAACGGCGTGATCTAAGCGACTTACTTTGTAAATACCATGATATATTCAATACTAAACCTGGAATGGTGAAAGTCGAAGGGCATGTGATTAAGGTTACACCTGATTGTTCACCGAAAAGACTTCGACCGTATCGAATTCCTATAGCCCTCCAAAATGAAGTAGATCGTCAAATTCGAGAGCTACTAGAAACTGGACTCATTGAACAAAGCGATAGTGAATGGGCCCATCCGTTAGTGTGCGTTGCTAAAAAGGATGGCAGTGTGCGGTTGTGTGTTGACTTCAGACTACTAAACAGTTTTACTATTCCAAATGCTTACCCCATGAAACATGCTAATGAACTGCTGTATGAAATAGGGAAAGCACAAATAATCACCGTGCTTGACCTTACTAAAGGATATTGGCAGATTCCCATGAAAGAAGAGTGCAAATCTTATACTACCTTCGTAACTCACTCTGGCCATTACCAATGGAGAGTCATGCCGTTCGGCCTAAAGAATGCTGGTAGCACATTTCAAAATCAATGGATAAAGTTCTGATTCCGCATAAAGATTACTGTCGGTCCTACATTGATGATGTTGCAATTTTCTCAAAAACATGGGCAGACCATTTGAAACATATTAGTGCAGTTTTACAAACTCTTCGTGAAGTCGGTCTTACTGTTAATTTAGAAAAATGCGATTTTGGAAAGAAAGAAGTAAAATTTTTAGGGCATATAGTTGGGTCAGGAAGACATGCCCCGGACCCTGAAAAGGTGGAAGCTATGAAGAAATTAGCGGCACCTACTAACAAGAAAGAATTGCGAACGGTTTTGGGGATAGCAAGTTATTATAGAGACTACATTCCGAATTTTGCAAGTATTGTATTACCTTTGACTAATCTGACGAAAAAGAGAGTTCCCAAAGATATCCCCTGGGGAAAGTTGGAAGAAGAAGCTTTCCAAAAACTAAAGGAACAGTTAGTTAAAATGCCATCTTTATGTACTCCACAATTTGAAAAACCCTTTCAGCTTTATACCGATGCTTCCGCTACGGCCGTTGGAGCGTGTTTATCACAGTTAGATGAGAATGGGAAGGAGCATCCTATAGCTTTTTACAGCAAAAAGCTTACCCCATGCCAGGCCAGGTGGTCTAATATAGAAAGAGATGCTTACAGCGTTTTAGCTGCGCTTCAAAAATTTGATACTTGGACCTTCGGATCGCAAGTTGAAGTGATTTCAGATCATAATCCTCTTTTTTATCTTACCCAGGGCTTGCCACATGGTGCCAAACTAGCACGGTGGACTTTAGCACTCCAAAGATACAACCTGAAAATTACTTATAGGAAAGGAAGCAAACATGGTAATGCTGATGCACTTTCCAGGTTCCCCTAGGGAAACATATAAGGTAATTGTGTAAATAATGCATTATTATTCATTATAATATTTCATGTTGAATATTTCATATTGTATCCACTTATTAGTATTAATATTATTGTACATACATATATTTATATTGATTCATTTAAGTATTAAATGTCGGACTAGCGAACGAGTTCTTCTTTTACGTTTGTGAAATATGCTAAAAAAAATTACTCTATGGTTTTTGAAAATTAACTAAAAAAAAACTTACTTACAGTTGTGTGAAGTATGCTTTTGTGGAATATGCTAAAAACATTCCTTAGCAGCATAGTCTCTAAGGAGAACTATGTACTCTTTACGGAGGGACATGTAAGGTTCCACAATTCAAACTTTGACTTTTTTTTTAAACAATGGTTGGCGTCGCCAAATAACAGATAGACTCTTGCCAAGTGGCACGCCCTCGACGAAAAAGAGAACTGCGTTCGGGCAGTCGTGGCCGAGGTGTGATTGGAGAAAGTCGAAAAAGCTCTCTTCGTGTGTCGCGAAGAAGTATTGTTCTTGTGGAACAATAATAATAATATTCATGTAAACGTATACAACTTCTATGTTAATGTGTCATGTTAATAAATGTTGTTCGTATATGAATATGGTCTCCAAGCTTCAGAACTCTTCTACATTTGATAGTCGCCATAGTTCAAGCAACACAAAGATGTCCGAATGTTTGGGAGATAGAACAGCGATCAGTAAATTCCCATAAGTAAAGCATTGATAAGCGCAGTGAGAAGAACATTGCTGTGAAGTGCATATTGCAGTAAAACATTTTACCTATTATTTAAAAACAGTACAGTTTGATGTCTGTGGTGCTGCCATCTAGAACTCATAAGAAAGATTTAAAGTAGCCATTAGAGTAGTTTTTGAAATATTCATGGAGTTTTTGTGTCTCTAAACAGGGGGAACTTTAGGTGTTGCCGACCCAGCAACACTGCGCGTTAAGGGGTTAATCACTTAATTGAGACAAAATTAGTTAAACAATGATAACACTTTAAGGTCTATAAATTCTTATGTTTCTAAAAAGAAATTATGAAAACATTATTAATCTTCAGTAAGTTAAATACACATTTTTAAAATGAAAAAATGCACCAAAATCATTCTCAAGATGTTCTTTTTTCCAAAAAAAAAAACTTTTTCTTTCACTATAAAAGTAAGAACATATTCAAATTATCATATTCCTTAGGCTTAAATATTTTCCTATGGTACAATTTTAACAGTAAAGAAGATCGATATGTTTATCCTTATTGAGATGAGTGAAATCTAGCGCAGAAATTTCATGGGTTTTGTATCTCAAAAAGGTTTTCGAACAATTTTGTGTAACGAAAATAACAACTTTCTGAGGAAGATTCAAAAATAGAAATGTTATGTAAAAATAATATATATAATTTTTACTTTTATATTCATTTAGTTTTAAAATTAATTTGATGTAAGATGTAAAGTAATAAATATGTTATGGTGAAACACCAAAATCTGGAGAATGTCGAATTTCACCGGGGTCATTCCATGTAAAATGAGCAAAAATGTAGAAAAAGCTGTGGCTGCATAGAAGCCGATTGTGAGATACGTGTTCATTTCATATTGAAATGTATATCTACACAATATTTTGACGAAAAATAAATTATTTTATCTGTTTTGGGCATTTAAAAAACTTGTGATATAGGATGGCTTGCGGATAATCGTTGAAAGTTGCAAGTTTCAAGTTCTGTATTTTGAAAACTTTTTAACAAAAATGAATTTTTTTTATAATATTGAAATCTCTGGATATCAATCTTTATATTTATTGAGAAATAATAATCTGGTAATATCATGATTAAACGTAAATTAATCATGAGTAATAATAATCTGAATAATCATGAGTAATAAAACTCATTATTAATCATGAGTAATTAATAATGAGTAATAATAATCTGGTAATATCATGATTAATCGTAAATTGGTTGTAAATATTAAAATTTTGTAAATTAAAAAAAAAAAATTCTAAACGTTATAAAAATTAAAGGATTTAAAAAACATCTGTGAAATTTTTGCAAGATGTAGTATTATATATGAAGATCGAATTTTTAAAGTTTCAAAGTTGTTATTTATTTCCTTCATCTTCAAAAAAAACTTAGAAACTTTAAAAAAAATGACAAAATCATAATTATTCCTCTTATTTAACCTCAAAAAAAAGGAAATCTGCTACATCAACAATAATGCACATATATAAGGATCAATAAGTCCATGACACACTAAAAAAGTTTCAATACTGCCTATTTGATTTCTAACATAACAAAGAAAGAAGTTAAGAACTTAGAAGTTAAAAACTTACATAAATATACAGTACGTTCTAAATGGAAAAATAAAATAATAGTAATAAAAAACTTACTAAATTATGCTATTCAAATCTTATTTATTGAGATTCAAGCTCCTCACTTTTCGACCTCCAACAGAGCAGATCTGTAGTGAGGGTCACTGGTGAGGGTCCAAATGTACAAAAATGTAATGAAATATTCGATCTTTCACCGACGTAGTTGGTACTTGTTGAAGTTCACCGGTGAAAGTCGACATTCTCCAGATTTTGGTCTTTCACGATAACATAAATATTAGTTACATCTTACATCTTTTGGGTGATTCTAAATTCATACTATAAACTTTGAGGATTAGTACAGGACAGAGTAACAATCATTTATTGTATAGGAATTGAAAGGCCAATTTACGTGTTGAGGTACAACCTACAAACACCAGTGGGTCAATTTGGTACATTTTTTATTTGAAAATTTCTCATTCATGCCACAAAATTCCTATACAATTTTATTTTTTATTTAAGATAGACATTTCAAGATGACATAAAAAAAACTTCTTCGAAAATTTGTGTATGAACTCAGAATTTTTAAATAAAAAAAAATAATAATGCGAAATTAGTAAATCTTCAAAACACTTGATATACATAAAAATAATAGAAATGGAGTTTATTTTTCTTTTTGTAATTCAAAATTTTCGATTGCAAAATTTAAAAGAGGTCTTTTCTTCGTGCCACCATGAAATGTCGGTCTTAAATAAATTTAAGGATAGTATAGCAATTTTCTGGTCTGAATGAGAACATTTTGAAATAAAGTAAAAGAACTAAATTGATTAAATTGTGTACCTGAACGTGGCAATTGCGCCCATACGTTCATCTCTAATAAACGATTGTTCAAGTGTTCTGTAATAACCCTTAATGTTTGAACCATAAATTTAGAATCACCATGCATATATAAATATTTATTTACTTCTGGCGGTAGCGTATCGTGCATGAAATTTGATAAAAAACACGAAACGTTATCAGATAATGGGTTTTTTGCCTGTAAAGTAGATATTTAGAGAGAGATAAAAAGCTTAGACAGTTGTATAGGGTTGCGAGAGGTCAGGAAAAAACACAGTCAAAAAAGGAGGAAATTATCAGTATATTATTTCAGAAAACACTTCAAATCATATCAAGGGATTATGGAAGGTGAATATCAGTTTATGAAAATGCTGATATTTAACATCTCTTTTGACTGTGTTTTTTTTCCTGTCTACTCCCCACCCTGTTTAACGTATGTGAAGTTATCGCACAATTTTATCAAAAACATGAGTTTCAGTGTTCGTAAAGAATTGAAAAAAAATAATTGCATATAATAAATAATTTAACGTTTTAACACGTACGGGTTCTATATCAGTTCTCACGTGATTCTTGGACAAGCATCTCATGCACAAAGTTTATTTTGTTAGCACCTTTTTTCTTTTCTTTTTTTCTGAAAAGATCATTTTTTTTTTATATTTTGACATGTGAAAACTACAAAAGTCATTTTAAAAATATAATGATGCGGGTAGATTTTAAAAATTGAAATAAGTATAAAATGTTACCATAAAATTAATGTGAATAGGCATTGCATCCTTGAATTTTTAAGATTATTTCTAATGATCAGAAAAACAGGTATACCAATAAATTGAGGAATATTCAAAAACTTGTTTATCTTATAAAACAATTTTTTTTAAATTTCGTTCATATCTCTCTATTTAACTCGTGCCGTCTGTGTGAAATCCATATGAAATTACGTAATTTTATGTTTAATTTTGCGTGCTGCATAAATTTGTAATGTATGCATTCGTAAAAACGAATATCTTTTCACAAACAAATACCTAAAAGATTAAAATCAAATAATTTTTTAACTTAAAAATAAGCATCTTTCCATTCCATTTCGAATCTGTTTTTAGCACATTATATAAAAAACAACTTTAGATGGGTAGTCAATACTACTAAACTAATGTTTCACTTTTACTTTCTGACTTTTACATATGAAATAAAAAATTCCACATTTTTATAAAGAAATGCACATAATGAACAAAATATTTCAAATTCCTATATTCCGAAAGCAGAAAAAACACTAAAGTTAAAGAATTTTGCTTTACAATTCCATTTTCATTCACAATCAAGCAGTGGAATAACCTAAAGCGCCTTATAAACGTGTAAAGATAATTTGAGTGAACAAAAACATAAAATCCTTGAAATGAGGAAGTATACGAAATAAAATCTTTCTAATGAATCTGATATATTTCATTCGTAATGGATCACCACTCCCTCTTCATCATTTGTCTAATCAGAAAAGAAATTAAACACGACTAAAGAATTGCAAATATAAAATGAAGCATCAAAACTTCAGAATATAAATCCATTTGAAATGCTCATAATTTTCTTTGTTGTTATCTTAAAGATTTTTGAAATTAGATTATCTTTCTTTAGGGTTAGTTTTACATTTATGAAGAAAAAGAAGAACTTGATATCTTTAATTATCAGAAACATTTGAAAATATCACTTAAAATGAACTAGGATAATACAGTATCTGATTTGTGTAATTTATTATTACTGACACAGATTGAAGATTTTTATTTCTGATAACATTCTGTACCCTATTACGTTTAATAAATTATCCGTCTTTCAGGGCTCCCAAATGGTCCGCAAACTGAACATCAGAATCTTTTTAGAGAAATTTTCTTTTTACATTTTTCTTGCAAATTGCCAAGAAACCACGTTTGGAAGTTGATTCTAGCTCAAACGTATTATGAAATTTTCTGTTAAAAAATACTGATGTTCAGTTCGCGGACCATTTGGGAGCCCTGGTCATTGTAAAATTTTGCATTTGTTTAGGAAAAAATGTGGTACTTTAATTATTTGCAGATATCGGTACATCCCATCTAAAGCATGACAACATTCTAACGTATAACGAATTTTCAATTGAATCCAAAGCTACATATTACATTACAATAAAATAATTCTAGTTACATTTTCTTTTCCATTATAGAACTGTTTTGTGGCATTTTATTCAATAGTGGAAATTCTAAATAAATATTAACTACAAAACGCTTCATGAATGTGTGGAATTTGTGCAACTAACTCTTTGCACTCGTACGTCCAGTCCGACTGGATACCATTTTTTTTCTTTTGGAAAATTTGTTTTTAGCAATTAAGGAAAATAAAATTTACCTTGATTAACCTCTTGAGCATGAGCAATCAGTATACTCGCCACATAAAGTGCTCGGTATCCTTTTTTATCCTCACCAGTAACATTTTACTGTAAAATTTGCTTTATTTAATCAAAACTTTGTCGACTCAATGAGGCACAAATTTAAGTTTTAAAAAATAGGAAAAAAATTATTAAATTTTCGTAAAAGACTCCTGTTGTGGATGGATTTTATAGAGCAGTTTTGAAGACATTAAGGAAATATCTCTTTAAAAAGTGACGTCAATTGATATAAAACCGATAAAGGGACTCCCGATTCGCAAAGGCTAAAGAATCTAAACTTTATAGTAAACATCGAAACATAACTTATGCTAAGAAAATTCTAAGAAGAAATATTATTTTAAAAAGGAAAGAATTTTTTTCATATATTTTATACGCATTGATTAATTGCACAATGTTTTATTATTAAGAAAATCAAAATAAAGCTATATTAAACTCTTGCTTACGGTGTTTTGACACCATATGATGCAGCGCCTATATTATATTAATTTCCCTGCCACTATATTAAAAATAACCCCTGCACTGTATTAGGAATACTGTATAGGAGCATGCACTGTATAGGAGCTAATAATATAGTTCCTATGTTACAACTCAAAGCTTTTTTCTTTCTATCCAGCAAGTCTTATATGAGCATAATAACTCGGATAATTAATTAGACATATACAGAGTGTTAAGGCAAAACTTTAAAGGGTGATAGTACAGATGAAGACAAATAATACTAAATGGGAAACTAAGGGTCAAAAACATATTCCGAAGGAGATAGGCGCCATCAATGTTTAGGGTCCGAAATTTGAAATAATTATAAAAGACGGAAAAATTGGTCGATTCGTTTGCGGTTTTCACGAAAACTGTTCTTTATTACAGTATTGTGTTGAAAATAAATTATAAAGATAAATTTCGAAAATGCCGATAGAGGGTGTTTTAAACTTTGGAGTAATGAACAACTATTTTTTACAGTTATTTTTTGCATCTCATTAATTTTTTAGAAGTTTAGACATAAACTTAAATTTTGATGTCAAAATCTGTGGTTAAGTAGCGCAAACTGAACTGTGTTCAATGAGAGTGTGTCGGTCCAAATTTGAAATGATTATAAAAAACAGAAAAATTGGTCAACTGATTTGCGGTTTTCACTTAAATTATACTTTATGTCAGTATTGTCTTGAAAACAAATTATACAGATAAATTTCAAATAATGTCGATAGAGGGCGCTTTAGACTTTGGAGGGACGTACAACTATTTTTTACCAATATTTTTTGCATCTCATTAAATTTTTTAGAAGCTTAGACATAAACTTAAATTATGAGCTGAAAATCTGAATCATTGAGAGTGGTTAAGTAGCGCAAACTGAACTGCGTTCGATGGGGCTGGGGAGGTTCAAATTTCAAATGATTATAAAAAATGGCAAAATTGGTCGATTCGTTTGCGGTTTTCTCTAAAACCATTATTTGTGTCAGTATTTCCTTGAAAATAAATTTTAAAGATAAATTTCAAAAAATGTCGTTAGAGCCTTAAACTTTAGATTTACAAACAAATATTTTTAGCCGTTATTTTTTTATTTAAATAAATGTTTTAAAAGCTTAGACTTAAATTTTGAGCTCAAAATCTGATTCGTTGTGAGTAATTAACTAGCGAAAAATTGAACTGTGTTCGTAGGGTGGGCAGGGTAACATTTCAACTCATGAACACAGTTCAGTTTGCGCTTCTTAACTCCTCCCAACGATTCAGAATTTGAGCTCAGAATTTAAGTCTAAGCTTTTGCAATCATTTAATTAGATACAAAAAAAATAATAGTTAAAATTGTTGTTGGTTACTCTAAAATTTAAGGCACCTTCTAACGTAATTTTTTGAAATTTATCTTTAAAATTTCTTTTGAAGAAAATACTGGCATAAAGAATGGTTTTAGAGAAAACCGCAAATAAATCGACCAATTCTTCCGTTTTGTATAATCATTTGAAATTTGAACTTTGCCACCCCCAATGAACACAGTCAAATTAGCGCTACTTAACCACTCTCAACGATTCAGATTTTCAGCAAAAAATTTAAGTTTATGTCTAAGCTTCAAAAGAATTTAATGGGATGCAAAAAATAACGGTAAAAATTAGTTGTACGTTCCTCCAAAGTCTAAAGCGCCCTCTATAAACATTTTTTTTTAATTTATGTGTATAATTTATTTTCAAGACAATACTGACATAAAGAATATTTTTAGTGAAAACCGCAAATTAATTATCCAATTATTCTGTTTTTTATAATCCTTTGAAATTTGAACCTACCCACTCCCATTGAACACAGTTGAGTTTGCGCTACTTAACCACAGATTTTGAGCTCAAAATTTAAGTTGATATCTAAACTTCTAAAAAAATTTAATGAGATGCAAAAAATAACGGTAAAAAATAGTTATTCGTTACTCCAAAGTCTAAAGCTCTATCGGCATTTTTCGAAATTTATTTTTATAATTTATTTTCAAGACAATACTCACATAAAGAATACTTTTCGTGAAAACCGCAAACGAATCGACAAATTTTTCCGTTTTCTACAATCATTTTAAATTTTGGACCATAAACTTTTATTGCGCCTATCTCCTTCGGAAGACGTTTCGGAACCTTAGTTTCCTATTTAATATTATTTGTCTTAATGTGTACTCTCACCCTTTAGAGTTTTACCCAGTAGTTTAGATACACCCTGTATACTTGGATTATCACTTAAAACAACTGTTTTCGTTGACTTTGATCGAAATTAAAAAGCACAATATTTTACAAAAAATCAATATTTGTATACAATATCTTACAATGTTTTATACAAGCTTTTATAAATTTGAGCGACAAAATTGCTGCATTATGCTACACCCGAGCCTGTATATTGGGAAACTTAATTAGTATTTTACAAAAAGTGTATAATTTAAATTAGCATTACATATTAATTTTTACTATACAGATGTCCACTCTGAAAGGTCGCCAATGGCTATTTCTAAACCGTTAGTTATAGACATAAAATTCTAATTGCAAAATTGCTTTAAAAAGGTAAAGAATTATTTTTAAGTGATTTTGGTAAAAGAAAATTGTAAAAAATTACGAAAATTCAATTTTTATACAGTCCCCCGGTCCTATAAGTGATATTTAGTAAATTTTTAACACTACTCTAAAGGTTAGACAAAAAAGTCCCATTCCTCTGGGATTAAATTTGACCGAGTAATAGTCGCTTAAAGTTCAAGTATATTTTTTCCAGCAAAATAGGGGTCAGTCACAAATTTACGGATATAAAAATAAATGTCCGATCTAAATTTTAACATTAACATTGAGTGTAAAATAATTTTTACAATATTATTTTAAAATTTATGTTGATGTTTACATATTAAAGCAAAATATACAACTAGTACTACAAATATAAATTAAAAAAACCCAGATATTTTGTTAAATTACTCTACGAAAAGCACGATTTGTTACAAAATGATACCTATTTAAAACTCTATTAGCTTACTTTACCTAATAAAATTTTGTTTACTTCTATAAATGGTACGCACCTAAAATCGTATTAATATTGCATTGGTATAAATAAGTTTGCGAATTGGGCCTCAATCAGATATTTGGTAGCGAGTTAAAATTTGAATACAAATTTTGAACTAGGAAAACATACATAAGAAAGTCATACATACATAAGAAAGTCATACATACATAAGAAAGTCATACATACATAAGAAAGTCATAAAAGCTTATCAAAATAAAACACCTTTTTAAAATAAAATCATGAAGAGAATAATGCAAAATAAAACGTATGTAAAAATACAATTGAGGATAATAATTCCAAAACTCAGCTTATAGCTTTTGTTTTCTCTATCAGTCTTTATCAATCTGCACTAATGTAACACTATAATCTCCAAATTGATAGTGTAAACCAATGGACGCATGTAAAGGTTTTTCGCGATTTCCTAAAATTTGATTTTCTCGATAAAGAGAATTTTGAAATTCAGTTCTTTAATTATTTTAACCTACCTAAAAGTTAATTAATTAAAATTGACGGGACCGTAACACTTATATGGTAGCTGCAACTTCAATTAAATCGCTTTAAACATACTTCTTTACCTCATTAGAACATTTTTATAATTGGAACTAACATAATTAAAAAAATCGCTTTTTAATTAAAAGACGCAATACATAAAATCTGAAATTATTAAGACATTAATTTAAATCAAAAACACTATAATTAATTCTTATTTTCTGTGAAAAAAATACTCAAAGATGTATGTTTTAAAAATCAATCCGCCTACTATTTTAGAATCAAGATGTAAATTATATGAAACTTTAAAACTTCCTATTTTTTAAAATGTAACTTTTTATCTTTTTTGTATCAAAAAGTACAAAACTCTTTCCTTGGGAAAAAGATTTCTTTACTTTGTAGTTATACATAAAATACCATAATAATAATAAAATAATAATAATAAATAAAAGAAAATTTCCGAAAAATTTCATAACTTTTTTTTTTCCTGCAACAGTATCTTGATACTGGTTCAACAGATGGCTCATTCAAAATGCTGCATAAAGTACTATCTTAGAACAATAACAACAAAAATATAAAAACTGAGAAACATTAGGAAAGGAATTTTGACATACCATAATAACTGTCTTCCTAAAGTAATTTGTTTAGTAAAAGATGTGACAAAAACGTTTATATGCATATATATAAGTATATATATAAAACAGAATTGGCAGAAATTAATCCAAATAATAACAAGAAAGATAAATCATGAATTAATAATACAATATGACTTATTTTCTAATACTTTAACAATACTTTGCTGTTTAATAAAATAAATACGGTACCTATGTTATCGTTTTAGAATAAACATAACACAGTTGAAAGCAGTTGCTTTTTAACTACATTATTTATCACTCACCGGCCATAGCCTGAACAATTTTTTCTTAGTTTTATCATCTTTTTTTTTTTTTTTTTACAGTTTTCTATATCACTTACAGATTCCTATAACTGTCACTTGTTAAGTTAAATTTAATTCAGGAAAAAATGTATTTCAAACTATTACAAATTACCCTCCATAAGTGATCATTCATCCAGTTCTTTGTTTC
Organism: Maratus speculifer; assembly: GCA_964019185.1. NCBI lineage: Eukaryota > Metazoa > Arthropoda > Arachnida > Araneae > Salticidae > Maratus > Maratus speculifer. The sequence continues at coordinate 146,803,035 of OZ025300.1, forward strand.
AGCCTGTATGTAATTTTATGTATATCCTATAAGTATTTCTTTGTATGCTAAAAAACGTTCAGCTTGTAAATGCATGACTCAGTTAACAATCAAACAATTCTCCTATTTTCCCTGGGCATTCTATGCGTACGACAGTATCAATCGCAATTGCCTATCACTGGCATACGTCAGCAAGAAGTCTTCTTCACCGGGGATGGAGTGTGTAGTAATATCATCTCACATGATCAGTATACAGAGAGTTACTAGCTAACAGTAAGTGGCGAGGCATATTTTTCAACTGTATGATTAGAAATCTACTGACCATGGAATCTCTGGTTCAATACTCCCATGTGACAATTCAGTCTCTTTAGTGAAATTACTTTAGATCAAAAATGGTACGATTGAATATTTCTAGTATTATAATTATTACAGATGATATCGACTCCTTTTAGTGTAGAGAAATACTGATAATTTATTTTGTTTTATTATAACACACTAAAAGCAAAGAAATTACGTCATTTTCTGTATAATTACTCAAAATATTATTATAATGCTTCGAAATGTAGCATTTAGATATAGCAAAATAGAGGTTAGGATGGTGTCACATAAAATGGGTATTTTTCTTGAAAATGTCAAATAATTAAAAAAAAATATTTTAGAAAACTGTAGAACTGTGAAAACATCTATTCATTTATAGCCAAACATGCACCATAAATGATAAGCATAGATACTGTTTGGTAAAAATCTGCAGTGAAATAAACAATGATAAAGATAAGTAATTAAACTCAATATAAAATACAATTTAGAATTTAATCAATTAAAGAGGATAAAATAAAAAATAGCATTTTAATTGAAGATCATATAAAGTAATAACAGGCAATGCAATTTAAAAAACGAATTATTGTATCCATGACAATTTTATGAAAATCGTCTGTTTCATGCGATAAAATATGATTAAATATCAGTATCATACACTGCTCAGAACAATTAAAGGATATTTGAAGTTTTATATAAAATAAAGATATAAACGAATTTTATTTTGCCGAAAATAGAAGAAGAGAATCACAAATGCAAATTTTTCTGGTTTTCAAACTGTGGAGTATGCAAATTTTGAGTTCGACTTCAAAAACGTCGCTTCAGCGGCAGCGAATGAAATTTGACTTTCAACTGGATAAAAGAGAATGAAGAGAAGGATGATCGGCATTCAGTGATTGCTTTGTTTCGATGGGTACGATGTCTCAGCGAAGTCATTTTACAGATTCAGAAGCTTGGAGAATTGTTGGTAGGTTAGAAGGGGGCCAAACTCAAGCCGAAGTAGCGCAAGCCATTGGAGTTTCACAAAGTGTCATTTCCAGTATCTGGAACCGTTTTTTGGAGAGTGGATATGCAGGCCGAAGACCAGGGCAAGGTCGTAGATGGGCAACAACGCCCAATGAAGATCGGTATTTAGCGTTAACAGCTCGGAGACACCGAAACATGAACGCTACTCTTCTCCAACAACACATTCGCTCGGCTACAGGCACCACGATTTCAACTCAGACTGTCCGAAACTGGCTCCATGCTGTAGGTCTGCATGCTCGCCGACCGATGGTATGTGTCAGATTAACATCAAAGCATCGTCGCGACCGCAGGGAGTGGGCAACCGGGCATGTCAACTGGAGGAGAAATGAATGGAGCAATATTCTGTTTTCTGACGAGTCCCGTTTTTCTGTGCATCCGGATAATAGGCGAATTTTCATCTGGAGGGACTGTAGCAGTAGGAATAATCCTGCATTTGTGCACGAAAGTGTCAGATTTGGCGGTGGAGGAGTGTTGGTGTATGGTGGCATCTCCATTCACGGGTGCACTGACCTCTACATCAATCGAGATGGAGCTCTGACTGGTCGCCGATATAGGCATGAAATCCTCAGACCTATTGTAGTCCCTTACGCTGCTGCAATCGGAGATAACTTCATTTTAATGGACGATAACTGCAGGCCGCATCGTGCAAACCTGGTGGAGGATTTCTTTTTCGAGGAAGGAATCGTTCGAATGGAATGGCCAGCGTGTTCTCCAGACATGAATCCAATCGAGCACGTTTGGGATGCACTAGGAAGACGAGTTTCTGGCCGCCAACAACATATTATTATATTTAATAATAATATTTATTTAGAATATTATTTTTTTTTTATAAAATACATCAATGCATGTAACAGTATGAAATTCCAAGTATTATTTCTGGGTCAAAACCTCGCAGAAAATCGACTTAAAAACTTTATGCGTCGTATTTAAAATTCTTTTTGTGTTGGATACATGTTATAAAAATAGTAGGAAAAATAGAAAACGCATCCCTTCTAATTTTAAACTACAAAGAATTTGATACCACTGAATTAATAACAATAGCTACTTTTAAATGTTGTGCATGAATTGATGTCTTAAAGAACATGAGACATAAATTGATGTCTTACGTAAACATATATAGTTATCCTTATGCAAAATTTTCATTAATCTGTTTATAAAGTAATCATGTGTTTATTCAAAAAAAAATCTGAAAATAATTTTGAAAATAAAATAATCCTTTTAAACGCGTACATTGAGAAGACAAATATTTTCTTTAAATAAAACGTTATTTTTGTGATAAAGAATCAATCACTTAATTTTACCTTCTCCCACAGGTCAGGGAAAATCGCAGCCAAAAAAGTTGTTAAGTACCAGTATTTTGTTAAAGAAACGTGAACTATTCCAAGTACTTTTTATAACAAGAAACTGGTAGATATCCTTTTTTTACTATGTTTTTCTCTGACCACTTGCCACCCTTTCCCAGGGTCGAAATTTTATCCTACATATTCAATTTCAAATTTCAAATTCATGCAATAAATTTCTAAAGAAGAGTTTTTGCTTCATATAATCTCGAAATGTATCTTATTAAATACAGAATAAAATACTATTCTTTATTTCTGAAATAAAATCAAAATTTCTTTATAAAAATAGAGACCAAACTGGAAAACCTGCTTTCTCAAAACTACATTTTTTCTATTGAATTGATGTATGTGACTTTAAATTGCTTCTTTATAATATTAATAATAAGTAAAAATATTTTTCCACATCTTATGACAAATTGAAAACTTTCCAATTCTATTGTTCGATTTAGAATTTCTTTACTTTATCGAATAATAATACTACATCTTCAAGGATATTTCATTGTTGTTTCTAGAAAATACTTTTCCGTTGTAATAAATAAGTTTTATTTTACTCTGGTAAATCCCTTACTTCTTTTGGAAATGAATTAAATATAATATATTGGGCGGGAATAACAAGTAAGTTTTTTTCTAATATTTTCACTATATCTTTTTAATTTTCATTACATGTTTTTAATAGGAGAAAGTGTCCTGTTATAAACTACTTTTTGTTGATGTAATTTTCTGATTATTTTCAAACGCACTTTTTTGACCAAACAATTACCAGTTTTAGATCCATTTACTCGGTATAAGATTCTGGGGTAAATTTTGTTCAAAACGTAATACAGCTTTAGAAAAAACAAATGTGTGGTATGTCACTTGCATGTTTCAGCGAAAAGAGTTTTTAATATGATAAATACTGGATGTCAAATAAAATTAAAATTTCAGGATGTTAAAACAAAATGACGCATGTTTCACCTAAAATAACTTTTTAAGACTATAATATTTATTCACAAAAACTATTTTTCTCAAACATGAATTAATGCTGATTCATAGAATAACATAAAAAAATTCTACTTAAATAATTAGCGTAAGATATTCAATCAAAACTAATCATATGATTAGTTATGAAGAAATAAAAGTAAACAGAAGCAATCAAATAATTGACATGATTATAAAAAAAATATATCAAAAAATTTCATAAAAGGATGTTTAAAACATTGGGAGCACACAAATAAGTTAATTTTTCACTCCCCACAATCCTCATGAGGCGGTATACGCAGGCCGTGCATCAATCCTCCTTTTCCCTTATGCAATAATCAGGTAATTTTTTTTGCACAATGGGGAACAAGAGGATGTTCAAAAACATTCCACGATTTTCTAATGTTAGAATTTTCTGGAATCCCCTTGAAACACTTGGAACAGCATTTAATGCATCTGCATATCTATGAAGAGGGTTACTAGGAGAGAGGGAGTTCGGCCACCAAATGTCGCCAAATTGGCGCCCAATTTTGAGCCAGAATTAATCACCAAATATTACTCCAACTTGTTGATACCTCTAATATTTAACTAAATTCAAAAAAATACTTTGTTTAATACAAGCTATATTTATGTTTACCAAAAAAAAAAAAAAAACAGTTATTATTTCAAGGGAACAGAAAAACATTTTCATGTGTAACATTCGAAATAATTGAAATGCTTCATTAGAATGAAATTAAGAGAGACATTTTACTTATTTAAAATTAATTCAGATTTTCAAAACAAGAATAAATTCATGTAATTTAGTACTGATATATAAAAACACTGTCACGCATCAGTAGCAGATAAAACATTTCTTATTCTTACAATTATAACAATGAAAACAATAACATTGCTGATTTGACTTAATACGTTTTTGATAACAAATTATTATACTTCTCTTAATTTGTTCACATAATTTAAACAGATGTTAAAGAACTGATGAAACAAATTTGAAAAGACTCTGGCAATTATCGCAGAAAACAAAACACATTAATTTAAAAACTAATACTTGAATTCATTGTGTAAAACTGTTTTGTTTTATTTTTCAATGGAGTTGTTAAGTTGAAGAAGCTTCAATGGAGTAATTATACGCAGTAACTTGCTATTACAAAGGTAATGTACATACTCCATCAGAATGGGCACTTAACAAAAATCGGATGCGTCAAAGAATTTCTTTGATTTATGGTTTACTCTTCTCATTAAATGAATATGTTTTTTGTTTTAATTTCAAGTTACATAATATCTTTATAGTTTTATGCATTCGTAGTGGTTAGTCATAACCGTGAACATTTTTAATTTCTGAACTGTTAACTGACTTTTTACAACTCAACTTATCTTACTGGTTACCTGTAACCGTATCTTATTGTATCTGACACATACGACGCTGTTTTCACAAAAGCATGCATCTGCCATGCGCTCTTGTAATCTTTCGTAAAATATAATGTTAATGTTTTAAATTTAGAAGAGTGAGGTTTATTATTTAAGTTAGTAATCTTGAATTCCCTTTTAGCTTACTGTTGGAAAACAACATTTACCATTTTCATTGTTAGGTGTTGGTATGATCAGCATCTACACATTCATGAAAAACATGTTAATGGCATTGTTTAACTGTTATATGCATTCTGACAAATAATAAACAATTTTCAATTTAATGGTAACAAAATTAAAATATATTAATGATTATTTCTTTTATTCAATCCAAATTAAACGGAATAATAGTTAATAATAAAGTGCTGGCATTGTTTATGACGGCCGATTATCTCCATGAGTGGTATTGGCCCTATAGGGAGAGTCTTCCGTGAGGGGGGGGGGGTTTCAAGAAATTTTAACTCGTATTTATGCAAGGCTTTCCAAGGCTCGAAGAAAATCACAGAAAACCCCCGAACGTTTTGGTCTTCGGGTGTGATTATGGTCGAACGCAGCACCTCCGCAATCTAGCTTTTGGAGTAGACAAAAGAATAAATTATTTATTAGTCTTACATACTTTTCTTGCTATTGTCCATTGTGCGCAAATGCAGTGACACATAATGTCGAATTGTTACGAGATTTTTGAGTCATAATAATATTGCATATTTTTTGACATGATTTGCTGAATAAATTTGTCGAAATTAAAAAGTAAATCATAAACTTACATTTTAAAAAAATACATTATAATAATGAAGAACTTCTTGTTTAGCTTTAATTTTTAGACAGACAAAAGTTTTATTTCGCTGGGAAAATCATTTTCTACACGATTTATTAAAAATGTACATTCTGAGTAAGACTATCAATATTTAATAAATTGTTTATAAAGTTAGAATATTTATAAATTTAATATTTAATGAACGTCATGTTCAAAAAACATAAAATTAAATCAAATTTTAATCTTTATTTTTGAAATAGACAACATAACACGTTATTGTTTTTTTTTTTTTTTTTTTTTTTTTTTTTTTTTTTTTTTTAACATTCAGACAAAATCATTTTTACTTATTGCATCTTAATATTTCGTTAATCATTTATGCTTTTTAATATTTAGCTGCATCCCCATAAACAAAGATTGAATCATATTAATTTTTATATTTCTATTTAATAAAACTGTATGTGATTCGGAATTTCTAATCATTATGCAAAGTTGTATCATTAATTTCAATCTTCAAAATCTACGAATTTATCTGTAACGTAGAACTATATCTTTTCTGTAAATACCGGAAAATGAAAACATTTATCTTTGTATAAATGCAAACGTTAAAACTAATACATCATTTTCGACATAAAGATAATTATCTAAACAAATTACAACAAGGTATTAAAGTTTTCTGTTTTTCATTAAAAAATTAGCACATGTTTAAAGTACATTGAAGATAACTTTAAAAGAATACTAAAATAAATTTAATTAAATATTTAATTTAACAAAACAAATCTCATTTGTATATTTCAGTTCCTTTTGTTTCATTTTTAAATGAGGAGTCTTTCCTTTTACAAACTAATTGATACTTTGTACTGTCGTATTCACGACCTATGTACCTTGGTTTATCCCCCCTTTTACTTTGTTTTCCGACTTGAGTTCCTCTGAACTCAAGCTTGGCTTCGCTTTTTGTCCATTCCTCCCCCCTCGCACTTAGTTAGCGGTTACCTATGCGATTCCTTCTTCGCAGTTTTTGCAATCCCCAGTTTAATTACTTTAACTTTTACTTCCCGTTGTCTGCCTGCCACATTTGGCATGCTAGCCTGTGGATGTTGGCGATTCCCGGGTTTTTTTCAATATTTTGGCGCACGATGTTGCAGTTTGCCTTTTCTGGAGTGGCAACCCTTCCGTGCATATAATCCGAGGGTTTCGCTAGTGTCAGCGGCAGAGACAGAGAAAGCCAATCCTTGGTGCTCTTGTGAGGGCAAGTTTTACAGGATGGCGAGCCTTTTTCCAGTGCCTTGCACCTATCAAAAATGTGCTTGGAAAGCCGCTGAATTGGGATTATCTTTATAGGGATTACCGTGACAAAAAAAGGTGACATTTGGATTTTTCTTAAATACGTTTTTATACCTTATCTAAATTGTACTAAGTTATTTTATGTCTGCTGCATAAGTGTTCTAATTTTGCTGACTGAAATGTATGTCGTCAAACTTAGTTGAACAACAATTCAAGTATTTATCTCCCCTTGATTTAATTCCACCACGGTGCCTAAAATATAGTTTGGAATGCAATTAAGTTTTAAATAAATTTTTATGTTCGAACGAACTACATGTCTTGAGTCACTTCATATTTGACCACAGTTTTAATCTTAACCCACGGAAGTAAAACTTTGCTTATACCTGAGTTATTTTTGGAAAGTATTTGAATTATTAAACACAACGCAATTTCTCAGCCATCCATTTTTGGCATTTTACGATCACATGTTTTACATTTTTTAAATTGGGTCTACCCATTGACTTTTAGTTAACGTTGATGGTACAGGCAGAACCAACCAATCAAGACATAACAATTATAACTTCATTTGAACATCATCGGCCTTTATTTAAACACAACAGATGATGCCGTGACCTTCTTCCGTGAACTGTTGAGTTTTATACAGTGTGTTTAGTGATTGTGACAGATGTACTGGATTTTGTGGAAAGTTTGAAGTCATTTATAAGCTTTATTCAACTTTTAGGATTCACAATTGAAACGGTATGAATAACATATATATTTTATTATGATAATTTGTCAAAGTTTTCTTCGTATTGTAAATTTCCATAATGTGTATTGTCAAGATAATATGGACAAATATTTTGTTAAAAAGCAATATAATTTAAAAATACGCAACTGCAATTACCTTTAAATAAACGAAATAAAGTAGAGGTGGAGGAACGGGACATTGTGTAAGTTGATACTAGGTGAAGTTATAAATTTCGTCAATTATATAGTCTACTTATATTAGTTTTTTTCTTTTTAAAACATAGTCGTTGTAGTACATGATTAAGTTTATATATAGAAATATATGAGGTTTTGTAAGGAAATAGAGTAAAATTTAGAAGTTGACTGTACAATTTTTGGGTATTTTAAACTATATTTGTGGTATTGCTTTCGTTATATCTTGTCAAGAATTTATCCATGTTTTAAGCTAACTTTATTGGTTATATTATTAAGAAATTGAATTATGTGCACACTTGTTTAAGAAGATTGGGCTTTGCTGTAACTCTGATAGATTGATCTTTTCTCTTGGCTTTTTATTTTTAAAAGCGAGTGTTAAACTTTCAGTTTATAAAAAAGTATAGTAAATTTAATTATGCCTCCTAAATCCATTCCACCAAAAATTTCAATTCAGCCATATTCTGGATCTCCAGAAACGGTTGAATTTTTCTTTGATCAGTTAACAGAAGTTAAGGAATTAAATAATTATTCTGATAGAGAAATTCTCGCAATTTTGAAATCTAAAATTCAGGATCTGGCTTTGAATTTTTACCTGGATACAATTGTTAACCTGAAACTTGACTCTCTATCTGAGGTTAGAGATGAATTTATAAAGTTTTTTGGAAGAAAATATGATAAGTGTAAAGCTTCTAATCAATTGGATAAGTGTTCAATGCTCGTTAATGAAACCCCCCGTGCATTTGCGTGTAGAATTCGCAAGCTTTGCAGATTTGCATACCCATTACTTGATAATATTGCTTTAGATTCAATAGCCTTTAACTATTTTTTGAAGAATTTACCTAAGAATGTTAAATTTAGACTATTAGAGGAAAAAGTTGACTCCCTCGAACTCGCTATTGATAGAACCGAGGAATTGATTGTTATTTATTCACTTGATTGTGAAACGGACAGTGCTCCGGTTGAACCGGTCTTTCATTTGCGTCATACACAGGATGAGGGATTTCAACCTGCTCCTAGTAAGATATTTCAGGAAAAAAAGCGGGGGCATCAGCGAAATTTTGACAAAAGAAATAACAATTCTAGGCAAAGATTGAGTGGTGCAAAATTTGAGACGTGTTCATTTTGTGCAACCAAGGGTCATGTCATGAAAAATTGCTTTAAATTTCAGGCTTTGATAGAAAATAGCTGTATAAATAGTAATAAGGTTAAAGATAAGTCACCGAAGTCTAAACGGAACTCTCCGAACAAACGTCGTCATAATTTAAACTACTTAGAGAGACGGAGGTAACTGGCGCTCCGGTCTCTCATCATGTTAACATGCCGGTATTGAGTGAGATGGTTCAAACTGACAGTCTCTCCTTTACAAATAGTTCATCTCAAACTGAGGACATATTTGTGGATCATAGTGAGACTATAGTGAATACTGATCATCTAATTTGTAGCACATTTCATACGACAGCACGACTTCCATGCATTCAGTTAAAGTTAAATAAGATTGAGGTTACTACCCTCCTGGACAGTGGATCAACTTTGTCGTTGATTGATACTAAACATTTTTATGCCATAAAAGATAAAATTGAGTTTCGTTATCTGTCTAATAGAGTAAATATATCGACAATTAATTCCACGGTGGAATTTAAGGGATGTATTATGTTGTCGTTTAAGATTGGTAACCTTTTTTTTAAACATAACTTTTATATTGCTAGTTTTGATAATGACTTTCAAATAATTTTGGGTTATGATTTTATGCTGAAACAAGGTATGTCTATCACCCCCGCGTTTAATTCTGCGCTGTTGCAGGATTCAGTTATTCCATTTATTAACGAATCTCAAAAAGGGGAATACAATTGTCATATTATTGACACCTCTGTTTTAAGTGATGTCACGGACAGTGCCACTGAATCCATCCAAGATAACAGTCAATCGGATGGTAATGAATCGTTTAACCGTGAACCTGAAATAGTTGTTCAAAACTTTAGAAAAGTTAAGATTCCCAGGAAATCGTGTGTCTATGTTCGTGCTAAATTCTCAGTTGAGCCAAGTGAATATTTTGTTTTTATGCCAACGGTTAAGAATCCAAAAATTATAGGACATGAATCGCTACACTCCTTGTCTCATATTAAAAAAAATTCTTTTATTATTGTCCTTGAAAACACTTCGGATAATGATATTCATCTGAATAAAAATGCTAAATTGGGTACTGTTTGTAATGTAACCGATGAGGATATTCAGAATTATTCTTTTGATAACGAGGAACAGCATCAATGTAATTTAATTGTCCCTTCTGATGAGGTTATCAGAAAGAGAATTAAGGAACTTTCACCTAATGACTTTAATCTAGACCATCTTACTCAGGAACAACGTGAGGAATTGGTTAAACTATTATGTGATAAAGCCCAGGCATTTTCGAAGTCGTTGGATACGATTGGGAGAACTGACTTGGTTTCTCCGCACATTGATTTGCTTAACGCTCATCCTATTAAGGCACCCCCCTTTCCAGTTCCTCAAGCGTTAGAACAGGAAGCTTTTGACCAAATTCAGGATATGTTAAAAGCGAACATTATAAGGCGGTCAAACTCTTCATGGGCATGTCCCATGTTGTTAGTTAAAAAGAAAAGAAATCATCCGTCACAGCCTCAGAAATATAGGCTTGCTTTAGATTTGAGATTACTTAACGCCATAATTATTCCCTCTTCGTATCCCCTTCCTAAAATTTCCAATTTGTTGTTACAGTTATCTAAATACAAGTATTTTACCACCTTAGACCTTCCGTCGGCATATCAATAGCTGTTCCGAAGGAACTGCAGGATAAGCTATCATTTATAACTCCTTGGGGAGTTTTTACATTTAAGGTTCTCGTTTTTGGTTTAAAGACAGCTGCTTCTACGTTTCAAGAATTGATTGACACTCTTATACAACAGTCTGGTGTTGACTCTTGCTTTTCATATCAGGATGATATGGTTGTCGGTGCGAATTCTTTTCAGGAAATGTTGGAAAAATTAAATAAAATACTAGATGTTTTCATCGAGAATAATGTTACACTTTCTCCAGAAAAGTCTTCCTTTTTTCAAACTGACATAAATTTTTTGGGATTTAACATTAAAGATCATAAAGTTTCCCCAATTGAAAGTAACATATCCAAAATAATTGAGTTTCCAACTCCAAAAACGAAGAGACAGACTAAGGGTTTTGTGGGACTCTGCTCGTTCTACCGTGCTCTTATTCCTTCCTTTTCTGATCTCGTCGCTCCACTTATACATGTAACTAAACCAAAGATAAAGTTTGTATGGCATGAACAGCAGCAGACTGCTTTCCAGTCTCTTCAGAAAATTTTTTTTCAGAAACCTGTGTTACATTTACCAAATTGGGATGAAAAATTTTACCTTAATACTGACGCATCTAAGCAAGCCATCTCGGCAATTCTTATGCAAAAAAGAAATGACTTGCTACTTCCTGTTTCATATTATTCTAAACTACTTACTGAATCTGAAAAGAAATTTCCACCTATTAAATTAGAGCTTTATGCAATCTATAAAGGGGTTACGTCATTTAAATATTACTTGTTTAATAAACAATTTACAGTACTTTCTGATGCTAAGCCTCTTAATCAATATAAAAAGTCAAGTTCATCAGCTGATGTGACAACTAGATGGCTTATGGAGTTATCCCAGTATACATTCAATTTCGAACATATTCCGGGCAAACAAAATGTATTGGCTGACTATCTTAGTCGTTGTCCGACTGTTCCACTAACTCAGGATCTCACTACTAATCCGGACCTTCTTACATCTTTAGAACCTCTACCAATTGTTAATAGCAAAAATGATTTACATAATGATATTCAACCACAATTCTTAGCATCACGGGATAACTTTCAAAATGTTAGCAAAGGCTCTGATCACTTTGTAAACGCTATTGATCAACCAAATACTCAGGATCCTATTTTAGAAATCCTGGACGAGACTATTCTTAAAGAACAGTTGGCGGATACCAAATTAAAGCAAATTATTCAGGATTTGCATAGGGGCAAGAAGGGCAAAAAACTAAAAGGATACTATCTCCACCCTGTGAGCGGTTTTCTTTGCTTTTTCAAGAACTATTCTTATGAGAATACTGATTTGCATAGAGCGGTACTCCCACCTTCTCTCCAGCGAAAAGCTCTTACTATTGCTCACATTTCACATGCTGGTATTCATAAGACTTTGCAGAACTTGCGAAAGCGCTTTACTTGGCAGCATTTTGTTTCTGATGTGTATAATTTTGTCAAATCATGCGAGACGTGCATGTTACATAAACATCATAAAAATAACAAGGCGCCATTTCTGCCAGCTCCTGTTCCTACGGCCCCTAATCAGAAAGTCTCTATGGACATTCTTGGACCTATTAAGAATTCACATCTGCTTACTGTTACCGACCATTTCTCAAGGTATACTGAAATATATCTTCTGAATAATATTACTGCTCAAGCTGTTTCTAAAGCTTTGTTACACTATATTGCCACGCATGGAAGACCCGAGATTTTTTTGAGTGATCAAGGTAGCCAATTTACTAGTGAATTGTTGCACTCTTTGAGTAAATTGCTGGGTATTTATCTCAGACATACGTCTATTTCGCACCCCCAGGCTAATGGAATTTCGGAAAGAGTCAATACTCAAATTAAATCTTCTATAACAACCATGGCTTCTCAGGGTTTTGATATTTTCACTGCTGTAAAGATACATCAGTCGATCTATAATTCCACCATTCATCCGGCAACTAAATTCTCTCCGAATTTTTTACATTTTGGTCGAGAGATAAGTGATATATATTATAACTATAAAGGGAATCAGACATGGAAAATTAGTGGTAATAAAGAAGTTACAAATTTTGCAAAGAGTCTCGAAAAGGTTTACTCACATGCATACTCAAACAATGAAAATAACCGTCAGGACTTATATGCTAAATCCCGTCTTAACAGAAAGTTTTCAAAAATTGAAGTGGGTGATACAGTTTATGTGAAATTTCCAGGTGTGTTTGAGAAGAAAATTCAAGGTCCCTATACTGTACAGAAAATAATCTCTCCATCCCTACTTCAAATTACGTCTCAAGACGATGCCCATGCTTCATCGCTCCTTGTACATACTGATCGGATTGAAAAGTTGCACAGGCGTAAACAGAAATTGAGGTCTACAGGTCCTTACCAGGGTCAACCAGTTACCCCCACTGCTCCTCCTCAAGTACAACTTAGCGCTTTATGCCAGAATTCTAGTGTTTTAAATCCTAATACAAATGTGCAGCCTAGATATGCGCTTCGAGAAAGACGTAAAACATCCAAGCCTTAGAATGATTTTCTTTATTAATCAAGGATTTTTTTGCAGAGTTGTCTTACAGTCTCCACATGTGTGCGGATCGGCTGGCCACCTTTCTTCATGCTTGTGCTGCTGTGACATATATACAGGTGCTCCTCACTGGCCCGAGAGGCGCTTTGTGCGATGTCGTTTCCACCTTTCCTGTAGGACTCTCTCTAATAAGTATCATCAATTTTTATTTTTGTTCTTTTAATCTGTTATCTAAACCCATTGTTTTCTTTACAGTATTTCTAAGTTTGGTTCTCATTTGTATTTCTGTAAATTTAAGTGGTTAAAATTTTATAATTTTAATTTAAAGTTAGTTAAGACCTGTTAAAAATTTTTTTTTGCAAGTTGCATGTTTGGGTTTCTACTGCTGCATTTATACTTTAAATAGTTTTGCTTATAACCGAGTTTTGTTTTTTTTTACTTAATTAAAAGTTGTCCCCTTACCTAGCTGGTTGGAAAAAAAAAAAAGAAAAAAAAGTCCCAGGCGGCTTCTTTGCATTGTTTCATCGATGATAGAAAAATGAGACTGTTTTGTGTAAGATTTATCTGTCTGTAAATATTGAATATAATCTAAGTAGTAATTTATCTCACTCCTGGCAAGGTTCTGTAGGAATTTTGTTTTGTAAAAAGCCCTTTACTGTTTTAAATGTAGGGTTTTACCAGGCTCCTTTACTAAAATGATACCTCTCTGTTACAAAGTTCAAATTTCGTTTGAGCACTTCGGTTTTGCTTGTAATTAACTATTGCTGTCTAAAGTTTTAATTTCCGTATTGTAATTTTAAGCATTTGTATTGTACATTCTGACAAACGGTATGTTTTTCATACCATGCAACTGTTATTCATATTGACTCGACTGCGTACTGTGGTATAACTTTTAAAGTTTTGTATAAGGTTAAATTTTGTTTTTTTTGCCAGGTATAAATGGGGTTGTTTATTTTAAATTTTATGCTGTTTAGATCTAAATTTAAAGTCCTAGGCACTTTTCGGCATTCTTCATAAAGTTTAAAATTTTTACTCTGCAGAGTTACTCTTTATGGTGCACCAGTTCAAAATTTGTTAAATATCTTTGTTTCATTCCGAATAACCTCATTATTTTGTTTACCTATTAAAAATTCTTTTTTTTTTTGCTGTTTGTATATTTTAGCACATTTACAGTTTTTTTTTAATGATCATTTATAATGTCACTTATATATATTCTGATTATTGTTACCTTAAGGAAAAAGAAAAATATGTAAATGCTAATGATCCTTTTTTTTTATTTACAGTATTATAAGTAGCCTTTATGTGTTAACGTACAAGTGTCGGCCAGTGTTGTACCGACTCGCTACTGTGTCTGGATCCAATGATTTTTTTTTTCCCTTCGCGTGCAGGTGTTGTGTGGTTAAATCCATACAACTTACAATCTGTATAAAGAATTTTTTTGTTCGCATTGTCAATATGCACTGCTCTTCAGCTAAATATGTTACTGTAAATTACAAAAATTTATGTGAATGTAAAGACATTGTGGTGGAATACCCCCATTCCGTGTTTTTCTCTTTTATAAAAAAAAAAAAAAAAAAGAAAAAAAAAATGTCTTTATGAGCGTAGGTATTTCCTTCACTCATTCATCCTTTTTTTTTTCTCCGTTGTCCTGGTGTATGTCGTATTCACGACCTATGTACCTTGGTTTATCCCCCCTTTTACTTTGTTTTCCGACTTGAGTTCCTCTGAACTCAAGCTTGGCTTCGCTTTTTGTCCATTCCTCCCCCCTCGCACTTAGTTAGCGGTTACCTATGCGATTCCTTCTTCGCAGTTTTTGCAATCCCCAGTTTAATTACTTTAACTTTTACTTCCCGTTGTCTGCCTGCCACATTTGGCATGCTAGCCTGTGGATGTTGGCGATTCCCGGGTTTTTTTCAATATTTTGGCGCACGATGTTGCAGTTTGCCTTTTCTGGAGTGGCAACCCTTCCGTGCATATAATCCGAGGGTTTCGCTAGTGTCAGCGGCAGAGACAGAGAAAGCCAATCCTTGGTGCTCTTGTGAGGGCAAGTTTTACAGGATGGCGAGCCTTTTTCCAGTGCCTTGCACCTATCAAAAATGTGCTTGGAAAGCCGCTGAATTGGGATTATCTTTATAGGGATTACCGTGACAAAAAAAGGTGACATTTGGATTTTTCTTAAATACGTTTTTATACCTTATCTAAATTGTACTAAGTTATTTTATGTCTGCTGCATAAGTGTTCTAATTTTGCTGACTGAAATGTATGTCGTCAAACTTAGTTGAACAACAATTCAAGTATTTATCTCCCCTTGATTTAATTCCACCACGGTGCCTAAAATATAGTTTGGAATGCAATTAAGTTTTAAATAAATTTTTATGTTCGAACGAACTACATGTCTTGAGTCACTTCATATTTGACCACAGTTTTAATCTTAACCCACGGAAGTAAAACTTTGCTTATACCTGAGTTATTTTTGGAAAGTATTTGAATTATTAAACACAACGCAATTTCTCAGCCATCCATTTTTGGCATTTTACGATCACATGTTTTACATTTTTTAAATTGGGTCTACCCATTGACTTTTAGTTAACGTTGATGGTACAGGCAGAACCAACCAATCAAGACATAACAATTATAACTTCATTTAAACATCATCGGCCTTCATTCTAACACAACATGTACCATTGACAAAATGTAAATGTCTATAAGACTTTTTTTTAAACCAACATTAAGTTTTAATATTAAGCTATTCAACATTGATTAAAAAAATGAATTATTTAACAATTCACTGCCGAGCACATCAATTAGTATTACAATATTTTGCATGTTTATATATTGCATATGCAAAAATATATAATCAATATTTAAATTTATCAATTTAAAACCCCAAAATCTACAGATGTAACTGTAAAACAAAACATTTTTTTTTCTGCAAATATTAGAAAATGAAAACATTTATCTTTGTATGAAATATAAATGACAAAACTAATATATCATTGTCTTTATAAAGATGATTAGTTTAACAAATTTCGGCCAGGTATTACAATTTTCTGATTTTCTCTAATGGATTCACAAATGATTAATGTACATTGAAAGTAATTTCAAAATAATATTTAAATAAACTTAATTAAATATTTAATTAACAAAATAAATATCTTTTGTATGCGTCAGTTCATTTTGTTTCCTTTTAAATAAGAATCCAATAACACAACTTATTGGTACTTTCGCAAAATTTTAATATCTATAAGATTTTCTTTGTTTTAAAGTCAATATAATATTTTAATCTAAAATCATGCTGCACTAACTTTAAAAAAAATCATTCAACATTAAATTGTGCAATTTAATGATCGACTATGCTAAAATTACATTATTTTACATCCATATTTATTGCATATAAAAATATATAATCAGCGCCTTATAGTTACTGTTAATTTTTCAAAAAAGAAAGTGTAAATTATGACAGATAAATGTCAGATTTTTCATTATTATAGTATAATATTTTTATTATTTTATATAACGACTTTATAATTAACAGTAAATAGAAAATCATATTTTTTTCGCCAAAGAATTGTTCTTAGTAAGATTTTTTTTTAATCTTTCCTTTATTTTCTGTCATAACTGGACCGAAGTGGAAACCTTCAAACTATACGTGTAAAAAATAAACGAAACTGAAAAATAGCCACAAGCGTAGAATGTTCTTAGGAGAAATTTACAAGATCGGCTTTTATTTTTAAATCTAGCACTCAAGGATTTGAAATAAAAAAAAAATAGATTCCGGCCTAAAGAATTTTCCTGTTGATAGTGAGATTAAATAATGTTGATAATTTCTATTGTGAAATATTTAATAATATATGCTGTTTTTATTATTAAGGGGAGACATGAATGGGATATCACACTCACTTATATTAATTTTATTTTAATTTTTTACACTCACTTATTATATTTATTATATATAACTAAACTTTATTCAAGTTTTCAGAAATACAATATTTCATGCGTTTGATAAAACGGTGCCAGAATATCGCACAAATTAGACAATCTAAGTTCTTTAGCTATTTCAAAATTGCTATGCTTCACTTAAAAAACACATTAATTCCTAAAGTGCTCGAACGATTTCAAGAAGAAAGCAAGTCAGAAGTGGCAATCCAGAATCATTATTCTATATAATACACATCAATACTTCCATAAAAATGAAACATAGCAGCGTTATCGGTTAGGTATTTTACAATAAAATAAAGTCTGCATCAACTTATTTCAAGCTCTAACTGAATCTGAAAATTGATGAAATTCCGTGTATCAGTATTTGAGATAGAATTATGACAGAAATTTAAAAAAAAAGAATAAACGCACTACCTTTTAGTATAAAAACGAAAGAATACTAATTTATATCAAGGACAGACTGAATTTAAAGTTTTATAAAAATAATTGCATTAGTTCCAGAAAGAGCTTTTGTGATAATCATGAATAATACCGCACATCAGTGCCCCCTGTTATGCGATTTACACTAAGACGTAATGAGAAACATTATATATAAAGGACAAAAGAAATCTAAAGTTTCGTGAATATTCATTAGTTCTTGAGGTATAACTATTGTGGAAATTATGAAAAAGACAACATAGCTGAGCCACCTGTGGGTTGATATATACCAAAAACTAATCAGATCTAGTTTATATCAAGGTCTAACATAATCTAAGTTTTGTTAAATCCGTGCATTAGTTCTTGAGATAGAACGCCTAAAAATTTATGTCACATTCAGACAGACAGACTTACTGACAGAGTCATAGACTCACAGACAGACATTTTGTAAAAACAGATTTTTTAGAATCTGTGATATCTAAAACGTGCAAATCCCTCAAAAACCGGAATACAAAAATTTTCAAAAATTTAATACTTTTTTCTTGTAATGTAACGGAAGGACACCCAACGTGGGGGTGAAATGAATACATAACTCGAGATATAGGTTAAAACCAGTTTACTTAAACTGTTAGGGCTCAGGGGGAAGTGGAGCTTTCAGTTCATTAATTCCAACAACTAGTCATAATACTAAAAGATTAAACTCAAAAATATACTCACAGCTCCGGCACTAGACTTAGTCGGGGCACTCCAAATAAACTTCTCACTTCGGCTAAACTGCTAGATAAAAGCTTTATTAGACAGCCCTTGGCTGTGAAACACTCTTTATCAACTTTGAAATACTCAACGTAATTAATACTATCTCTTACCAACGGCAATCTCCTTGAATAGCTCTGCTCTAAATAAACTAAGTCGGCAAATGCTGCTGGCGGCTCAGTGCAAAACTCCACACACTACTAGCTGAATTACGCTGCTTCTCACCCTCTAGCTGGCTTGCGCCGCTACACACACACTCCTTCACACTCAAAGCTTTTATATGCTGTAAACTGAGATACTATAAATTTGCATATTGCTTCTAACCGCGAAATAACTTGTAGAACCGAGGAAGACACAGATGCTCTAGAAAGTTAAAGTAAAAGAGAGGATAGATGTCGCTTCCAAACTACAAATGTTAAATCATTGACGTCACGATCTCACATAAATGCTAGAGTGCCTTTATCACAAAGGTCACTCCCTCACAGTAAAAATAGAAGACAGTAAAAATTTTGATGGTAACATCATCACGAGAAGTTGATTTAACATCATCACAAAAATTTTCAAGAGGCATTTAAAATCTATAGCTTTTTTTCTCATTCTCGATATTTTTTCTCGTTATTTTCTTATGATCGGTATATTTTTCACACTATTTCATTTCTTATAACAGTTGTAGAAAAAAATTCTCTTTCAAAAAATAAACATGACTTTTTAGAAAAAAAAACCCATTTGTAAACATTCACTTATGATTTTTTTATATGATATGGCAAAAACCTTTTTTAAACCATTTTTTTAAATAATCTAAATTGCCTTTTTCTGAATCAGAAAAGTGCTCGAAAAAGTTGTTAATTTGAAAATCTGAAATCAATTTGAATTATAAAATTGTGCGAAAAGACTCTTTTAAATCATCATTAAAAAAAAATCATTTTATTTCATTTTTACGAAGAAAGAAATTAAAAATTAAAAGATAAAGCTTCAGAAACTTTGTTTCAAGCTTGATTAAATAATATTAAAATATATATATTTCTATTTCCACAGGAGTTATTATCTTACTTACGTTTCATTTAATTCAGAAATGATAATGTCTATCTCCAAAGAAAACATTTAAAAAATAAACATAGAAATAAAATATTAGTGAAATAAATGTAAAAATTGAAGCTGGTGTAATACACAATTGAAATGAAAAAAAACTTCTTTAAACACCATAAAATAAGTTAACTGCGCAAGGCCTTTCGAAAGAACTTAGTCTTTCTTCGTCAGGCGAAAAAAAAAAACGTGCGTCCACAATGAATGTAGCGGCACGAATGAAGGGGAATGCGGGAGGAAGAGGGAGCAAGCAGAAGGAACAGCCAATAGGAAAGAAGAAGGCAACAGCCAATCATGGAAGAGCATAAACAAAACTAGATAGACAATGAAGGAGAGGAAAGGAAGAAGGGGGGAAGGGAAATGGGAAAAAAGCGGGGTAAATTAAAAAATTAACTAAAAGGAGAGATTAAAATGTACGCAAAAAATATATAAATTAGTAATTAAAAAAAATAAATAAATAAATAATAAATAAATAAATAAATAAAAATAAATAAATAAATAAAAATAAAAAAATAAAAATACATAAAACAAAAAATAGTTTACAATTAAGACACACATGAATAAACCTGAAAAATTGTATACATAATATATATATATAAAAAATAATAAAAATTAAATAATAAACTTAATTATGAAGCAGTGCTGAAAAGATTCTTCCAGGCAACGGAGAGGGTTTTAGAATCAGATTTATCATTAACAATAATATCCCGATTAATATAATCCCGATTATTTTATATATATATATATTTTGTATACAATTTTTCAGGTTTATTCATGTGTGTCTTAATTGTAAACTATTTTTTGTTTTATGTATTTTTTTTTATTTTTATTTATTTATTTATTTTTTTTTTTAATTACTAATTTATATATTTTTTGCGTACATTTTAATCTCTCCTTTTAGTTAATTTTTTAATTTACCCCGCTTTTTTCCCACTTCCCTTCCCCCCTTCTTCCTTTCCTGTCCTTCATTGTCTATCTAGTTTTGTTTATGCTCTTCCGTGATTGGCTGTTGCCTTCTTCTTTCCTATTGGCTGTTCCTTCTGCTTGCTCCCTCTCCCTTCCGCATTCCCCTTCAGTCGTGCCGCTACATTCATTGTGGACGCACGTCTTTTTTGCGCCTGACGAAGAAAGACTAAGTTCTTTCGAAAGGCCTTGCGCAGTTAACTTATTTTATGGTGTTTAAAGAAGTTTTTTTCATTTCAATTAGTGAAAGAGTTACTATAAGAAATAAGTGTATAATTATTCTTGTATTAATAATCAAATTAATCTATATTTTTTGTTTATCACATTCTCATAAAATGTTTGTTTTAAATTATCACAATAAACATCGAGTTATATATATCTTTCAGAAAAGAAAACTTTGCACAAACTTTGCATGTTTCAACGTAATGCATGTTTTATCTAATCAATTTGCATAAAATCGTACATTGTTCATCAACATACAAAGCACAGTATAAAAATATGATTACTTACTAACAGGCGTGTTTAAGTCTGTTAAAACATGCACCTTGCTATTAGATCATCCATAAAAAAAGAAAAAAAAAAGAGGGGGGCAGTCTGTACTCCAGCGGACGAGTTTTACCATGTAAATTATATCTGTATTTTATTGTAACTAAAAAGTAATGTAACCTTTTTTTAGACCTTAATAAAGGCGACCAGGAGGGATACTATGCTCTACAGACAAGGCTTTCTTGTCTGAGCAGTCCCTCTTAGGCATTCAAATAGTTAACAGGCGTGTTATGCTGTGAAAGTTAGGAAAGTCTATCGTAGTTCATTTTTTCTCCAATTCAGTGTGTTCAAATCAATGTGCAGTTTCAGAAATGTACTTACTTTTAACTAAGGTATTAAAAGGTTTACCATGTTATAATCGAAATATTTTCATTTATTATATATATTATGATTATTTTCTTTTTTTTTGTAATTATTATCGTGTGAAGTACATAAAATGTGTTTTTTTTTTCATGCATAATAAATATAATGCATTTTAGTTGATAAACAGCACAAAAATTGTTTCCAGTGGCTTTCTTTTAGAATTCGAAATCTCATGGTCTTTTATACAAGCTCATCAAATTTGGTTATGTTTCGTCCAATACTTTACTCACTAGAGGGCTCTGAAAACCTCACGTTATTTAATAACCACCCTGTATGTTTGCATGACATTCGTACGGTTTCGTTACGAGAAATTAATTTTACACTATAACCTATTTTTTCTTTGCTTATTATTCGTTTATGAAGTCACCATTCAATGATGTGATTGTTATTTTAATTTAGCAGAGAACTGATAATATATTAAATCATTCCTGAAATTCAATACTTTCCTGCACACTTTATTAAAACATTAATTCATCTTACATAACATTTTCGTAGAAAAAAAAAATCAAGCGCTTCCACGTAATCAAATTATAAAATTATGTGGAAGCTATAAATGATTCATTTTCAATTTTTATAATTAACAAGTTGAGTTCCACATCAGTCACTGGTGGCTGATGCTGTACTTTTCGTTTAAGCCACCTCTTATTATAATTCTCTAATAAATAAAAGTTTAGTAATTTTTAAAACAATATTTAATAACTAGAAGATAGCCTGTCAAAATGACGTGTTTCCATTTTTAAAAAGATGATAAAACAATACAACAACTTTAGTCAATCGTAGCCACTTTAGGCTTAAACAATTTTGAAAAATACAAAGATTGAACATGAGGGAAAAATCTAAAAAAAAAATCAATAGAAATCTCCATTTAAAGTTATAACAAAACTATCTGGTGGATGGGGGGGAACTGTAATGAACAAATGGTAAATGCATAAATTTTAAAAGAATAAAGTAAGATAAAGTATCAATTATAAAAGAATACATTATGAAACTACAGCCAGAAAATATTTTAAAATACTGAGAGAAAATAATAAAAATATCCAAAATGTATAAAATTTTTTACCATTTTGGCAATTTTCAGACGAATATGAGAGGGTAGCCAAATTATTAATTGAATGAATAAAATAATGGCACAGATTATGGAGCTAATGAATTTCACTCACAAAATTACAGTAATTATTTCACAAAAAACATGCAAGTTAACATGCATTAATGATGCAAAACATGCTCTAATAATGCTATTTTTAAACATTTGTGAATTAACTATTTTATACCATTAGCTAATACTTAAAAAAAATACTTTAAAACATCGAAAACAAATGTCAACAATAAAGATTAAACAATCGTGATTCGTTATGTGACAATGAAGTTATTCACGGCTGTAACAAAATAAATAAACAAAAAATAAATAAATAAATAAATAAATAAATAATGCAGCACGAACATAAAAATTCTAACAATATTGTATTTAAAACGCATTTTCGCTTTTCTTAAATAAAAAGTTTTAATTAAACACTGTTGAAAATTTGACTGTTTTGCTGCATCGTCATTGCACAGCTTTTATAGAAAATGATTACTTTACCGTATTGCACTGTTAAAAATTTGACCCATTTGTTGCAGCGTCACTCCACAGCTTTTATAGGATATCTCTTTTATGACCAATGAGATTGCTCCATATCACTGTAAAGTAACCGCTTTATATAAAAGCAGTGGAGTGATGCTGCAGAAAATGGGTCAAATTTTTAACAATTGCTGCAGCATCACTACAACGCTTTTATAGAAAACGGTTACTTTGTGTGTGTTACTTACAGTGTATTCTATAAAAGCTGGGGAGTGATGATGCAGCAAAAGGGTGAAATTTTTAACAGTGTACTGCTAAAAATTTGACCCATTTATGCAGCGTCACTCCACAGTTTTTATAGGATGTCTCTTTTATGACCAATGAGAATACTCCATAACACAGCACAGTAATCGTTTTCTATAAAAGCGGTGGAGTGATGCTGCAGCAAATGAGTCAAATTTTTAACAGTGTGAATATTGTGTTTGAAATAGGGAAAAGATTTCAAAGCACAGAAAAATGTAGTGACGTCATTTGCAGCCCAAACTACAAATCTGACAAATGAGAACGCTCCATTACGACTCTGGAACGTTTGCATTAGACAAAAAATTGATAGCCTTTAAAATCGGAGATAACTTTTCGCAGTGGAATTTGTCATTGGTCATAATAAGTGTTTTTTCTCGTGGATGGTTTGACCCCGGAATCGTTATACACGGAGGGATTTTATATATATAATTACGTAAAACGATATATATATTTTTTTGTTTTATATAACATTTTGCTCTGCCAGATGCCGGTGACTAACCTGAGAATCAGCATGAATTCACGTGATAATGAAATACTGAAAACTCAGTTAAAATTCTGCTACTTTACCACAGTTGCATCATTTTTAGTTTTAGTTTTATCAATGAAAAAATAATTTTGCATTTCAAGCTAAACATTATGTTGTTTTCACCTCTACAGACTTTAGATACGGATTTTTTATCCATAACCACCATGAATAGAAATTTTTAAACTATACGTACTAAGTAATAATTGTTGGGAACAACTCTTAACGTATTCCAACGATATCATTTGTATTAATAGTGTAAAAATATTCTTTGCAATACTTTCATATTTCCCTGGAAAATGCATAAATGATTTAGAAAAAATATTTATTGAAATAAAAAATTCATCATATAGTTGTTACTAATTTAAATATTGCGTAATCTAATAATTGTGTATAATAGTATTACACGATATCTCTTATTGATTAAATGGAGAAACATTTAATTATATAGAAGTTCCATTCATGCATTTCAAGCAAAAATATTTCAAGATGTTTAGTGATTTTAAATAGGATTATTATATTACTATATTGAAGAAAAACATTGAGCTACTTCAAAAAATTTCTTTCTCCCCTGAGAGGAATTATTTAAAATTTCCATTAAACGGACTTTCCCTGCATTTTCCCTTCGTCTGCATGAAGTTGTCTAAGAAAGAAAATTAATTTCCAAAAATGAATATTTTATGGGTTAGTTTAAAACGCGATATCCTGTCAAATTTTCCCTCAAAATATATTAATTTCTTTCGAGATGGAGTTCACTTTTTAAAATAATATTTCGCTTTAATTTCCATTAAATTTAATATATTTTTTAGTTTCCGATAGAGTTAACTAACCAACAAGTGATTTTAATTTAAATAGTATTTCTATGAAAATGATATCTGTGAATAGAATACTGCATATTATACTAATTCATTAATGATTTTTTAAGGAAAATGTTTACATCATAATTAACAAATAGTTACACAGCAAAGAAGCTTATATTAGATTTTTATTACTTTGCCGATAATGTAAGATGTAGGTATTTTACAAAATTATTGATTTGCCTTGTAAATGTATTTTTATAGATTCCTGTATTAAAAAAATCAATATGCATCTGAAAAAGTAATACATAAGGATTTATAATAAAATTTCAATAACATTGCTCAATAATTCCTTATGGAGTTGCAGGGTTATCCAAGAATATATATATTTTTAATTAAGTAAGAACGATTGTGTAAGAAAATGTATCGTAAACACTTTGTGTTTCTTGCATATTAATAAAAAAATAAAATTATAAAGAAAAATAAAAACTAATAAAATAAAAAATGCTTATACTCAAGTTGGCCGATTAATCGCACTAATAATATTTTACATATTAAATGTAGTTAACTTATTGGAAAATTGTCTTCTTAAGAAAGCATTTACAGTACTTTGGCACTAAACATAGTGCCAATTTTGTTCAAATAATGTATCATGCATAAGGTCATAACAGCATACTGGCATGTGCGGATAAAACTGCACAAACGGGACAATAGTCTTTCTGCATAATTTAGAAACTATGTTATGCGTCATAATTTTTACTACTTAAAGCTAAAATTTTTGTTTTTCATGGATTTTGACAGAACTTGTACTGTTCGATATATTTCATAGACAGACTTTATAGTTAGATAAAGCTTTCATTGGTGGCAGAAAGAAATAAAATATCAAAACTGATAAACAAAATATAGTAAAAAATATTATAAAAATTTAAAATCTGCAATATTTAGTAGTTAAAAAATCTGCAGTTCCGAAAACTGTAAAACTGAAATTTCATTTAAAATTTGTATATGATGGCTCCAGGAATTATATTGTTTAATCCATATCGTATGTAATATGAGGCATTCAGAAGTTAGTCTGATTAGCTCCATCAAATAAAAATGCACTTTTTAAATAGTTAAAGTTGTATATTTATAAACTACTTTTTTCACTATATTTACATTGTACACATTAATTATCTTATAACATTCTAGTGTTCACTTAAAAAAAAGTTTTTTACCTGTGTTCTGTATTCCGGAATGTGAGGGTCTGATTGAAAATAATTTTTAAATGTGCACAAGTTTCAAAGATAATTAATTAATTTTACAAAGTTCTGTAATTTAGCTTCAATGATAAAAATTTCAAATACCTTTCATTATTTCTAATCCATTAAACGGTAATTTAAATGATTACATTATAAGCCAAGTTTTGTAAAGCAGAACTCTTTATAGATATCCTTATGCCCATGAAATAACATTACTGTTTCATTCTAGATTCTGAGTTACAAATAACTCGTAATTAGTTGCACTTTCTATTGATCTTTTTACAGTTAAAACGTTTCGAGCGTTTTTATTACTAATATATATAATTGTAAGTAAATATTTTACTATCCCTGATGAGTTCAGTATTTGTCTATTTTAAACTGTTGTACCTTATAAAACGTAATGTTCATTAACTAGTTTTATTCTATCTCCAATGAACTACGTTTATAATTGCGAATTTCGAAAGCATTATTATTATGCATAGTTATTTGCTAATAGAAGTACCTGCAAGCTTGATACAATAATTTTAATAATGTAACATTTTCCTAATTTAACTCATTTGCATACAAATTATATATTTATTCACTTATTTTAAGATATTGTTTCTTGTTTCAAGGACATATATCACATTTCCTCCTAGAACATTCGTTACATTAAATAATAACCGAATCTTATAAAAACAAATATATTTTCAAAAGTTTAAAAAAATGATTAAAAATTAAATAATAACTGTTTTTAGATCAGACATATAAAATAATGCAAAGATATATGTTTATAACTAAATTTTAAGATATGGAATATATTCAATCCTCGGAAGTACAATAATAATAAAATGACCAAAATCGTACTAAAGTGTAGAAAGAATAAACATTTTTTTGTAAATTGCATTTCACTTAGAATATGTTATTAAATCAACTGTTATGTTTCTTACTTTTATCAAGATAATGATTAAAGTAAGTTAAGTTTATGTTGTTGTGTAAATGTTTCACATATAGACCGGGAGGTGGCAGCACTAAAAATCAGTTAATTGAGTTTACGCATACAAATCTAGGATTACAGTCCCTAGCCAAATTATTAGACGCACTCCCTTTTCCTTGTGTCGAATCATATTACTAGCTTCATAGAAATATTATTGTGTGAATAACTGCAATTAATTATGTACATCATTTGTAGGATTATAATAAATAGAAAACATGCCTATGACTTTAAAACTCTTTCTTTTTACAAATTAAATGAAAAATGGCTGAAATTGCAAAATTGATAACTTGAAGCTAAAAAAATGTCAATATTTTTTGGAGATTCTTTTGGCGGCTATTAGTGCCTCTATTATTCGCGGCATGCTGTTAATACAAAATTGAAGAGTTTCTTGTATGCGTGGGTGATGATTCCAGATATGGATAAGATTTTCTATGAGCTGGGTTTTGTTTGTTATGACTGCTTAGTCAATCCTCCAGACCAATATAAAGAGGTTTTCAAAATCGGTTTATTCTAAAGCTAAAATGATGGTTTCCAAATGTAGAACCATTTGTATTTTTGCAAGGTAAATCTTTTTGCTACATAGCACGATCCGTCAAGGTCTACTTTCAATAAAAAAAATATCCCTGTGTTGAACTGCTCCCGGTAATTCATCAGACATGAATACCATTGAAAATGTTTGGGAGCTAATGAAAAAACTGGACAAAGAGCTCATAACGAGCAAAACACAGCTCATAGAAAAACTTATCCTTCTGGATATATCACTCACACATGCAAAAAACATTTCAATTTTGTACTAACAGCATGCCATGAAGAATAGAGGCACTGATTGCCGCCAAAGGAGACTCCAAAAAATATTGACATTTTTTTGAATTTCATGTTTTAAGTTTTACAATTTTAGCAATTGTTAATTTAATTTACAAAAATAAATAATTTTAAAGTCATGGGCATGCTATCATGGGCAGTTTATTATAATCCTACAGATGATGTATATAATCAATTGTAACAATTGGCATAGTAATATCTCTATGAAACTTGTAATAGGATTTGACACAAGAAAATATGAGTGCGTCTAATAATTTGGCCAGGGACTGTAGTTAAATCTCGATTCTCATATTAAAATTCTGCCGGTCTGCCGTATCTTGGTGGTAAACACTTAAAAACCTGATTCTAACGGCTGACTCGTAGCGGCTGACAATTATGCTTTCCTGCACCCAAAAGTATGAAAATATGCAGGAATGGGAGCAGGAAAATATAATGGCAAACCTATGATTCAACTGCTAAAATCGAGTTTTTAGTTGTTTTCCACCGAGATATGAATTGGCGTTCCGACCGATTGCGTTTTAATATGCGAATCGAGATTTAATTAATCTTAGATTTTCTTCAATTTTCGTGAACTCTGTGAGATGGTTATCTGTTTTGCCTCCTCTAGGTTTTGTATACTCCGTTAACAATATTCTACATAAGACTTGATATGAAATTTTATAGTCAGCAAAAAACAAAATAAGATCTGCTCAAAAATTCAGAAAAAAATCAACTGAATTTTTTTCATTGATTTTTAAATATTGAAAATACACCGATTTCAGATGTTTTTAAACACAAGGTATGTTTTTCAGAATCATCGATAACATTGAAATGATTATTGTACATTTTCGTTTTTGGTTACATTTTCCTCCACTAGATTTACATTTTTTTATCGTATGGTGTTATTCTCTGTAAATATGATTTTAAATACCGTTCTATGTAAAACTAATACAGTAGAACCTCGATTAACCGAGAGTTCTGTTAACCGAGCCAATAACGAAAACTTATCTATTTATTTTATGTTTTTTTTCTGCAAATGAGTCTTGAAAAAGATACACTTTATAATTCAATGTCCGTACTACATTCCTTGTGGATTCAAGGACTATTAGTCATACTCAAGTTGTTCAAACAATAACAACTGCCTTAAATTATTTAGTGCAAAGACGATATGTTACACTGTTATATCTTCTGTTATACAAAAAAATGGCGTGATTGGACAGCCAGCCATTCATAAAAAATCTAGACCTTCTACAATGAATTTTATAAAGTAATGTAATTAATATTTTTTTAGATTTCTTTAATTTCTGAAAATGAATCTTTCAACATTTAATTCAATATTGTTTATTTTTACTTTCTTCTATCTTTACAAGAAGAAAGTATTGGACTCATGAAAATTTTCGACTTCCGGTTTTCGACGGATTTTTACGTTTTAGAAGGTCTTGAACGCGTTTTGACTATTTTTAGAAAATGTCTGTCTGTGAGTCTGTCTGTATGTGACAAAAAATTTGTGGGCGCTCTATCTCAAGAACTATGGCTCGAAATTTAATAAAATTTTATATTCAGTTAGACCTTGATATGAATTAGTGCCTATTGATTTTTGGTGAAAGTTGGCCGGCAGGTGGCGCTGCTATACTACGTTTTTCATGATTTTCATGATAGCTATATCTCAAGAACTAATGCACAGAATTTCACCAAACTTCAAATTCCGCGATACCATGAAATATATAGCCGCTGATAAGGTTTTGGTGTAAACTGTCTTATAGGTGGCGCTGCTATGCTACATTTTGCACGATTTTTGCGATAGCTATATCTCAAGAAATAATGCAGAGAACTTCATGAAATTTTAGTTTCTTTTACACTAGAATATTAACATAATTAGACGCTGATTACATTTTGGTATTAAGCTTGCAACAGGTGGTGCAGCTATGCTGCATTTTGCACGATTTTTCCGATAGCTATATCTCAACAACCAACGCACAGAATTTCATCAAACTTCAGATTTTGTTACAAAATGACATATAACATAACTACGCGATGATTACGTTCTGTTATAAATCCTTCAACTGATGGTGCTGCTCTGCTTTATTTTACAGGAATTTTTTAAACTAGCTATATCCCAAGAACTAATGCACAGAATTTCATCAAACTTCAGATTCTTTTACACCAAACATAATTAGACGCTTTTTTACGTTTTGGCATAAATTGTCCAAGATATGGTGTTGGTGTGCTACGTTTTGAAATTTTTTTGTTATAACTATATATCAAGAACTAATGGACTAAATTCCACCAAATTTCAGATTCTGTTAGGTCTTGACATCAATAGATGCTTATTAGGTTTTAGTATAAATTACCCAACATGAGGCACATGCTCATGAGCTCATTTTCTCAGAATATTAATTAAATTTTGCGTTTTAGGCTTTTCGGATACCAGAAGATACCTTATTAGGCTAGGTCAAATGTTTGAGGAAATTCGATAGTAGGTAACTTTGGGGTCACCACGTTTTTTTTTTTTTTTTTTTTTTTTTTTTTTTTTTTTTTAATATTAAAATATACTTATGAGATAGAAGAAAGTTTCGGGATTGACACATACAACTAGTTTTCAATTTGGTTTTTAAAATTTACTACTATTAGATGATTTCTTCTTTAAATTTGTCCAATTTTACACGTGTTCATTTTAAGATTATATAAAAGTTTTGTTGTCTTTTATTCTAAGAATTATTAAATTCTCGAAAACAATACACAATTTCTATTAACCGTGATTTCCGATATCCGAGGTACTGGCCGTCCCAATTATCTCAGATAATCGAGGTTGCACTGTATAATGTTCACCTGTAATTTTTTATTCAGCAAGAGATAAGACAATTTAAGCCAAAGATTTCTGAAATAAAAGATCATAACTATGAAGCAATGTCTTGAATCCAAATAAATATTCAATTGTAAATCTTGGTTTATTTTCTGAAGTTTTTACATAATTTTATGACTATTTTATGGGCCAATGCACATAGATTATATTTTCCTTGTGACACAGATTTCTGTATAATAGAAGAATCATGATCTGCCGAAAAAAGAGTAACAGCGGTATCGGGCTATTGATTGAAATGTTAGAGAGAAATATTATGGGGTGTAGTAATAAAATAAATAAATTTTAGATAATAGATACTTCAGGGGGGAATAATATATTTTTTCTGTGTCCTGCAGTTTAGTGATTTTTATTGTCTAAATTTTGATTCATGGAAAATATGTTATTATGTTACTGATGTAAAGTAATTTTGTAATAACATATACAGGGTGATTCAGCTCGTCGGTGACAAACTTTAAGGATCGATAGAGCACACCTAGACGAACATTTTTGAATAGGGAATGTAGGGTCCCTGACGCGATGGTAAGGCGCTAGGCGCTTTCGAAAATTTGGGTGCCGAAATTCGAAACGTCATAAAAACTAGGGAAATGGTTAGATTTTCTTGCTTGTTGCGTCGAAATGATTCTGTTTGTTTAGACTTTCTTCAGTACCAATTTGATAAGCGTATCTCTTAAAACATGGATAGGGGGCGCTGCAGACTTTGGAGAGCTAGACAACAACTTTAAGCCCGTTATTTTGATAATTTAACACATGCTCGCCAAAGTTTATACTCTAACTTAAAGTTTGAACCCAAAAGTAGAGCCCTGCAAAAAGCGTAAGAGCCGGAATAAAATGTCAAAGTACAGGGTGGTCGAAACTCGAAGGCTCCTAAGAGATAAACAAACAGATTTCTTGACTTATGGCATGCATTTTCATGATTCTGTTTGCTGGGGCTCTCTGAAACTCAGTTGAACGGTACAAAAAGAAACATCGATAGGGGGCGCTTTGGGCAAAAAACATAATTCGTTGACATTTCGGACGCTAACTGGAAACGGGGCGCTACGATCAGTTAGAAACAAAACAAGAGAGTAATTTACTTATCATAAGAAGCTATTAAAACTGCAGTTTTTTTTTTTTTTAACAAACATAGCTGGTTTCAATCATGCACAATGCGCGCAATAAAATTTACATAAGGTGCTTTTTGCTGATTTATGCAAATGATATCGTACCATATCGATATGCAAAAGATACGTAATGCGTAGACGACAACGCGAGATGACGTAGTTGTATGCGCAGACACGTCTTTTGAACGTGCGGTACCTACTTAAGCTTCGGGTTACTTGTCTGCAGATCGGTAGTAGGATGGAAAGGTACACAAACTCTGAATTGGCTGACATGCATTTGGCGTATGGCGCTGCTGGTTGTAATGGACGAGCCGCTCAGCGGTTGTACGCCGAGCGTTACCCCAACAGGCAAATCCCCTACCATGCCTTCTTCGCTCGAGTACACCAGAGGTTGTCCACAACGGGATCTTTCGACGGAGGCAGGCCTGAACGGGAGCGATCAGTGAGCACCCCCGACAACGAAGAGGCTGTGCTTAACCTGGTTGAGGACAACCCAGGTCTTAGCACGAGAGATATCGCCAGACATGTTGGCATTTCGCAAGCAACTGCGTGGCGCATCTTACGTTCCCGGAATCTGCACCCCTACCACATCCAGCGGGTGCAGTTGCTCAGAGAGCAGGATTTTGGCCCTCGAGTGGAATTCTCAAGATGGTACTTGGCGATGAGATCCAGGGATCCCCGTTTTGTAAACAGCATTTTGTTTACGGACGAGTCCACCTTCAGCCGGGAGGGAATGTGGAACGCCCACAACTGTCATGTGTGGTGTGATGAAAATCCACATGAAACCAGAAGCCGAGCAGCCCAGGAGCGTTTCTCAGTAAATGTGTGGGCCGGCATTCTGGTTGCCTCATTGGCCCTTATTTGTTACCTGAACGGCTGACAGGTGGAAATTACCTGATTTTCCTGGATCAAGTGCTGCCGCAGCTTCTGGAGGAGGCGCACGTACCCGAAGGTTCGCGTCGCCAGATGTGGTTCCAGCACGATGGAGCTCCGGCCCATTACACGAACGACGTGCGTCTCCATCTAAACGCAAGGTATGGCCAGCGGTGGATCGGGCGTGGGGGTCCAGTTCACTGGCCTGCCCGATCACCAGACCTCACCTGCTTGGATTTCTTCCTTTGGGGTTACCTGAAGGCCGAGGTATACCATACACCTGTCAGCAGTGCTGAAGAACTTGTGGCGCGCATTGTGGCAGCTGCAGGGCAGATCAGAGATACTCCTGGCATTGTTGGAAACACACACTCCTCAATGCGACGGAGGTGCGAAGCCTGCATCATGGCCCAAGGTCGAAATTTCGAGCATCTTCTGTAGTGTTATTTTTTGTAAATAAATTTCCAGTATCATTGATGTTTTTGGTCTAAATTTATTCAGAAGTGTTGAGCAGAGGTAGAAAATGTGTTTTCATTATTACTAACTGATCGTAGCGCCCCGTTTCCAGTTAGCGTCCGAAATGTCAACGAATTATGTTTTTTGCCCAAAGCGCCCCCTATCGATGTTTCTTTTTGTACCGTTCAACTGAGTTTCAGAGAGCCCCAGCAAACAGAATCATGAAAATGCATGCCATAAGTCAAGAAATCTGTTTGTTTATCTCTTAGGAGCCTTCGAGTTTCGACCACCCTGTACTTTGACATTTTATTCCGGCTCTTACGCTTTTTGCAGGACTCTACTTTTGGGTTCAAACTTTAAGTTAGAGTATAAACTTTGGCGAGCATGTGTTAAATTATCAAAATAACGGGCTTAAAGTTGTTGTCTAGCTCTCCAAATTCTGCAGCGCCCCCTATCCATGTTTTAAGAGATACGCTTATCAAATTGGTACTGAAGAAAGTCTAAACAAACAGAATCATTTCGACGCAACAAGCAAGAAAATCTAACCATTTCCCTAGTTTTTATGACGTTTCGAATTTCGGCACCCAAATTTTCGAAAGCGCCTAGCGCCTTACCATCGCGTCAGGGACCCTACATTCCCTATTCAAAAATGTTCGTCTAGGTGTGCTCTATCGATCCTTAAAGTTTGTCACCGACGAGCTGAATCACCCTGTATTTATTTTTATAAAAAAATGTCCAATTAAAAAAATAATAATGGGTTAAAAAAATATTTTTCAGTTTTATAAAAATAATTTAAGATTTTAAAGGTACATTTTTGACACATAAAGGACTCAATGAACAAAATTGAATCTATCAATAATTTGATCGATTCGCATGACAAAATTTGGTAAATTTTAATTATAAAATTAAATGTTTAAAATAGATCTTCTCGTACTAATTTACACATTGTGAGCAAAATTTTGTTTTCAACTATTCTTAAAAGTATGCTGCGTAATTTTATATATCGTATTTAGCATAAACTAATATGTTAAGTAATACAAAAATAGCAAATACATCAGAAGTTACTGTAAAAACTGATTATTTTTAAATACTTTTTATTTTATTTATTTATTTATTTATTTATTTATTTATTTATTTTAAATTTTTAACATGTAAAGGAAAAAAAACTTTATTGTAAATCCGACAGTTAGTTATTTCAAATAGACCATGTGAAACAACCCAATAGCCCTTATTATTTCCCCCAATTTTAACTTTCCATGTCTGAGTTAAATGGTTGTAACAAACACGGTAATGATATTCCGTTTTAACTTTTTAACCCCACAATCCTAAAAAAACAGTTTGCCGTTGATTAATATAATATTCTTTTGTGCTTAATGGCTTTATTAAAATGTACTAAAGTGTTAAATCTGAAAGAATGTTTTAAGACTTTCAGAAAGATGTTTTAATTCGAGACAAGTGAAATTACTACGAAGGCATCAAGTATGAAATATTATTAGCAATATGTTAAGACTTATGTCACAAGCAATTGTACTTCAATGTGAAGCTTGTTATATTTATGAATAACATTTATATTTCAAAAGAATTCAAGTTTGTTTCAATGTTTAGATATTTAGATGAAAATCTAAAATGGTAAAAATAAATGTGATATTAAAATTCTGATGTTATTTTTTTTTATTAGCTGCACATTTTTAAAATACATAATAAAAAAAAGTCTAATAAAAATGTTATTACCTCTGGTACCGAAACAAAAAATGTCATGTACAAAATTAAAAAGAAATTAACGATAATTTTTATGTGACGTTGTATTCGATTAAATAGAAATGTTTCAAAAATTAGTATTAAAAAGACAATATTATGATAATAGCATAGGTTTTTAATTTCTTAAATATTGAAGAAAACTTTACGAATTATTTACTGTTAATTGAAACAAAATATCAATTTTCTATTATGCTTAAATTAATGTCAAAATACCTAGTGCCGACAAGCACAATTAATAATATACTAACTTATGTTTTCTTTTAAAATTCGTTTTGTACTATAATAACTAAAATATTTGAAATTTGAAATACATTTTACAGTGTCAACTAAGTTTAGTGTGATGCCATATAACATAAAATTTAAAGCATTTTTTCCCTAATTATGCCAGAAAAATAAATTTATTTTGTGACAGCTAAATTATTTTTTATTTCTTTATATCATGGAATTTTTCTGACTGTTATACTGTGTTTTACTTTGAAAATTAATGTTCCTTTTTAAATTTCTGCTTTTAAAAAAAAATATAGTTACAGAATAATTCATTTTGTCATTTTTATTCCTGAGTTATTATTAATTATATTCAAATATGATTAATTTAAGAAACTTGTTTTTTTTAATCTTACTAATTTAAATATCGTCACGGTTGTTACGTTTAGAAAAATGAACTAAAATGATTACTAAAAAAATACACTTATTTAAATTACACGGATTTTGTCCATACTGCGTGAAAAATATTTATTTGTTCATTTATTATTTATTTCTTATGACATAAATTAGGTTATAATATTTTAAAGAAAAATGTAAAAAAAAAAAAAATTACGGCGTTGCATCACAAAAAATCTCTTTATAAAATCTCATTTATTAAAGTCTTTTTTATTATCATTTTTACAAAAATACGCAGGATAAAAAATCGATTTTTTTCTGTTGTTGTTGATGATGTTTTTGTAAGAAAACTGACATAGAACTGAGATACTCATTAACAAATAATGGAAAAAATAAAAAAAAGTACATTTTTGTAATTATTGCAATGATAATTCAATCAACACATTTTTTACTGTATAAGCCTCTGACATACTTTATTCGCTGTAATTTAATATCATAAATCCCAATTTTTCGCTTATTGTTGCCTTAATTCCTTCGTGACGGGAGCCTTTTACGAAATTTTTAATGTTTTATCACCGGTTTTTAAAAACAGAAATGTCGGTCTTATTAAATCGAGAAAATGCTCGGATTGAAAAAAGGCAAATTTTACCGTTGTTCATAAACAAAGATTCTTAAGAATTTTTGCGACAAATATAAGTGTCGCTCTTCCACAAAGGATTAATTATTAGTATACACTAGGATGCACAATTTGAGAAATTTAGAGTAGCATCTTACTGTATATTAAATCGATTATATCTGTATTACTGTATCCATTACAGTATATTAAATACAATCAACCACGTATTTATGTCAGGGTCGAGCAAAAAATTGTACCGTGTTGTGGGCATTTAGAAATGAAGTTTAAAAAGCATTGAATGAGATAAAGGTCTACAGATAGTCAAATTGTGTTCTGAAGATTTTTAGGTGGCAAAAAAAGAAATCGGGGAATGAAAAAATGTCGATTAAAACAGCTTCTTTGTTTGTTATTTTTTTAGAAAGTAGTAATTAAGAATAAGACTCTAAATGATTGGTTGATATGGAACAGTAATATTAATGTATGCCGTAATTTGGAATTTGGAGGATACATGCTTGAAAGAAATTTTCAGGACAAATATCTGTCTATTTATATATATATATATTAAGGAAGATAGAGAGAAATGGCGAGAAAAACTTTGCGTTACTTAAGAAAATGCTGGTGCCGAATAATTTATTGATCTTGAAATTTCATGACATGTAACAACTCGGGGAATACTTCTTAAGGGAAAACGAAACTGGTTGTAATCCTATGGGAAATATTCAAGCTTTAAGACTCATTTCTTCGGAAACTACCGGATCGATTTAGCTAAAATTCAGAATCCACATTTACTGCATTGAAGACTTAATCAGATAGTTTTCTTGTCGATTAAAACTTTTTCTTTTAGAACAATGGAAATTATTCAGAAGTTTCCCATTTTTCGGATTTTTTTCGACGTTACTTAAGAAAATGCTGGTGCCGAATAATTTATTGATCTTGAAATTTCCTGACATTTAACAACTCGGGGAATGCTTCTTAAGGAAAAACAAAATTGGTTATCCTATGGGAAATATTCAAGCTTTAAGACACATTTCTTCGGAAGTTACCGGATCGATTTAGATAAAATTCAGAATCCACATTTACAGCATTGAAGACTTAAGGCAAACAGTTTATTTGGCGACTAAAACTTTTTATTTTACAGCAATGGAAATTATTTAGAATTTTCCCATTTTTCGGATTTTTTTAAACTTTTTTTTAACTGTCTGCCACATATTATCTTATAATTATACCCTAACATATTTTTTTATTGAAATCAATTTAGTACTGCAAGTTTGAATAAAGTTTTAAGCTGAAAAATGCAGTTTTTCTGTGAGCTAAAAAACTTATACTTCTAACTTTTTTGACATTCTTTCAAAGTATAGCAAGCGCACTAATTAAAGTACATTTAAATAATTACATAAAATTCCTTTATATATAATAACTAGTTGGATGTGCCAATCCCAAAACTTTGTTCTATCTCATATGTAGATTTTAATATAAAAAAAATATAGTTACATATGTTAATGCTTTACTAATTTTAATTCAATACTAAAACAACTTTGGTTTTCATCTTAAATTTCTTCTCTTCAGTCAATTAATCGGAGTAAAAATGTGTTGCCTTCTCTGCACGAGCCGAAAAACTATAGAATAATAGGCAGATTTTTTTCAAATTCAAAGAGGACCTACTTGCCGTTGGAAAAGAGAATAACACACAAAAATTTTAGTTCATTTCTATGCATAACTTCATACAATTATTGATGGTAAAATAATGGAAATGGCACAGACATCGTGATAATAATGTCACGTTCCAGTGGATTTATTTCAAATTCCGGGCGGGCCTACATAGCCAAACATTTACACAAAAATGTCGTTCAATTCTATGTATAACTTCATACACTTTTCTGTGATACAATATTGAAAATGGCAAAAATTGCTATTGCAACGCCCCCTTCCGGCGGACATTTTGTCAATTTCAGAGAGAACTAACTAGCTTTAGCCATACACTTACATAAAATTGATTCAATTCGATGCATAACTTCATGCACTTTTGGTCAGTACAACATTGTAAATGGCACAAAAATCGCAATTGCAGCGCCTCCTTCCAGCGAAATATTTCAAATTTGAAGCAGGATCTGCTTGACATAGCCAAAAATATTCACAAAAAAATTATTCCAACTCTATGCATATCTTACGGTGACATACGGGATACGGGCACACATACAGACAGACATTTTGTAAAAACAGGTTTTTGCAATCTTTGACCCATAAAACGAGTAAACACGTAGAAAACTGGATGTTGAAAAAATTTCGATTACAATAATTTCTCCTATTGGAGATAGAAGAAAGTAAAGAAAGCATAAAATGTTAGAGTGACATTAATGTGTGTGGGCGTAGCGTCCTTGTCATGTCTTCCCCTAATAAAAATCAGCAGAATTTACTCCTTTATAACTTTGCAAAACACTAAATGCAACAAATTCTTGAAATATAAATCTTATTTCTCATCCCTTATATCTTAGAATGCTGAATATAAATTTCAGTATAGGAAGATTATTGTATGCATGATATCGCGATATTTTTGTCATAAAAATTACAAATAATTCTCATTTATCAGAATCCTTCTTTAAGAAATATGATACTGTTTTATGAAATAAAATATCTATAACGTCATAACTTTCGAAATATTTATATTATGCATACGCATATTTTGACATTTTTATAGCATTCAATATATATATTCATATGCATTAGAAAAAAGAGAGAAAATGTTTATTTATCAAATTTCCGTATATTGTTTAACTAAACATTTAAATGCATCAAGATATAATCAGATTTTAATTTTCTTTTAAAGCATATAATAAAATTTAATATTACTTCTAATCCAAATAAAAATGAAATATTTATTGCATGTCACCACCATTTGAATTATAATTTAAACATTTGTTTAAAAAATAATAAAAAATGAAGTAATCTCATATTAATAGAATTAAAGAACTTGCATATATTTTTTTATTATTAAATTAAAGCAATATTCGCTAAATTATCCATTTCCATTAGCAACAAAATTGTTATTAGCTTTTTACAAAAGTTAAATTAAATACTTTATGTAAAAACAAAAACAAAAACTAGGTATTAAAAGTATTACTGTTCTTACAATTATTGATTATTTGTTGCAATATAATTATAATTTTATTAAAATATCCATAACATGTGAAGATAAACAGACATAAAGTATTTATGTCGTAATAAGTCATTATACGTTGCAAAGAATATGCAGTTTTCATTTATTGTATGTTTATGTGAAAACCAATAGGAGAATTTTTGAAAAATCCCAACAAAACATTTCCTACTTCTCTAAAAAAACTATGTTGAAGAAATCGCATTAAAAAGAATGTGCATAATTCTTTTTCTTATTATTTATTATCTCGTTACTACAGTGACATATTTAGAAAGTGTCAAGTATTGTAGAAAGAAGCATATTTCTTCTATAGAGTTCTTCAACAAAGCAGGGATTAGTAAGTACGCATAGAAACATTATGGCAGCATCGTTCTTCTCTTATTCGTTTAGGTAATGGATTTGAAAAATAGATTTCTTTATGGATGTCTGGTGTTTTTATATTAAAATGTCACATAATTATATATTAACACATTTAATACTAATGATGTTTTCATTTATATATATATATATATATATATATATATATATATATATGTGACGATTTAAGGAGAACTCGAATTATTTCCACTGGTTAAAAAGAAACACACAGTCATGGCAAGCGAGGGAAAAAACAAAATAAATAAATAAATGTAGAAGATCCAATAATTAGTCATGGGCTGTTGTAAATTCATTTATTAAATTCGTAATAATGAGGAAGGAAAAGCTCCTTTTGCAAAAATTCCATCATTATTTCAGCGAGCTGTCCTCATCGAAGAAGCAACCCAAGAAATCTTCTCTCTCATCTCGAGACTTTCACCTTTTAAACTAAAAAAAAAGTTCTGGAACATTCTGTAACCTCAAACCATCATTCTTTTATGTAAACAGAATTCTTGTCCAGCTACGAGGCTATTTTCCACAAACGATAAATTTATTTAAAAAAAATATTATTTAACCAATTTATAATTGACTCAGAATTTTAAATATCTTAGGCAGACGATTTTTATAAATGATTAATTTTAAGAGAAAAAGAAAAGAAATGAATTTATTAATATGCACACATCAAAGGTTGACGTAGGAAAAATAAATAAATAGATAAAATAAAATAATGATATTTTTTGAAAGGTATGGTTTTGGAATAAATTTAATAAGACTTTCTTAAAAAGGGTTGATAAAAACATAGAAGAAATCAGTTTTATTTGGA
Source organism: Maratus speculifer (assembly GCA_964019185.1). Classification (NCBI taxonomy): domain Eukaryota; kingdom Metazoa; phylum Arthropoda; class Arachnida; order Araneae; family Salticidae; genus Maratus; species Maratus speculifer. Next base: position 146,843,187 of record OZ025300.1, read on the forward strand.
ATATTAAGAAATAAAGTTTTAATTAAGCATATTTTTAATTTAGAGCCATCTTTTTAAATTTACGCATACTGGAATAATGTTTTTTAAGGCAAATTAAGAATTTATATCGTCTGCATAAGGATTAACAGGTTAGATTTAGAAACAAGATTTTAATTTAATAATTTGAAGTATGTACGGAATATTATTATAAGAAAATTAAGATAGTATAAAGGTTAGTTTTGGCGAAAAAATTTTAAATTTGTAATATATATATATATATATATTTCTGTTAGATGTTTTTTCTATGTATATATATTATAAAAGAAATATAACATTTGATGAAAAAATGAAGTTATTTTCCTTAAATAGCTAATACAATCCCAAATTTAAATCTAAAATTGTATAGATAGATAAAATGCTAAGAATAAGGGATATAGGGAAGGTTGGGGGAAATCACTAAATATTAATTTTGAATACCTCTATTATTGTAGAAAAACAATCATTATAGTCAATTTTCAGGGGAATCATATGCTTAATAATAATTTAAAACAACTGGGAACCAAAGTAAAATGTAAATATTTTGTTACCAAACTTGGTTAATGAGGATGTCAGACCATTTAAGTGTGATTTTGTCAAGGGGGTTCTAGAATTGCAGAAATGTTTAAAATCATAGCAGCTCATCTCTCGACTTCAAGAAAAAAGTATACTTCCAAAGACCACAGAAGAAAACAATCGTCAAAATCAATAATGAAATCACATGTTTTGTCGAAAATTCTATAAGCAAGTTTCGTACACCCTTTGGAATTTTACGTAAAGGAAATTCTTCAGCCCCATTATTACCTTAAAGAAAATTCCGGATTAAATAAGGCGCAATTTCGAGCATTTAACTTAAGTTTATGTTTCCCTAAAAAATGCAGATATTTCTTCCGAAAAAATTCCTACAGCGTACAAACATTACACTACAGCGTATTTGGTGATAAAGCCTCCAAATGATCGCAGGATATAATATATCCCACATACTATTTTTTTCTATATAGCTGCATTAACACCAAAATTTTTAAATAAAGGTTTGGTTTAATAATGTACAGGAAAAAAATACTTATTTAAAAATAAATATGTTTTTAACTCTAGGAGCTAATCTGTTATTTCATCATGTAGTAACATAAGTACTTTGTAACTGAAAGGGTATGTATGAAATGCTCGAATATAAAATGACTATACTACTATGCGGGCAATCTGAAAAGGAAAATAATCTCTATTCATGGCAATAAATTTTATTATCACGGCGATTATTAAAAGAACGATTATATATAAAGGCGATACACGGAGATTATATATAATATTTCTTGTAAAGCTTTCTGTTGAAAATATCCCCGTTCGTAAAAAGCCTTTTTTATAGACGGATATTTCTTTCCGACTCATATAATAATCTGAGTAAATGCAAAATGCAAAAAGTTGACACATTTTTATGGTGTTGCCACCGTTAATATGACATCAGTATTACGTAATGAACACATTTTTCTAGATATTAGAAACAGTAGATGAGGCAATCCAAACGAAAGTACAAAATTGGCAATTTTACATGTGTGCATTTGCCATTCCATTGCCTCGATTGATGCTATCGCGCACAGTAAACCGTTTCAGCGACATACAACACCTTTCACTAGAGATATTCTTTTTTTACCTTCGTGAGTTTCAGTTCATTCAGAATGTATTTTTTGAAACATCATTTAAATCCTGTTGCAATAAAACAATTTTTGGTTGTGTCCAAATTCTTTGCAAATAATCAGGCGTCAGACATGATTATGAAACATGAATGAATGTGAAGCTCTTATGAATGATGAAACACTTCTGAACAAATTCAAAGATAGAGAAAAATGATTGTTACAACTTTTTCTGTTAAAGAAATGAAATGTTATACCTTATTTAGAAAATGCAAAATATCCAGATATTTGTGTAATATCCAAAATTATTAAATTTATTTAATGTACTGATTACGATGAATCTGTAATTTTTTTATACGTTACACACTTGTTTGAGTTTTTAAAGACGTAATAAATTACACATTTCCATCTAGCCCAATAAACATGCATAAATACGGATAACTTTTGGCGACATGTATGTAAATTTTATGGCAAAGGTGTATTTTTTTTTAATTTACACTCTTGCGCATGTAAAAGTGACTAATTTACGCATTTATTTTTCTGGGTATATGGTTTAAGAATTTTTTATTTAATTTCTCCAGATTTAAAATTATGCATATAAAAGCATTCGAGATTAGAAAATACTTATTTATTAGATCCTTTTTTTGTTTAATAAATAACAAATTATTCAATTTATGATAAACGGATATCTAAAAAGCTCTATTAATATATACTAAATGTAATCAGGAAAAAAACAGCCCTAAAATCATAAAGATTTTATTAATATATCTTATCTCTTCTTTTTTTAAGAAAGAAAAGCATCACTTAAAAAATCGAACTAACATTTTTGAGCTTTTAAGAGGTTTATGACCTCTGACAAAGCTATTCGAGATTTTTAAAAGAGATTTAGTTCGATGAGAAAAAGATAGTAGAATGAGTAAAAATCATAAAATAAAAGTACTCTAAAACTGTGAAGAAATGTTTATTTCGTTTTGGAAAGAAGCCAAAAAATCAACAATAGTGTAGACTTACTTTACTGCTTTTCAGGGCCAAAAAAATGCTTGATGTTTTAACTTAATTTTGTGTTGACTATTGGATTCGATTTACAAGTATTTTGGATAATCACTAAAAAATTGTCTTCTTATAATAGTGTTTCTGATTGTGTGAAATTCTCAAAGCGTTGCATTTAAAAATATTTTACGTTTACATTAACATTTATGAAAAATACTTATGCATTTTGTTTCATTTCTTCACTTCAAAGCACACATGTTTTGATTAAATTAATGCAGTTTACATACTTTGGTATACTTGGTCCGAGAAGAGGTCACATTAATTCGTATTCATAGATTTAGGGTGTAATTGTGTTAAGTAGATTAATATTTTAGAATGATATAGAAAGTAGCTTTAGGGTAGCAAATTTTCTGTTTAAGTTGAATTTCAGTATTTCGGTATTTTATTTAAGTATACGAGACTTTCGACAAAAACCCCGAAGCTGGAGAGGAAAGCATAATTTTTTACATGTTATGTTATCAAACTTACTACCGAGAGAAAACTGAATTAAAAATACATTTTCTCGAAGCATCGTATGTTGGCGAACTACATGTACCTATTATCTCCCATAACAAACTCTCATTCGACAATTACGCTGATTAAAAATCATGAATTTTATTTCCATTTGGCATATCATGTGAATTTGCCATCCCCCTTTTTTGTACTCTAAACCATAATTTTATTATTTTAACTACACCACATATCTGTTTTTTCCTTTTAAATAAAACATTACATATCTAATTTCGGTGAATTTTTGAAGCCGTATTTGTTGCAACATCATTATTAAACCTTTCAGAACTCAGATCTAAGCGTTATCTAAATGTCTAAAATGGGGCGTTATGAGCAGAATATACATCAAATAACAAAATATATGCTTTTCCAAGAGACAAACCACGGTGATACATTTCGTTGAACAGCGAAATTTAAACCCATCTGAAAACAAGAAAACGAAATAGCGAAATGATGGAGGTGTCTGCATTTGCCTTAATGGAAACTCTGTACCCACGCAGCCAAATACCGCACAATATTTAGTAGAATGACAAAAATTTTCTTTTTTATCTCTTGAAACGTTAAAAATGATAGACAGCTTCCATTTTTTCCCTGTTCGACTTGGATGTGATCAGTGTGACTCTATTCGGAATTTGTACAAATAAACAAAAAACATTACTTGTGAAGATCTCATTAAGTACACCAAATTAATAAAAAAATCTTTTACAGAATACTTCCTAGAAAAAGAAATTAACCCGCGGTTAGTCGCGTGTCGGTCTTTTCGCCGCTCGAATTCTTTGTCTGCTGATTAACCCATCTCCCCTTAAAATTACAATGGTGAAATGCCGCGTAGCTGACCTTCACTGTTCGACCTTCAGCCTAGAGAAATTACGAGTCATTCCTACGATTTTTCATGCTTTTATTGTATTTTAAAGTCAAATTCGGTCTGATTGACCGGCATGCGACTACTCACGTAGCCGATGTTTTTTTCGCCCTAGCAATCTTCTTTCTTACTCCCCCGAATTTCTCAGAAGGGGGTTTCTTGGAATCGGGGAGTCCCGTTTCCTCTCCCTCTCTTTTTTTTTCTCTTTCTGCTGATAATATTTGACTTCTGAAAACTGTTTCTTAATGATTCTGTTCTAGGGAAAATTGTGAACTATATAAATATATAAATATAAACTCAACAACCCAATTTTTAATATAATATGTAAGAATAAGCAAGGATAAGTAATAAAAAACCGCTTACTTTGTTTTTTAAGCTTATGAATATTACGAAATAAATTTTCAAATTATTTTGCCGAAAAATACGCGTAAAATGGTTGTGTTTAATTTAATAAAGGACCATAGAAATAAAAAAAAAAATAATCGATCTGCGAGGACTGAAAGATGTAGTTTTTGCACAATAAAGCAGAAAAGAAGGCAAAACAAATTTGTCAACACTGTAGTTTGTATATCTGCAAAGAACGTACTTACAATATATGTGTCGAGTGTGCTAAATAATGCGAATTTTCTAATGTAGATTACAACGTATGCAAGTAAAAAACTTTTATTTTTTTTATAATTCAGGTAATGTTTATAAAATACAAGAAATGGATAACTACGTTTCTAAAATATGTTTGTTGCTAATAAAAATACTCAATATTGAACAACGCCATAGCAATTCTTTTTTTTTTTAAACCCGAATTTAAAGAGTGCCTAGTGCTAAGATCTAATAAAGTTAATTTTCTTGGCATTTAATTTCAGAAATCATTTTTCATTAATAATGTTTTTCTTTTCAAAAGCGAAATTCATTGAAATTGAATTATACTTTGATAAATATTGTAAATAATTACAAAATAATATTTATTTAAATTAAATATTGCATCTTTTTAATATTGATTGGCGCCAAAAAATTAAACATTGTCAAAATCAATGTTGACAGTCCCCCCCCTTCCCCCTCCAAAAAAATCGATTTATCTATATCAAATATAATATCTACATTTGAAAATTTATTCAAAATTTATTCTCTTTTAATTCGATATTTATTGTATCTTTACAATTTCAGTCCCAGTATATGATAATTTTTACACCTTTTACAAATTTTGAAAATATAGTTCTTAATACATTTATTATTTATTTTCTTATTTTATATTATTCATATATTTTCATTTAGTGCATATATATTTTTCATTTAAAAAAGAAGAATAAACGAAAAGAAAAAATATATAAAATAAAATAAAGAAATGAAATGTAGCTACTGCTTTTATGTTACGAATTACAAAGAAGGGATTATTTTATCTGCTTTTTTTATATCTGTATAGATATGGTAATAAAAATATTTAAGATTTATTTTTTCAACATTAATTGGCTCCTAGTGTCAGTCCACCGTTATAACGAACTTCAGTGCGTTGCTGCTTTTTTTAAAAAAATCTGTATCACAATTTCAATGTTATAACTGAAAGTATCTTTTAATTCGTTATTCATTGTATCTTCAAAATTTCAGTCAGATTATATAGTAATTCTTATCTTTTTTACAAACTTTGAAATTAAATAAAAGATGAAACGAAGTTATTAGAAAAAAATATTATATATGTATTACTTTATATTATTCATACATTTTCATTTGATGCAAATATATTTTCTCATTTGAGAAAAATTACTGAATTATAAAACCTCTAAGGTTTTACATGCAAAAAAGAATTACGGCGATACGAAGAAGATTTAGGAAAAGGAAAAAAAATATGAAAAATAGCTCCTGTTTTTATGTTAATAATTTAAAAAAGGGTAATTTGCTCTTCTATTCTTATATTTACGTCGAAATAGTAAGAAAAATTATATTTGAGATGTAGTTTTTCAACTTCAATTGGTTCCTAGTACCAGACATACGTCAAAACTAAGCTGTCCTTTCAAAAAATATGTATCACGATTTCAAATTTTCAAAAAACTGAAAATATTTTTTATTTATTATCTATTGTAAGGTACCCTGGGGTAATAACGCCAGACGGGGTAATAACGCCAAGTGCTAATATTTTGCATAATTATGAAATAATTTGGTAAATGACACCCATGTGTTCTGCGTAGAAGGGTTTTGAGTCATATAAATCGCAAAAAGCAGCTTCAAGTTAATTTGTTTCATTTTTAGGTCTTATTGTTTTTACAAGCAGCTAAAATTAACGTTTGATCTAAAATTTGCGAGAGACGTTTTGTGATGTGAAGACTTTTTTTTTATCCGGAAATACTTTGTTAATTACATAAATTTGTAGTATATTTCATGGCCTTTCAAAATGTTGTTGTAGATTTTGGATATCTTCTCGAGATAATTTGTAATTTAAAATGTACAGCGCAATAACTATAACGGGGTAATAACGCCAATCCTTGCAATTTTTACCCTGGTTGATTCCCTACAGTGGCAGAGCTACATTCTAAATACTGATTCAAATAAACACAGTTAAAACTGTGCAATGTTTCTAATAATTCTATTTAAACGCTCCTTTTTAAGCAAAAAGAAGCACACGGTCTGATATTCTTTTGCCTTATCCCCCCCTCCCCACACCACACCTTTATTTATTTTTTACACTTTCACGAAAAAATGAACATTTTCAATAGCTTAGGATGCAATTTGTCAATTTCTAGAGCTGAGAGTTTGTATTTTTAGAATTGGGCAATCTACATGCAATTAATCCAACTTATTTCATTGTTTTGTTTGCATGGCGTTATTACCCATATAGGTGGGTAATAACGCCAAATAGCATTGGTCAAGAAATCACGGCATTACATTTTATGTATTCATATCTGTTAAATTATTTTTTTATATAGATAGTCAATGAGTTGCTGTATCAAATCATATATTTGTTTGAAATATACAAACTAAAACTGAGCCGTGAAAATTGCTAGAACCTTAACGTGGCGTTATTACCCCAGGGTACCTTATCTTTAGAAAATTATTCAGGTTGTATAAAAACTTTTGTCATTTATATATATATATATATATATATATATTTTAAATAATTATTAAAACATTTATTTAAATGATAACCAAATATATACTTAACGTAAATGCGTACTAATCGATATTACAAGTATCTTTTCGTTTTCAAGCAATACTTTCCTCTTGAATTCCCTGTTTTCGATCTTCGAGGAACAACGGCACTTTTCCTCTGTTTCTTCGGCCAAAAGGGAACGGCGGCGAATAGACCGAGCGCGACTAATCACGTTCGAAAAAAAGCCGCGACTACTCCCGGGTTAAGAATACATATTCTACATTTTAAAAAAGAAAAAAGAAAAAAAAAAGAAAATAATTACAAAATGTCCAAATGCGGTCTAACTAAACCCGTCTTAGTATTGTGAAACTGGAATCACAACATTGCTCATTACTTATGTGGATACTATATTCTACAAAGACTTACTTTATTTAATTATTTAAGAAATACCTGTTTTGAGACAACTGCACTTTGATATTCGGAGGGCACCAAAATGACATTTCTGCCTTCAAGTCAAACAAATCCCATTGAAACTGCTTCACGTAGAAAAATCCTTGCTATTCTTTAACCGTAAAAAGCTCTCTGATCATATGCAGAGCCAAGTTTAGCTCGCGTATTAATTCTGACGTTTTATTCATAAATGACTCCTTGATATTTTTCCAAAAATGTGATAACTTTTTAAAATGTTTTTCGTGCAAACTTTATATAACATTTTAAATATCAACGTGAAATGTATGTTTTTTAAAAATAATTAATTAATGATCTTTTGTATTTTAATGCAATTAAAAAGAAAAATACTTGTAGATGGGATATAATTGTATGCAAGTTCAAAATATGCAATTAAATTAAAATTACGTATTATTTTTTATATAAGAAATGGTTTTAACCAATATTCTGTAATTTGAGAAGTTCGGGATTGGATCGCTTAGTAGTTATAAATTTAGAAAAAAGGTAATCTTTTGTGTCTTAAAATTACCACTAAAAATTTAAATATTTATATGTAAGTTTTTTCAGTTTAATTTATATAAAAACTTTTTTTCAATGTCTTTACAATAAAAGAAATAATGTATTCCAAATGTCTATTCAATTCACTTATTTAATACCTATTTATTTAATTATATTTTATTTAATTATATTTATTTAATTATATTTTAATTACCTATTTAATTCACCTATTTAATACATAAATGTAACACATACATAGTGACAAATATTATTCTCATTTCGAATCTAAAGTTGAGAAGAATATTTTCATGATGTATCAAAATGTCACACATAAACATTTTTCAAGTTTCTATATCACTGTCAGAAGTCAAGAACATGCTGAAAGGCTTTGTAAAGTGAAACAAGTTTCATCTTTGATGTTTCTAAAATAAAAACTTATATCGCATATATATTCTCTTCATTCTGAGTATTAAGATTATCGAATATATTCACAACACACACAAAGCAAAAACTGAATAAAACATTCCATTGTACAGTATTTTTACTTATTTTAAAATTTAATGTTAACTATGATTTGCATATTACTTAAAAGTAACAATGATTGGAGACGAAAGCTGCACGGTCTTACGAAATTGCGTCTGCTAAAACGCTTGTACCTTCTTTTTTTTAGCGATAGAAGGATAATAAATATAAAAAAAAAGATTATCGCACATAATAAAATTAGAAAATGAATTTTTTCGTATTATTTTCTGGATTTTAATAAATTAAATAAATGGATGAATATTGCAAATTTTCAATTATAAATTTGCAAAAAATACAACATAAAGGCATCCTATAAATTAATATAATTGTATCTGAAGTATGATTTCTATAAACAAGAAAAAGCCATTCTCAAGTAATCCAAAATGTATTAACATTTACATTAAATTTATAAAAAATCATTTAGACGAAATTTTATAAGACTATTGAATTCTTTATTTAATATTTAACATTGAAAACTAAAAACGAATTGATATTAACAATATGAAAGTAAGGGGAAGTTTAAAATATATTAGGAATTTTATTTTAAATTTTTGTACTTGTAGGAAAAACAATGTAGACACTTTAAGAAATAAACTTTGCATTTATGTTTGGAATACAAAGCAGCTAGAAATAACAAATATGAATTAGAGTCCTTCTTATTTTCCAAGGCACGTAATATTAAAATGAAGGATTCTAGAAGAAAAGAAATCCAAAGTAGATTTTATTTATTCTATTAACAGCTAAAATGAAAACGAAATGGACAAATCTGATTTTATTCAAATGTAGAGAAATAATAAAAATTAAATAGTAAAGAAATAATAAAAGATTTAGTTCAAATTTGAAAATAGTGCTGAAATTTCGACTAAAATGATGCTAAAATTTCAGTTGGTCCGAAAGCATCTGTATTTAAAAAAACTAGTTTCTTCATTTCGAAAATTTCAACATTACGTAGTGATTTGAGCTGCATCGGCTCAAATGAGACCATGTACTGCTGTGAACTTCATAATTATCAGCCATGACTGACTCAAGGTGTACGAATTAAAAAGCAAGCAATGCTATATAATTAAAAGTTTTCATGTGCTTATTAAAAGCTACAGACATAACGATGACAAGACATTTTTAGTCTTTTTAGATAACGGAAGGGTACGGAATACTTTTTGAAAAATTCTACTATAACTGTACTAAAACAGATGATCATTCACAAAAATCATTATCTATATTAATAAAATAACAAATCGCTCTGTCTGTGTGTGTGTCTGCGATAGTTAGCGAAAACTACGGTACGTACGAAGCTCAAAATTTTTCTGAGAGTAGCCCAATATCTCTCCTGATGCACCTGACTCTCAGAATTTCGAAATTCAATTTATTAAGTGAGTAATTAATTATATTTTAAACCTCGCTCTCATAAAAAATCGCTTTTTTTTAGCTTTTTTTCCCCTTTCATTCTCTTATGGTTGGTTGGTTGCATAAAATTTTCGCAGAAATAATTTAAAAAACTGGGACTGACCTTTAAAATTCAGACTGGCAAATTGTCAGTTTAAATGAGGATTTTTTTTTTCACAGCTGCTGTACGCCATGGAGGAAAAAGGATAGGTGGTGGCGAAGTAAACCGAAAAAAAAAAAAGGTTTGCAATATGAAACCATTTATTGCTGAAATTTTAATGTCTCAAAATAATGCACGAGGAAGGAATTTTGTATTAATAAGACGGATTGGAAGGAATGAATTACAGCTGAAGCATATTTTACGAAGAAATAGTATTTTTTTTAAATGTTTTTTCTTTTCTATTATATTATTTATTAAAATAAATGTTTGCTTTTAAAATAATTGAAATTGGAAAATTAAAAATAATTAAATGTCAAAACAAAATTAAATAAAATATTGAAAACATGTGATTTGAAGTAAAAAATTGTATTACTAAAAGTTTTCTCTTTTTTTTCAGAAATTTTTAATACTTTATAGCGTAGATGAAAAATGTTTATGATTTAACAATATATTAATAATTCCATGTCAATATATAAAATATAGTGATGAAAAGATTCTTTTGAAAGCATGCATGAACACTTAAATAATAATATTAATCTAAAATGTAGATTTCAGAGTGCAGACGATTTTAAGACATTAACGAAAGAATGTTGATTTTTCAAGCAAAGTCTTAAATGATGCTTCTATATTTGATATTTCAAAGTCATATGATGAAAATAATCAAATAATTCTTGCCTATGATTGATATAATTGTATCTTTCATGCATTCTGATCGTGTATTACAGGCAATAATGGCACAAAACGTTATTTTTTAAACGAAATTTTAGTCATCTATTCAATAACAGTTTAAAAGGTAAAAAACAAAAACAAAGAAATACAGGTTTAAAATGTTTGAATTGATCGGAGTTTCAAAGCACTAGGGTTTTGTTGGTGCTTATTTGGACTTAATGTAGCGGATTTTAGAGTTACATTTTTTGCGTCACCCCAAGACATTATATTGCCACTCTATTAATTTCTTTTTACTATATGGTTGTACGCATATTTTTGGTATTTCGAACAGTAGAATGTATGAATCATTAGCTGTGTCGCAGTAAAAAAACATTACACAACACTTTTCTATGAGTTTATTTTTTTTTAATCATTGATTAAATTTAAATGTGTTCTATTCAATTTAAAATTATAATATGGCTTTAATTTGTTTTTAAAACAAAAATAAAATAGCTGTTTGGCGTATAATTGTTTGTATCCGTTAACGATTCATTCACCATAATAAATTATCAAATAGCAAAGTAAATTATCTATCAGAAATAGCCATAAAAAGAATAGTAGAAAAACTGATTATAACCTTAATGTTTAGACTAATTTAAACATAACCCGATCCCAACCTTAAAAAAAAAAAAAAAAAAAAAAAAAAAAAAAAAAAAAAAAGACCACACTCCGATGCGTGATACATAAAATTTCCGTGAGTATAAACCCTGCCCTGACCTAAAAATTCTGTTTGGAAAAAACTATGGATTTGATAACTGACCCGAACCAAATATGAATCCCGCAAAAATGTTCAAGTTAAGCATAACCCGATTCAAACAAGAAAAAATAATTTTCGTGGGCATGAAACCTGACCCGAACCTAAATATTTTCTTAAAAAACCCCCGAAATATGACTCGAACGAAATCTGAAACCGATAAAAATATTCCAGAGAACTATAACCCGATCCCAGCAAGACAAAATACTGTCCATGGTCATAAACCCGACTCAAACCTAAAAAACTCCGTTTGAAAAATCCTGTAATTTGACCCAAACCCCATCTAAATCTGACCAAAGTATTCGAAAGAACCATAACCGGATTAGAGTAAAACAAAATAATTTCCGTGGACATGAACCCGATATGAACTTAAAACTCCCATTCAAAAAAATACCTGAAATTTGAATCGAACCAAATTTAAATCTGACAAAACTATTTCAAAGAAAGGCAACGGATCCAAACAAGACAAAATATTTCCATGGAGATGAACACAATCCGAAGCCAAAAAATTTCTTTGAAAAAATCGCGAACTTAACGAAATCTGAACTTTACAAAAATATTCCAGTGACGCATATTTTTATTCGAACAAGACAGAGTTATTTCCGTGAACATTCAAGAAGACCCGAAATCAACAGTTATATTTGAAGAAAAAACCCGAAATCTGAATTGAACCAAATCTAAACCTGACAAAAATATTCTAAAGAACTATAATCCAATCCAAGCAAGACGAAATAATTTCTATGGACATAAACCCAACTCGAACCTAAAAAATTCGATTTGAAAAAAACTGAAATTTGACCCAAACCACATCTAAATTCGACCAAAATATTCGAAAGAATCATAACTGGATTCGAGTATGACAAAATAATTTCCGTGGACAGGAACGAGATCCGAACCTAAAAATTCTATTTGAAAAAATACATGAAGTTTGAATCGAACCAAATCGGAAACTGATAAAAAATATTCCAACGAATCGTAACCGGATCTGAATAAGACAAAAAATTTCCATTCGCATGAACTGAATCTGAACCTAAAAAATTTTCAAACACAAAATGACCTACTATTATGTTCCTCTAATTAGAAGTTTAGAATTCACGAGTACTTTTCTGTAAAAAAATATCACGATATTTCGAATTTTTTTTAATAATTTTTTTTTCTGGATCTATAAATTTTATTTTTTTCATCGTAGGTCATTTTGAAAACACATTATATCTCTACTCATAAAAAAAATCTTGGATTGTTTTAGCCATTCGAATTTGAAAAATCGTGCGTGCAAGGCATACAAGAATTATTCTTTCGTAAAAATTATGTTATCTTTAAAAATCATTTACAAATAATTGCATATGTGTATACTTTTTTATAACAACTTTATCTAATAAAATGTATCCTTCTTAATATGTGTTTTCAATTTTATACTTAAAAGTCAATTAGATACAGAGTGACTGCAATTCTTACACAGGTCATTTTTTCACGTATTTTGTTAGTTCAAAGGATATCTGACCCCTTAATATTGTTAATACGGACCCGGGCAACGCCGGGCGGGTCAGCTAGTAAAAGGTAAATCGAGAAGATACCCAAGAAATAAAATATTTTTAATCAAATTAAATTAGTACAATTAAAAAAGTCTTTGTGTGTCAGAGAAATTATATACATTTTTTTATAAAATAATAAAATGTTTTCGATATAAGACACAAAGAGCCAACTTGTACAACACATATAATTAATTAATAGTTATATCTGTTAAATAAATACGTATCATTGATTAATAATTATGCATATTTAACATATTAATTAATAAATATTTTTATAACTATACATATTTATGTATGTATTACAATGCATAAAAATCAGTTAAACAACTTAATGTTTTCTAAAAAAACTGAGATTCCTAGAACATTTTATGAAACGGCAGGAACAAACATTTTGTAGCAGATACACACATACAGTTGAAACATCGCACAATTAAAAGAAAACTACTAGTAAACAGATTTAGGCCCTCTTTTGGAAACTAAAATCATGTGCTTCTTAGTTTTCTGTATGACATCAAGAAAGAAAAATGTTGCTTGATTATGTATGAAAAACTGATTCATTTGTCATGGAAAAGTGCCAAACACAAGCCTCGTAGTTGAGGCAATTGTAATACAAATTGTTTTGCAAATACTTTTAAGTAATTGAATTTATAATTAATCACTTATCTGCTTCAATTCTTTTTTTTCGTATTCCGTATTTAATAGCATTCATTTGAATAATTTTTTCTGGACTCAAAGCAATTTTAAAAAATCGGAATTTTTACAAGTTTATTAACGTCACACATTTATAAAGCAGTTTAAATTGATGAATTCTGTGCAGTATTTTCTTTTTTTTTATATCTAAGCAGATTTAAAATAGAAAACTTGACAGTAAATATGTTGCATTTAAAACATTTATTTGATAACGCATGAAATGGGAAATTCTATAATGTGAAATTACATTATTTATATTCTTTATTGGGATATTTTATTTAATTAAATTTACAAAAAAGCAATTCAACAATGTTAAAAAAATTAATGTCTTCGAATGTCTAGTTTAAAAATTAATTGCGTAAAAATATCCAAAGTGTGAAGTTAAGCGTCGAATTTTCTACAAAAACAAAAAATAATTGAAAGCATATATTGTAAATAAATTTGACTTTATTAAGAAAGTTGATAATAAGTATAAAATCACAGATGATTTATTTAAAATTACATAATTCTCATATCCTAAATATAAAAATCTTTATGAAGCTTTAAATTGAGTTCTTTATTACTTTGAAAAGGCATCCTCTTCAAAAAATAAATGACTAAAACGCTCGCTAATGAAAAAGTCATCATATTTGACGGCGATGTAATAATATCATTTTTTTTTACATTATTATGTCGTAAAATACGTATTAAACATTGATGTGGCAATATCTTAATACTGTATTAAAAGCAGTTTATATACTTTAATAAAAAATAGGTTTGCCAAATGCTCTTAGATAAAAGACTTCTTTTAAAAAATCTTCTCATAAGAGTTATAGAATATTGTGAGGATGATTATATATTAATAATAGATTTATCTACAATTCTTTTAATATGAATAAATTAATAAATCTGCAGATCCAGAGCCTTAAAGTCAGCTCTGCTAGTCATAGTTTTTTAACACAATTTGAATAATATTCAACTTCTTATAAACCACAATATAAAGATTTCAAATTATGTAAATACTATAAGAATAAACAAAATGCTTCGTAATTTTAAAGCATTAGAAGTGTTAAGTTAAACACGTTTTTATGTAATGATATTCTAAAATATTTATGAGCTTCTCATTGTGGTAGCTCTTTAGACAATAAAGTATATTTTTTTAAGGGAGGCTACAAAAGAAGTTCCCTGTACAAATTTTATAACCTTAGGCACAATACCACCCTATCTGGCTTTTAAAAAACATGTGTTACTTTAAAAAATAATTTGATCAAAAGTTATGTGAAGTGATGTCCTCTGCTTTAGTCGAGCGTGCGTTGCATATTCATTTCTTATACCTTAACCAATGCAATGCCTCATCCTCACATCGTACATTTAAACGCAGAAAATAAAGCGCAGAGATGACTGTTCTTTTTTTTTTTCAATTAATAGTTTAAAAGAAATAGTTGTGATGCAAGATAAAGAGGTTTTATGTAGATTCAGCAAGGCACATCGCGAAAACCCATGCCATAGGATGCAAGTGAAGAAGTTGGAATGTTGAACGTCAACATATCACAAGCTGACAATATTGCTGTCACTTCCAGGGCTTGTAGGGTAGATCGGAATCTGCATATGGATTATTGCTCGGTGTGGAAAGTGTGACGAAAGATTATTCATTTCTATACATAGAGGATCGGCTTTGTACAAGAGTTACGTCATACCGAGAATGATAACCGTTGACTATTGCTTTGAATATATTTATCAGAATAATGACGGATAATGCTTGAAAAAACACAGCACTTCTGAATTTGTAATAACAAATAAAAAAAATGCATTCAAAGAAATTCCCTTGTATTAATCGAAGGTAACTTTTTCCCATCGGAAATAATAGGTCAGTTCTTCTTTGAAAGAATTACCTCGACAGAACTGCCAAGCTGCTCTGCTGTCAGAGAGATTCAAAGGTGTTAAACATTTTTGTTATTCTGGTACTTCAACAAGGACAATACCTTGGCAGCAGTTGCTACGACTGATTTTCATTAAATTAGTCGCTTCTTTCCAGCTGCATGGTCACCTCGACCCACATGTCTTACATCATGTGATTTCTGACTATGGGGTTACTTAGAACTCAACATATATCACTGTGTTGTCCAACACTTGGCTATGTTGACAGCTAACCAATCACGGATTATATGACAGATTCCTGTCAGACACCTGTATACACCTTATTATTTGTTGTTACGCATGTTGTGCACAGAAAGCATATGCTGTTCAAAAAAAACGGCGATCATATATTGAACCGCCTTTTAAGACGTTAAATTAATAGTAATGATATTTTAGTATTGAGTATGTCTTTTTAAATGTGTCTTTTCTGAAATATAGGGCTACGTATTCCCCTAGCACAAACTTTTAAAACTTTTTTTCCTTTTTTCTTTTGTAGACCTTTTTGTTCTCTGTCTTGCTTAAAGAACATGAGTTCCATATTTAATAATATCACCAATAAGTATAATGTTTTTTTTTTTTTTTTTTTTTTTTTTTTTTTTGTAATCTGTGAAAATATACCTACGAACGAAATTACATAACATATTCTACCGAGTTACCTTTGTTTCCGAACTTATTCGTTTTCCTTAGAAATGCCAATAACTAATTTATTTTCTTTATCTGAAGAAGGATATGGAAAAAAGTGACTTTTACTGACACTGGTTTACGGACGTTTTCACGTCGAAATGTAGCTTATTAGTACCTTTACCTTAACTGAAATATCTATGTTTAGGATGCATATATTATCAATGAATTCTTTTGAATTGTGAATCCTGTTTATACTTGCAAAAGCAATAGCATAAGATTAATTTTAAGGTTGTACTCAGTACAGTTAATTTATCATGTTTTCTATAAAACTTTTTTAAACCTGAAAAAATTTACTTTAGTATTTAGAAAATACAAAAAATCAATATTCCCCTCAGAAAATGCATTAATTTACTACAAAAACTACACAGAATGTATTCCAAAATCAGTAGTAAAAAAAAATCGCACAATTTAAAGAAATATGTTTATGTTTTCCGTCTTATTTTTCTGTAGTAATAATTTTCAATTTTTTCATATAAAATGATGAAATTTCATATCCATTTTGTGTTTAAAATATAAAATAGAATGTTTCTTCTCATTAATAAGGATGTGAAATGTGAAAATTCCAAGGAGTGTCCAACTTTGTTAAATGTTTATGTATACAGTAGAACCCCAATTATCTGAACCCCGATCATACGAATATCGGCTAAGCCAAAAGACCTTAAAATTGGTTAAAGTCTTTTTTAAATGTGAAAAGTTTTATTGTCAAAACTATTGGTACTGATATTAAATGACACTTTTCAAAATATTTTGATTTATGATTACTATTTTATTTATAAGTTTTAGATCAAAACAATTCCGAATCATTTTTATATATTTAAGAGTGTTTTTAGTTCTTATTAGCTTTAAAAATGTGAAGCAAAATAAGAAAAGTCATAACTTTGAAAAGTGTTATTAGATACTGGTTCAAATAATGTTACAAATGCATGTTTTTTATTAAATAAATACAATTAACTTAGTTTTTTTATAGCCTTTAAGATCGGTATTATTTCATTTAAAATCGCGATGTGCATTTCTTTTTATCAGTACCCGTATCTTATTTATTACTTATAAATTTATTTTTAATTTACTGACAAATTTATTACGTTTGCATTTGTCTTCCCCGGCTTTGTGCGCGTATCTTTCTGCTTTGCGCAGAAAATTCTTTCTTCGCATGTATAAAAGCGAACGCCTGCTATATCACTATCGGTGCTGACCTTCGATTTTAACCAATTATTTATCGCCTTGCTGTTGGAGTAACTCGTAATTTTGGTTTCTCATTGATGGTGCTTTGAATACGGTACCACAGCATTTTTATTACAACGATGTTCTAAATTAAAGTCACAGCTTTTCATCAAACAAGTATTCAATATAAATCTCCCGGTTCTTAGGAAATTCCTACGGAAACCCAATAAACCGAAAATGCTTTGATCCCATGCTTTTCAGAAAACCGGAGTTTTACTGTGTCGAACAAATTTATGATGTTTGCGTTTGCTTTCCGTGGCTTTGTGCGTGCATCTTTCTGCTTTGCACAGAAAATTCTTCCTTCGCATTTATAAAAGCGAATGCCTGCCATGTCACTATCGGTGCTGAACTTCGATTTTAACCAATTATTTATTGCCTTGCGGTTGGAGTGACTTGTCATTTTGGTCAGTGATACATAAAAAGAAAAACTGAAGAAAATGCATTAGTTTCTGAGCTGAAAAGAGATAAATAACAGTTTTTGTAATCATGAGCAGCTCGGTAGGTGTAATTGAATATTTTTGTTCGTGGTGATATATTCCTGCTAAACTAACAACATTTGTCTTATTTTTTTACACTGTACACTAAAAAGTGAAAAATGGGGTTTATGATTTTTTGCTTAATGCTGTATTAAAATGATGCAAAAATGGAGTGCAGATAGTAAATTTAATGATGTTCTATTTTATGTAAAAGATATATCTGTGAAAAACTGCAAGACAAATACACCCAGGAGATAAATATAGGAAGATACATTATCTCTATTGTCATTAAATAAAGCACTTGCAGCAATTGGTGCTAAATCGATTTCCGGAAACTCGATATCTGGAAATGTGAGATGCTTTTTTAGATGTAAGAATAAATGACGACTTATTTTAAAGCATTTTATAAAAACCTTTTTTATTAAAAAATGACAACCAAGTTTTTTTAACCTATTTTGAGATAAGAAAAGATTTCAATGAAAAGGAAAAATCCATGAAAAATGTTTTAGAAAATTAAATTTAATTAAATTAGTTTAAGACTGGTATTTTAATATCAATCTCATTAGCTAATTATATTGGTACTGAAATTTTTAAAAGTCAAACGTTCGTATTTAAAACATTGCAACTAATTAATAATTTGATAAAAAAATTTATTTGAGTATTTTTATAAAATTTTCATTGCAATAAATATCAAGTTATTTGGGTACAATTAATATATAGATATTTAAGTATTTAAAATATATTGTGGGAAAAAGTAATGTCTTTTTAAATTTTAATGTTTATTTTATTACATCCACATAATTATTTTTTTGAAATATGAGAATTACGTTTTAAATATTTTGCATTTAAAATCCTATAATATTTTGATTTTTTTCATACAGCGTAACAATAGGATGATATTTGTATCATGTGCTATTTAATTATTTTAACGGTTATAGAAGTACGCTGTGTCTAGGAATGTCAGTATAAGAGCTATGACTGACCAATTCAATTAATCGGTTTCTTTTTAATAAAGAATAAATTATTCACAAATATTGAAAAAAGCTATGATGTTAATTAATATAAGTGTGAAGAAAGTTAAAAAGTCAATTATTTTGTTTAATTTTTTCAAAATTATTTTCCTTCCTATAATGGCTACCAGAATTTAACAATAGACGTCTATATGGATCTGTTATACACTCTTATAAATCACATTTATTCCGTTAAATTATATTTTAAAGGATAAATCTATATTATAAAGGCCAAACGTATCCGTGCGTAATGCATACGTCATTTTACGAATGGCAACACTTTGAAATTTGAAATGAAATTTCGGGTTTGCAATTTTTAATGTTGCAAATTTTTAAACTTTTAAAAATGGCATACTTTCAATTTTTACACCGTCGAATGGGGAAAAATATACTTTTAAATGTAATTTATTTGAAAACTGTATCTTAATTTAATTTTGAAACATTAATTTTTTTGTAGTTTGTAATACCTTTTTTTCTAATTGTGGCAACAGAAGTACTCCGTTTCTATCAAAAGAAAAGAGAAAAAGGAAAAAAAGAAATAATTACTGTATCTTTATGTTGTCATTTTCTCATTAAAATATTTTATTTCATTTACAAATTTTCATTTACACTTAAGAGAATATTTAGAATCTGTTTCAGTTAATAGCCCCATAGAGACTTCAAGTTTTGAATCAAAATGATGAAATTAAAATAACAATTTTTTTTTAAAAGGTCATATAAATGGTGATGTGAAAGATTTATAGATGTGAAATGTTTATATTTAAATTTGTATATGGTGAAAATTATGCCGGGTTTAGATTTTGCGGGGAGATATTTTATGATTGAGTCAAACTGGAAAGAATTTTGCTTTTTATTCATTTTAGATTACTGGCATAAGAGTCTTAATTGATAATTATACCATAATAACATCTTTATTATATTCTACTGCTTACATGTACGATTAAAGTTTAATTTTATCAATTTCTACAACTGAGTTTTATAGAAATAGTATTTCGTTAACTTTAGGTTAAATATCATTTGTTTAAGAGTTAGACTTACGAATGTAAGTCTATCACACCTTACGAATGTAAGGTGCATTTTTATTGTAACTAATTTTGTAAGTTTATTATAAATCAATGAAACAGTTTCTCCTTAAATATTTTCTTTCGTCGAAATTCGACGGGTTCTACCTCGTATTTTTAAAATCTCTAAGTATATTTTTGGTTTAAAATTCAAAAGACGGAGAAAAGGGATAATATAAAAGCAAGTAAAGTGCATTGAAAAGACCTCTCTTTGTTAACATGAAGAGAAGGTGATTTTTTAGTCTCCTTCCTAAGTACTACAAGAATGACAGCAGAGGAAATTCTTTCTCATCTAGAAAGAAAAGTAGGGTTATTCATGCCTCTGTTAATGCAAGATAAAAATGTTTTATGTTACTTTATTTAGTTAGTTCGTTAGTTTTTAGACATTATTAGTTAGTTTAATATGTTGTTCATTTGGATATCCCTTTTTTATTTTATAAATGAATTTAATATGAAATTATAAAGGCTGTATTAAATTCAATAACCGTTTAATTTATGAATTTAGTTATTTTTACATTATATTTTTTCTTGCAGTGAATGTTTTTTGATGCATAAAACATGGAGAGTACAAAGAATGATTAAAAGCTAAAACACTGTTTACAATTGTACTGTAATTGCTTCTATATAAAAAAAATAATCACTAAATAAAAATCAGATTTATAACTTACGATATATCTTTATACAAAAAGAAAGAAACACCATTTCCAAACTACTTTTACTGAAAATGTAGCAAAACCTATGACTTTTACTTTACTAAAATTAAACAATACATCATTGTTAAAGAGGTATTTTTTATACTTTTATGGATTTATATTTTTTAATTAGTTAAAGTCAAATAATCACCTTTTATAGATAAATGAAAAAAGCTTTTTTATAAATAACAAAAAATAAAAAGAAGTGCGCCATTTATTATGAACTTGTTTGACTTTTTTCTGTATAAAAGCTGTTTGTTAATAATTTTATTTGTTTTTTCAGTGTTGATATACTACAATTTACGTCTTACAATTTATTGTAGTATAATATTGTTCTATTAAAAAAAAATATGGAATTAATTTAAATGAAAAAGAAATAGTTTTTATTTAACTTTAAATAAATTCCGTATATTTCAGCATTTGTCACTCTTTTTTGATACAAAAACAAGAACGTAAAATTATGCGTAAAGCATACATTGTTAAACACTTGGAACCCATCCAGAATACTAGTTTAAAATTTCGGAGTTTAATGAACTGAAACAGAATGCCTAAGTAAACAATTTTCAAAAGACAAAACTCATTTAAAAACAATTTTAGAAATTCCCATGAAAAGTCTAAATTAAAACTGTTTTTGTCTGTGGCTTTCTCTATGGGCTATAGATTTATCATATAATATACAGTATGTTAATTTTTTGTTGAGTTAGGAAACGTATGACACAACTGAAAGTTTGTCTTTATCAATTTCAATCAATAAATGGAAATATACAAAAAATATTTTTTTAAACCCAATATATGATCTAGAGAATTTATAAACACTAAGAATGAATATGAACCGATATTTTTAATTTAAAACGCGTGCTGCAACGGTAAACGAATTATAGCAATTTTTATTTAATGAGATACAGTAATCGAATTATTTTGCGTATGGCTGCATTTAAACAACAGTCATGCCATGTTCTATGCTAACCATCGTAGCGCAATCAAGATATATTTATAAATGTGGTTAAAATTGCGAAATATCGTTATAAAAGTCTTCAAACGACAGACAATAAATGGAAATATACAAAAAATATATTTTTTAACCCAATATATGATCTAGAGAATTTATGTACACGAAGAATGAATATGAACCCATATTTTTAATTTAAAACGCGTGCTGCAACTGCAAACGAATTATAGCAATTTTTATTTAATGAGATACAGTAATCGAATTATTTTGTGTATGGCTGCATTTAAACAATAGCCATGCCATGTTCTATGCTAATCATCGTAGCGCAATCAAGATATATTTATAAATGTGGTTAAAATTGCGAAATATCGTTATAAAAGTCTTCAAACGATTTTTCCACTCCCATGGGATGTAATGCAACGGAATTCTTTAAAATATCTCACAAAGAACTATAGCGGGGTGCAAAATGATGGGAAAGGTACAAAAAAATAGTTTGTGTTTGCTATGCAAAAGCATAAAATATTGTGCTCAAATTAAATAAATTATATTCCGATCAATATTAAAGTAGTCGTGTACAAAAAATTTATAATTTTTTTATTATTTTTTAATCTTTTTTTAAAAATATGTTTTTTATTAAATTTATGCACGAGCAAAATGATAAGAGTGAAGTCTATAATTCTGAAACCGTGGAACGTGATTGGAGGATTTTTATGCCTATCATCTAAAATTGAATTTAAAAGAGATTCTGGGGACATTTGTTTAGTTCGCAAAACATCTGGATTACAGAGTAAATCAAAATGCTTTGTGATTTCTAAAGAGGACAAATTGTTGTTTATAACATTTTCCTATTGTAATTTCAAAAAAAAAAAAAAAAAAAAAAAAAAAAATCTGTTTAATTAAACTTTGAAAGTCTGTCATTTTTAATTTATTACTGAACCTAACTATTTATATTACAACAAAATCTACAAGAAAGCCAAAAATTTTTTCGAAACAATCCGAAAGTAAGAATCTTCGTCGGTTTCAAGTAAAATATTGACAGTAAAGGAATTTGGAAGCCAGATGAAAACGTCAGCATCAATATCAATCGCACAAAGAATAATAAAAATGTCGGGAGTTCTTCAAAATGTTAAACCACGTCGATATTCGATTTTAACATCTGGCAGTAAGTCCACTTTCTGTTTGCAGAAGCAGAATACGAACTGGTATAAAATTATCTTCAATGCTAAAAATAAGTTTCATTTCAATTGTACATACATTATTCATCCCATTTTGCATGGCCTTTCGAATGAAAAAAAATATTTTCCAAGCATGAATTAGGTGGAAGCTCTCAAATGTTTTGGGCTACTTTTTCTTCGGTAAGTAAGGTTATAACTGCTTTTCTATATGAAACAACAAAATTGACATACCTTTATCAGTATGTTTAAATGCCATTTATTGAACCTGAGTAAAAAAGTTACCAACTTTTAGGAAATTTTCAACAAGATAGTTCCTAAATTCAATCAGAAAAAAGACACCAAAAGTGCGTTGAAAATAAATAAAATTCTCAAACTGGCCAGCCAATAATCCAATCCAAAATCCCAGGAACTAGGTTAGCGGTATTATTTGGCAAAATATATAATGAAAGATCATCAAATCGTGCAGCACAACACGAGAGTAGAATTAAAATATGAAATTTGGAAGATTTGGCGTACTTTGTCATTTCAGCTTATTAAAAATTATGTAAACTTTATGCTACAATGTACAAATTATTAAATACAAAATAAGCCCAAGTAGTCCAGTCACTTTAGCATTTTCCTTCGGAAAAATTTTTAATAAAGGTTTTTTTTCACAGAGCGATTTATTATGTCATTATAAATGATATCTCAAAAGTCCCCGATGTTCTGCTGTACGCTTCCCCCCCTTTGGGGGCATTTAGGGGGAAAAGGGGGCAAAATATTAATTAAGCTACATAGGCAAGTGATACATCATTTTTCATGTATTTTTTAACGCTGAATCGAATGAAACTAGAATAAAGTTGTTACGACCAATAGTTTCTGAATTATTGGGGTTTTTATATATTTAAAAAAATTCAAATTTTTCATGTATGTATTTTTAATGAGTTTTTTTTCCCTTTCATTTTAAATCTAAACATTCATTATTAACGTTACATCAGACAGTACATTATAGAACATATAAAACATTAATTTATAAAGAAAATGTTATTATATTTACCTTTTTCTACTCTAAAAATAGATACTTCTTCATAATTGTTCTTGATCATGAATATCTGTCACGTCTAATTCTTCGCTGCCAATTATGATATCCCTATTAGAGATCCTCTCTTGGTGCAATATTTAACCAAGACTTTCCATGACAATTTCCACATGCAGTATAGACCCAATTTTAGGCATCCGCACGCACTGCCGCAACCTATGAAACATGAACAGAAAATCATGTTCAAAAGCGAATCTGAGGCGGGTGGTTGGGTTTTTCGTATGGAAACTAGAAAATTATTTTTTTATAATCCAACCCCATTCCAGAGGATCCAGTTCATTAACAAACCATGTCTGTACGTGGTAATATACTCGAAATAAATGTTGTTTTGCTGTACTTGAAGTAGGGGGTAGGGTATTTAAAATGACCGCTTTATTCTTTGTGACTGATTTGGTGAAGTGTACATACCGGTAATCATCTAGAGATTTTTCCTTAGAAGAGGCACCATAAATGGCTAGAAAAATTTTGATACCATTCTCAGAAATTAGTGTACGAGAAATGTTATTTTGATTGAAAATTTTTGTTGCATCTTGTAAATCTGGACGCTTTTGTATTAATTTCATCACTGCTTATTTTCCTTTCTAAAAAATAGCAGATGTTCCATCGCAGCCACAAAAAGCATGGAGGAATAAAATGTATTCCCTGTATCTTCTTCGAAACTTATTAAAGAGTAATTTTTTTCTTCCACCTGGCCTTTACCTGGCTTGAATAAAAAAATTTCCAAGTTTGGTGGAGTTCGAGAGGCCAAATCAATCTCTTCTCCAATTATAACAGTGGCATTTTTGCTAATTTTGCGGTCTTGAGTGCTTTTTCAACAATAAGGACATCTGAATCATCTTTTACATGCTTGACACATACACTGATGGATTTAAATTTTTCAGAGAGCAAATAAATCAACCTATTTTTGTTTTTGTTTTTTTGCGTGGGAGAGGAATTTTTCTTGGCTAATTGTCGCAGTCATGTTTTCATTAAAAAGAATCTCTGTTGATGCCCTTTTTGAGCAATGAAGAAATTGCTCCATGGTTTTGACACTTTTCTGAAGATTACTATAACCATCAAATACGAGAATAGTGTTTCGACGTAGTGTTTTTCAACATACTGCACATATTTATCACAAATAACCCCGAAAGAATCACTTTGATGCCAGACTACTCGATGAAGCAGATATCCTCCATCAACAATGTAGTTCGCTCTCTCAAAATCAGGATGGACATCTATGGGATTGAAGTTGTTGAATAAGGATGATTTTATGGTTTTTCTCATTCTAATTTCATAGAAAAGGGTTACTGGGTAAGGAGCCAGTTCAAACTTCAAACATTCACTGAGCTCATCGTAGAATCTCTTCATGATACAAATTCTTTGAAACAACAGCAATGGATCTACAGGTACGGTAACATCGTGCATTGTTATGTGACTGTTCATTGTTTGAAGAGAAAGAACTCGTTCGGCACGTGAATTTTTCATTTCGTGAAAATTGCTACCGAACTTTTTTGCCATTACAGTTGCACCAACGTTCAGTGCATCATAGCAGTTTATTTTTTCCACATCACCTGTAACCCCTGTTGCAATGGACACAATCACTTGTATACTTTGAAAAGGATTGTGGACATAAAACCACTCTGATACTCTGTTTACGTCTTCTTGGTCCCGCTTCATTCGAAATTCCCGTGCATCCACATGTTGTTCTCCACTTGCAAAGGAAACATCACAGAACTTTTCAATTCCTTCAGAAATGTTGGTTGCACTTACTAACTCAAAAACAAACTTTGTTAAAACACTTTCTTTTGTGCTCCTTCCACGCACAAAGCCTCCTTGCATCTTTGAGGACTTCATGAGTGATTGTTCAGTTACCAAAACACTTGAAGTTCCACAAAAAAAAAAAAAAAAAAAAAAAAATTATCAGACCTTTTAATAGTGAAAAAGTGTTAAGTAAATCTTTTCAAGGTTATTCATTGAATTTTCCAATTTTTCCATGCCTTGTATGAACAACAAGGCACTTTAGCGTACAAAAAATGTCCTGCAGCATAGAAATACGGAATAATTCTTTTTATCGCTGTTAAATATGCCCTCCAATCTCCAATCCTCTCTACTCTAATAAATTCTTTGAGAATTAAAACCATGTCCAAATACTGAACCAAATACCCCTATAAGATCGTACAGCTATGAAATTAGTTGTATGGAGGATACAACTGCAAAAATAACTTTACAATTGCAAAAACCTCTCACATAGGAATGGAGAATACGTTGAGCTCTTGAAAGAAAAAAATAGATCAACATTTATGTTTTTTGCTAAAACGTTATAAATATCTGTTTAAAAATAAACATGTATGTAAACGCGAGCCGAGATGGCACCCCCTTCCCTATTGCCTATACGCATGGACGCCTATGCAACTGGGAACTACTAGTCATATCGACCGTGATATTTGGCTTATGAGTTTCTAACTAAAAAAGATCGTTCATATGAATAATGCATACATAAAATATTTGAATTTTTCAAAATATAAAAACTTTAATAACTCAGAAACTGTTAGTCGTATAAACTTGGTTCTAGTTTTATTCGACTCAGCGTTAAAAAATACATCGGAAATGATATATCACTTGCCTATATAGCTAAATTAATATTTTGCCCCCTTTTCTCCCTAAATGCCCCCCAAAAGGGGGGAAGCGTACAGCAGAATGTCGGGAACTTTTAAGATATCGTTTAAAATGGCATAACAAAACTTTCTGTGAAAAAAAACCTTTATTAAAAATTTTTCCGAAGAAAGACCCTTTTTTTGGCTGAAGTTACTGGACTAAAGTGACAAGGAATATTTCTATAATTTAGGAAAATATATTTCGTTCTTATCATTTAGCTCCCAGTGCATACCGAGTGAAAATGCAAAG
Organism: Maratus speculifer; assembly: GCA_964019185.1. NCBI lineage: Eukaryota > Metazoa > Arthropoda > Arachnida > Araneae > Salticidae > Maratus > Maratus speculifer. Next base: position 146,870,126 of record OZ025300.1, read on the forward strand.
TATCATGTCACATTTATAACAACAGTTTTAGAATGTCTTCGTTATATTTATATTGAGTAATTAGTCTGTACATTTATTCGTTTGCAGTAAATTTATTTGATTTATAATTGGATTAAAATAATTATATTTTTGTTAAGGCAATTACATGATTGTTCCTATCATTTTGCAACCCGCTATATAACTGTTAGCAACTTCATGTTTTTACTGAACGCGCTCAGTTGATATCAATAAGATATAAATTTTCCATCTTGATCGATTATATCCATGGGTGTTAGAGTACGTACTGACTATAGATAGATTCAAAGAGATACAGTCAATTTGAATTCACCACTTTCGGAAACACTTTTGAAATATCCTGGAAAATATTCAATAGATTAAATTTATAATTGCGCTTTGTACGACAATTATAACTAATCGTATGGGGAGTTTCTTCTAACTCACTCATGTTAATATTTAAAAATTTGTTATTACAGTGCCAAAATTAAATAACGATCTATGGCCATATTGAGGATTTTAAAGGTATGAAGAGCCATGCATTAGTTTTTGAAGTAGGACTACTGCAGATATCGCTAAAAATCCAGCATAAAATCGACACTTGTTAGGCAATTCACAGCGAAAAATAATCAGCAATATTTTTTATGAAGATATACCTGAATCCGAAACGTGATGTAAATTCCTACATTAGTTCTTGAGTTAGAGCTATTGCACAAATCGATAAAAATTCAAAATATCAGATTTGTACCAAAACATAAATACAAGCAATTCATGTCAAGGGTTAACTGAATCTGAAATTTGATGAAATTCCGTCCTCTTATTTTTGAGATAGAACTTTTGCGGAAATCCTGAAAATGCAGAATAGCAGCACTACATGTTGAGTGATTTACACCAAAAAGTAAACAGCATCAAATCATCTCAAAGACTAATCTAAAGTTTGTTGACTATCTGTGCTTTAGTTCTTAAGATAGAACTATTGCCGGAATGGTAAACAAAATACACCATAACAGCGTTACCTGTTGACCGATTCACAATAAAAACTTATAACCCTGACAAAACCCTTATATAAACTATTAAAAACCCTTTATAAATAATTTTTTATCAGGGGCTACCTGAATATAATTTTTTGTTTAATACCGTGCATTAGCTCTTGAGATAGAGTGTCTGCAAATATTGAGAATCAACTCTCGAGTGCAAAAGGGTTAGATCTTTAAAGTAATTATGGATAATCTGTAAACAAATATCCACGAAATCGGGAACATTGATGGTAGCAAATATGCTTCCATAGTTATTAGAAGGTTAATAATAATACCCGACGATTTTATATCAGAAACTATCTGGATTTGCGAGTATACAGCTTTATTTTTTAGAAATTGTGTTAAGATGTCAAAATAGTTGATTTATCGTACTAAATGAAATGATTAAGAATAAGTAAATCAGGCGTAATACAATAGAAAAAAATTTAAATTGATTGTTTATTAACTTTTATGCTTCGAAAGGTAAATGTTACAACCAATGCATAATCTTTGATGGAGATTTTTCATTATTTTTTAACCCATTAGTGCCTAGCGTCCCATTTTTGGGACAGTTTTAAAAAATTCAAGTAAGCGCTTTTCACACCAGTAAAAAGGAAGATAAATAAATATTTTTCTTTCTCGAGACAAATTCCTCGATAAATTAAGTTTAAAAGTTATTCTTGTTTTAAAACTGGTGGGAAAATGCAAAATTTGAATTTTAACGAAGAAAATAATTCAGGCAGTAATGGGTTAATCGTCCATCTAAAAATGTTGAAATTAAAAACGTCGATTAATTAATTTCTTTATTCTTTCTTTTAATTCCGTGTCTAGTTAAGCAGCAATGACTTTCAATCTCACAGATTTTTTATTCAAGAAACAATGCCTTCACAATGTGAAAAAAACATTAAATGTGAAAAGTAAGTAATTTTTTTTTATTGTTAAAGCTTCGTACAGAAAGTTAGTACATTATTTCAGATACATTATTTTTTTAGCTCTACATGTTTCATCTTACACTCTGATAGCAAACGTCATAAATCATTTGTTCAAATGGTCACACAATACTTAATTATTAAAATACTTCAACTTTTATACACACACACACACACACACACACAGTCCGGAATATGGTGGGAAACGAGGACGCGGTAACCAAACCGACCAATTGCGGACCTATTGAAATAATGTGTTTTCTTTATTTTTTTTCAGCTTTTTAGTATTCTAGATGAACGTATATTATATAACCGGTTCAAAAATTTTAAATATAGGCTTTTTTCAAATATGCTTTTTTGCAAGGCAACCGAGGACATTCACACACACGGTGAATAAACCGTCCAACAGAGGACTTTCCACTTGTGAATTGTTCAAATGGGAACGTAAACGAAAAAAGCAAGGCATTGCTTCATTTTCATTCTTCTAAGAGAGTATTTGAAATGTAACTTTAGTTTTGAACTTGAATAAATATAAACCAAAATTTTCGCAGTATATTTCAAATTTTACTTATATATATTTTTGAAATATGCATCAAATCGATAATTATATTCGTTTCTTTTATTTATTTATTTGTTAAAAGGCGAAAAGACGAATTTCTGATTTATACGTATATTACAACTAATATGTAAATTCAGGAATACAAATGTGTTGCATTTATATAATTATTAAATTAGTAATAAGAATGTATAAGTATATGAATATGTGGAAGAATTTCTTGAATCTCTTTTTCAGTATTATAAAATTTTTCTTCTTTAATATACCCAGTAAATTTTAATTAAAAATATTACGATTGTGATAAGTATACATTTTTTTCTTAGTAATGTAAATGTCCTACATGTTGACTGAAATAGATGAAAATTTAATAAGTTCAGAGAATTAACTATATTGTCTATACACCTATGTACCGCTTACTCAGTATACACACAGTGAAAACGAGGACCATGCGTATACACATACGAACCGTGGACACGGTATACACACAGTGAAAGCGAGGACCATGCATATACACATGCAACCCGTGGACACGGTATACACACAGTGGAAATGAGGACCATGCGTATACACATACGGATCGTGGACTTGGTATACACACAGTGAAAGCGAGGACCATGCGTATACACATACGAACCGTGGACTCGGTATACAGACAGTGAAAGCGAGTACATGTGTATGAGTATACACACCTACGAACCGTGGACTCTGTATGAATACAGTATGAACGGGGACCATGTAAACGTGCGTACTAATCGAGGCTTATGCATGCAGAACTGGCGTAGAGTGTGCGTAGTGATATTTAATTTTATCTACCAAGATTTTTTTATTTTTTTTTTATATTAATTTTCGTCATACGTCTCTCAGAAATTAGTGCAAAAATCTGTGACACATATAATTATTAGGAAAAAGTGGGAATGAAAATAAACCATCGCTAGCATCCTGAAGTATCATTATTAATATATGGTGAACTTAGAAGATACCTTTTAACACTCCTTTTTAAATTGATTTTTTTTTTTTATCTTATAAAGAACGTAACAGTAACGTATATTTAATTCACTTTATTTGGAATAATGAAAATGTTAACCAAGGCAACATTATTTCATATATATGTTTTACTATTTAAAAATTAACAAATTTATTATTTCTCACCCTTTGATGAAACCAAACCTCATTAACGTGAACTTGAAGAGGACATAATAAAATTTTGTTTATGTATTAGCAGTATTTCATGTTATCAGTCAAAGTTATAATAAGGTAACTGTTTATAACTTTTATTAATTTGATTGGGAAAGAGTATCCACTTCGGATTAAAAGTATTTTATGTTAAGCGTGTTCGCGTTAATGAGGTTTGACCATATAATAATACATTCGTGATGGGAGAACACATCACCTGGATAATATTTCAGGCCCGTCAATGAAACTCGTAGACCTTTTCGATGCGTGAATTAACTATACTTTTAATTACTGAAAGTTTACTATACTTTTCACTAAATGATTGAATGTATCGAGTATTTTTACTCTCACTTTTAGTTAAAAACTTATGACTGCACAATGCATATAATGAACATATTTCAACGAGCACAATTCATTCACAATCTGCACAATGCATATACATATATATTGATCGTTACAATTTATATACAGTAAAACCTCCCAAGTTGAACATCCCCTTAAGTTGAACACCTTCCTAAATTAGGCACTTCACTTTTTCTGAGAACAGATCCATAGGTTTAACGTTATGTCCACCCTCTATATACTCATACTCATTGAGAGTTTTATTTTATTTTATTATTTTCCTTTTTCTGACTCTCAAATTCATACATTAAATTTTAAAAATGTTTTGTTCCTTTTCCAAATACAAATATTATTTCCATAAAAATTAATAAAATTTATAACTCAATTCTAAAATTGCGAAATTGTCCGTTATTAAAAATATTATGTTGAACACTTTTTATAGATTTTTTTATAGTAAACGAGATGTAATCATGAAAATGTTATAATAGCTTATTTCAAAATGGGGGATTTTATATCTTTAACTATCACTAAAAGAATTTCAAAATGTTCTCTTTCGAAGAGTACCAGATAGTTTTATTGCATATTTACATTACACGTTACTATTCGCCCAGTGTGGGAATTCGTAGAAGAAGTCTGACTAAAAGCTTATATAATTATTATTTAACTAAAATCTATTCTAATTCTATGTTTTTGTTTTTTTTAATGTTTTATTATTTAAGGTAGGGGGGGGGGATTTTTTGGATTATTTTTATTTTATTTTACAAATCATCACAGGAAAAAATTTTCCTTTTAAACCTCTTTAAACAAATAATATTTTTAATAATTAGTAAAGAATATTTAAAAAATTACGAATATAATTTAACTGTATTTCCTTATTTGGGGGAAGGGGGAAGGAGCGGAGCAGACCCTGAGATCATGTTACTCAATTGGTGGTCAAGTGAAACATCAGTTTCTGTCTGCAAAGATTGTGTCTCCTCCTAGACAATACTAGCCACCACAGTGTCCCCAAATGTCCTTAGGCAGACCGGTAATATGAAAGTGAGAAAGTTTTGTTCGTCCTACAAGTAGGTACACAATGAAATGATATTTCAGCGGGAGGGAATCACAGAACAGTTTGGGAGGTTAAAGACCTGAGGGCGAAAGGGAGCGAAGGTTTGAAGCTGGGCTATGAAGTGGTATTTGAATCTAAATTATATCTCTATGAAGTAATTGATTTTTTTTTTATACGTATAAAATGATAAAATGCAATCTCATCCTGAAGCAAACATTACCTTTTCAAGATATAAAATATTTAAATTTACATATAATTATTTTAATTAAGCATTTTAATTTTACTTTTTCCATAAAAGTCTTGAAACTCCATGGTGACCAATTAGAACAATCCACAGTTATATCATATTTTGATCAAATTTGGGGGATACGTGTTATTTTGGAGGAAATTTTATATGATATACGTGTTCTTATCAACACGAGAACAGTCTTTTTTATTTTTATTTTATTTTATTTTATTTTTTTTTACGAATTTAATGAAAAATAATATTTCTTATAATTTCCTTTACATGAAACTATTTTTATTTAATATAATAATTTTTTTAAAAAATTGATTTTTTATTTGTCTGAATTTAAAAAAAAAGTCATATTAAGGCAAAATCAACTATTTTATTTAACGATTTGTCGAAAAACTATCGTTTTTATGCATAATATTTGGTACAAAACAAAGTATTGTAACAAGTATAATTCGAAAATTTATTGCTGCAAAAATTTTCTTCACAAACATGATTTTAACAAAAATGGCGGAAATGGTTAAACCTTAAATGTTAACTATCAGAATAGATGATTATATAAGTTTTCTATTTTTGTATTTATCAATAATGTTTTACTCATGAATATTTTATCGAGTAACAGTAGAGAAATTAATCACTTATTTTAGAAAGGAAACATTGCTTTTAACACTTTTCAACGAAGTTGAAAAGTGTTTATAACTTCAGTTTGTCTGTCCGTATGTCCGTCAGTCTGTCTGTCTGTCCGCGCGATAACTCACGTAAAAATGCTCGTATCATCATGAAATTCTGATACGTTGTATATGTGGATTCCAGCATGTTCCCTATTGAAAATGGTGTATGTGGTACTTATAGTTTTTTTACAGGACATCGCAAAAGAATTCTTTAACATTATGGTCTATGGACGGAAAAAATTAAAAATAAATTCAGACGATTATTAACACTTTCCAACGAAGATGAAAAGTGTTAAAACTCGCGTAAAGATACTCGTATCATCTTGAAATTTGAATATGTTGTATATATGGACTCCAGAAAGTTCCCTATTGAAAATGGTATATGTGGCACTTATAGTTTTTTTACAGGTCATCGCAAAAGAATTATTTAACATAACGGTCTATGGGTGAAAGAAATTTAAAATAAATTTAGACGATTTTTCTGTGGACATCAAAAAGAATTATCGCATACTTGCAGTGATCATGTGACAAGTATTACGTATGTGACGTCATATCTCTTCTCGAATCAATCCAGCAATTATGCATTTATCTGTGTTAATTAAATGTTTTGTGAATGTAATTTTTTCTCATTATTCCAATGAGCCTGTGTCATGCATTGTTTTTAAACCTGTTTTATAACAGTTTCAATATTTTAAAAACTAATGAAATGATATATGTTGTTTATAGACTCAAGAAAAAAATCCTCTATGAAAAATGAACGTTTCTGACTATTTTTACAGGGTCGTACATATTATTTTGTGCGACACTTTAAAACAGTATAAATGTCAAAATAAGCAATGTCAAAATAAGCAAATGTCAAAATTTTTTGTTAAGTATTATTTTTTAATATTTGGATAGCGATATTAAATAACTATTATTTAACGATATATTGCCGTACATAGTTGTATTGTGACTATCGTAACATCTCGATATATCACACCATCACTATATTTGTGTAACGCTAACGATAAATAGCGATATAACTCAGATCTAAATTTTAGAATGGATAACATTTATAGCGAAATACAGGGACTCACAAATATAAGGGCCATATGGGAAACTACTTTTCTGAGTCGTTGGAAAGTGTTTTATAATCCATGCGTCATAGCAAGATTTATTTTTCTTATTTAATTATTGTTTTTATAAATATATATTCTATTAGGAAAGGAGCATTGTGAGGTAAAGGGCTCTAATTATTGTTATGGACGTTAGAAAAGCACATTTATTTAAAGTAAGGGATTTTATAATTGATTTAATAATTAAAGAAAGTTTAATTTAACAAATAAATTACTAAAATTAAAATTATGAATAGTAATAAGTACTTAAGTCACGGAAGTTTATACAAACATTACCCATTATTGTAATATGAAACATTTTTAAAAAAATTTTTTTTTTTAATTTCTTCCCTTTAAATAGTAATTGCAAATAACTAAAGAAATTTTAGAAAGAAAACTTCCCAAGTTGGACACTTTTCTGAGAACGGATTATTGGGATATTTAACATTATGTCTAACCTCTATAAGTTGGATACTTCTCTAACTTGGATATCTTTTTTTTGGAACCGTAGATGTCCAATACAGAAAAATTTCACTATATTAACAATCTTGTTTGCTTCTTAACATAAAAATCAAAAGTTTTATTTGTAATGAGAAAAGAAAGAAAGAAAGAAAAACGATACCCTGAAGTATATAAAATAATTTTCAAAAATTAAGACTTATATGTACCATTATATTTAAATACTTTTATGCATCTCTGTATATCGCTATTAACATTATAAATGATGATAATTCTCTAATTAAATTAATGATCTAAATTTCTTTCAAAACAATGATACAAAGAACTTGCTAAGGCACACATAAAGAGTCACGTTTTCAAATTATTTTGAGCAACTGTGTATGTTGTATACACGAATGTTTGCGTACATCGTTTGCAACACCCATATTAAATAGCTTATTAAAAGCAGACAAAAGTTTCACGTACGAGTAAAAAATTATATAGTTAAATTAAAATGTCTTTCTGTGCATCATCGACTATAAACGACAATGTATCTCTGGTTTTTTTCACACCCTGTAAAATAAAAAGACTTAATGTCGCAAACATCATTCTTTTAAGCTTTTTACGATGTATATAAAAGATATGTATCTAATTGTTGTGTTTTAAATACTATAACATTGTTAAAATTCCTTTTGAATTTATTGCGCCTATAGACCGCAATGTTTAAGAATTCTTTTGCAAGATTCTGTAAAAAAAAAAAAAAAAAAAAAAAAAAAAAAAAAAAAAAAAAAAAAAAGGCTATGAATGCCACAGACACCATCTTTTGACAAGGAATGTTATGGTCCCCATCAGCATCATATCTAAATGTGGTTATAATACTATTCCTTTAAGGTGAGATAAAACGCTGACGGCCATAAATACAGACTACAGGCGTATCCGGTAGGGGGAAACCCTGTGTGCCCGGGCAACTCTACCCCCTCTGCACTAATATAAATGTCCACCAGAAAAGATGCTGTAGAATACTAAAGAAAGTATGCAAAAAATATTGCTATTAATAACTTAGTGAATTAAAACCAACAAACTAAGAAAAGTGTATAATTTGGGTAAAAAGAAAGTGAAAGATAACACCTCCAAAAAATTATTTTCAAGAATTAATTTCACAGATCATGGTGTTTCCTTTGTAGAGTCAAAAAGCCGGTTTTGTAAAGAATTGCTTTCGTCCAAGGAAAAGACTTTTACTTTCTTGTTTATATGTACAATTGATGAAAAGAAAGCAGTTTGAATGTCTAACCTGGGGGAGGAGGGGGTAGAGGAAAATTCTCTGTTGATGCACTAGTGATAACGCGTTTAGCCATCATCACATCCAATCTTCAATTGACCTCCTACTGGTCAAGAAACCATTAGCCTGATACCCACCAAGTAGCATGTGAAAAAAATCACATCTACTACTACCCTTTTCAGATGAAAGACAGTACCGGCCGCACACTTACAAAGAGTTTTTATTTATTTGTTGGTTTGTTTAATCTTTTATTTGGAAAAAAAAGGGGGAGTGCATACAATCCGGTTTTAGAAAGTAGAAAATGCTATTAAGTGCTCTTGAATCATTACAAAATTCGAGAACAGAAAATATAAGTTTATCGGCATTAAGTAAAATGAGAAGATCAGGAATAAAAGAAAGCATTTGAAAAAAAAAACACGAAAAATTATACATATATATATTTTTTTTTTAATAAAATTTGTCAGTATGGAATGTTTAAGATTAAGGAATCCAGCAAACAGCCATCCCTTACCCTTTGTAAATTTTATTTGGTTCAAAGAATAGAATAATCATTTCATCTATGTATATAAAACAGCTTGTTTGTGGAGATGTTCGCCAAAAAACTTCCAAACCTTTTGGCCTAGCGTGACGAAAGTTGGTACACTGATTTATCATACGAAATGCTAGCTATTGCCGAAATTTTTTTTCTTTTATTCCCATTAGTTTTGTAGTTACTCGATATTTTCCAGATTTTAACGATTTTTTCGCCAAGTTTAGCGATAGTAGCTTTATTTGTCTTACTTTCATTGTTGAAACCACAATGGATGACTACGTTTATATTTCAGCCATTATCTTTTTAATTATTTTAAATTTTGAAATTTAAAAGCAAGAATCATAATTGAGAAACATTTTTCTAATTTTTTAGTACCTTAAACTTTCTACGAAATTTTTACTAATTTTTCTAATTTCTACGAAAAATAGTTAATTAAAATCACAGCAAAACCAATATTTTAAATTAACAAAAAGTTTTAAAACTAAGTTATTTTAACAAAAATAGGGTTACAATTTCGCAATTTCAATAGATTTTTTTTATACTTTTTTTACTATCTGTAATCAAACAATAAATCGCTAAGTATAATAACTAAAATTTTTTCAAGAAATATTGCCATTTTTTATTTCTGAAAACTTAATTAAAATTAAAATTCTTTGATGGATTCGTCTAGCAATTATTTTTTTGCCAATTATTTTTAGATTTCAAATTTACTATTAAAAGGAAAACATTTTATATTATATATAAGATTTTAGTATAAATGTGAGTGAAATTCGAATTTCCAAATTATTTCTGCTTTAGTTACATACTTTAAGTACAACATTAATTGAAATTTTCCAATGATATTTCTACATAGATACTGAAAGTAAAAGCCACGTCCAAAGGTTAAAATGGCCGGACGTCCTATTGCACAGCATATTTAGTCAAAAATATGAAAGAATAAATTATCAGGAAGTAGTACAAGACCTTTTTGTTGGTACTTTTCATCAAGAACGTTAGGTAAAATAAGTGTCTATGAATATCAGAATTCCTTGCAAGCATCCTAATGTGACTCTGTGAAGCTAAAAACTTTTTTTTTTTTTTTTTTTTTTTTTTTTTTTTTTTTTTTTTTAATATTAGGCGAGCCGACCATTTATATCCTAACATTAGGTGCCTATGAATCCCAAAATTTCGCCTACATTAGTGTCACATAATCTGATTTTTATATTCTTACCGGATATTTATTCTTACATAACCTTAATAAGCATGGAAGAATAAAATATACAAGGAAAGAACAAAAGCAGAGATGGGCAGTATACATGAAAAAAGTACATTATATACAATATACAAATACTCGCCCATTTTTGCCCAAAATATACAATATACAGACATTTTAGGAATTTCGAAAGATATATATTACACAATATACTCTTTTTCCAAAATGTATATTCGATATACTTTTAGAATACTTTTAAAAAATTAATAATAATGGTAGTACATTCAATTGCATAAAGGTGTGTGTCCTGTTTCCCCTTATTCTACTATTTATAAACATATAGTATCCGAGACATTTTATAGCTTATATCTTTTGATTTTTAATGTAATTCTTTAGAACGCAAAAATTAAAATTATTGCTTATGGGTAACAAAGTATATTGTATATTAAGTTTTGTAAAATATACAATATACAAATACTTTTCAAATTGTTGTAAAATATACAATATACAAATGTATATTGAATATACTATATTATATACAAGTAACTGATATATTGCCCACCTCTAAATCGGGAAGCCATGGGGTAATGGCGAGCGCAGCAAGCAGGCGTTGCCTACAACTTGGAATAGCGAAGCGATTACGCGGAGGTTTGGCAAGCGTAGCGAGCAGGGGGGCGGAGCCTTCCTATAGTTTAAAAGAACTGTAACTGCTTATTCCAATTATTCATGTTTGGGGCGCCGCACCCCACTTTGACCCCCCCCCCCCCAAAGGGGAACTTTTAAAATTTTTATCCACAGCACTCGTGTTGCATATTTTTAGAAAGGTTTGAAACTGCCTTTTCCTATTATGGATGTCCTGTGTGTCCCCCTCCGCTCTGCACCCCAGGGGGCACATTTTTAATTTCTTTCTTTACAACACCAGTCGTGTGACACATCATTTGAAAGGTCTGCAACTGCTTATTCATATTATGGATGTCTTGCGTGTCACCACTCCTCTCCCCCCCAGGGGGATCACATTTTTAATTTCTTTACAACACCAGTCGTGTGACACATCATTCGAAAGGTCTGCAACTGCTTATTCATATTATGGATGTCTTGTGTGTCACCCCCCACTCTGCCTCCCAGGAGGGGCATATTTTTAATTTCTTTACAACACCAGCCGTGTGACACATCATTTGAAAAGTCTGCAGCTGCTTATTCATATTATGGATGGCTTGTGTGTCACCCCCCCTCTGCCCCCTAGGGGGATCACATTTTTAATTTCTTTACAACCCCAGTCGTGTGACACATCATTCGAAAGGTCTGCAACTGCTTATTCATATTATGGATGTCTTGTGTGACACATCATTCGAAAGGTCTGCAACTGCTTATTCATATTATGGATGTCTTGTGTGTCACCCTCCGCTCTGCCCCCAGGGGGGGCACATTTTTAATTTCTTTACTACACCAGTCGTGTGACACATCATTTGAAAAGTCTGCAACTGCTTATTCATATTATGGATGGCTTGTGTGTCACCCCCCCCTCTGCCCCCTAGGGGGATCACATTTTTAATTTCTTTACAACACCAGTCGTGTGACACATCATTCGAAAGGTCTGCAACTGCTTATTCATATTATGGATGTCTTGTGTGTCACCCCCCACTCTGCCTCCCAGGAGGGGCATATTTTTAATTTCTTTACAACACCAGCCGTGTGACACATCATTTGAGAGGTCTGCAACTGCTTATTCATATTATGGATGTCTAGTGTGTCACCCCCCAATCTGCCCCCCAGGGGGGCACATTTTTAATTTCTTTACAACATTAGTCGTGTGACACATCATTTGAAAGGTCTGCAACTGCTTAAGCTTATTCATATTATGGATGTCTTGTGTGTAACCTTCCCAATCCGACCCCAGGGGGGGACATTTTTAATTTCTTTACAACATTAGTCGTGTGACACATCACTTGAAATGCCTGCAACTTCTTATTAATATTATGGATGTCTTGTGTGTCATCCCCCACTCTGCCTTCCCAGGAGGGGGCACATTTTTAATTTCTTTACAACACCAGTCGTGTGACACATCATTTGAAAGGTCTGCAATTGCTTATTCATACCATGGGGTATTGCCGAGCGCAGCAAGCAGGGGTAGCTTACAACTTGGAATCGCGAAGCGATTACGCCGGGGGGTTCGCGCGCGTGGCGAGCAGGAGAACTGAGCCCCCCTAGTTATATAAAAATAATTATATTTTTAAATCGCTATTCTTTTACAATTAAACATTAAACTCATTCTTTAAAAAAATCGTAGATTTCTAGGCTTTTTAAAAAATAACTAATTTAAAATATAGTTAAACATATGAAAAAGAACATGCCTATCACGGATTCTTGATTTAAACTGAAAAAGATGTCATCCATGCAAAATGAGTGCAGCAATATGTGAGAAATACGTAATACATTTACAAATGTTAAGAAAAAAACTTGTGTTTACGATTTTTTTTAATACTGTGCAATTCCATTTTAAAAGATTTTACTATGTACCTTTTTTAGATTTTCATGTCTCCATTACAGAGAATATGTATTAATATTATATGATATTCGAAACATAGACATGCAATAAACAGAGCTTCATTAAAAACATAGTTATTGCAGCCTGTGGCACTTCTATGTAAATGAAGATTTTATATATATACATACATACATATATATATATATATATATATATATATATATATATATATATATATATATATATGAATATATATAAAGACTAAGATTTTTTTTTTTTTGGGGGGGGGTCAAAACTCTTCCTCCTTAAGAATCAATGTTTTGTGAAAATTCATTCGGGCCGGGCGCGGGCCGAAATTTTAGCATTTTTTTGACCTGGGCCGGGTTTGAGCGGAAATTTTAGAAATTATATTGGTCAGGCCGGGCCGAATATTTTTCTAGCTATCAAGCCGTGACCGGGCATGCAAATTTACATGCTCTAATGGACATGCGCATACATATTGGCGGAAAATTCAAGATTTAAAATTTAAGTTTTACCACTTTGGCAACACCAACGAATCTAACAATATTTTTACAATATTGATACACATATTGCTGCTGGAGCTTACAATAAGTTCACCAGCCACACAAAAAAAACTTTAACTTTAATAATACTTTAACTTTTATAAAGCACATGAAAATAAGCATGTATTTATTTTCTAATAAATTAGTTTGTAAATTTTGGTTCAGTGAATCGTTTCATAATTTTAGAAACAGAATATCTCAGAGTCAGAAAAGGTTAACACTAGAACGCCGGGAAATTTTGCGCAACATTTATAAAATACATTTAAAACCAGAAAAATAATTTGAAAATATTTACTTTATTTGTATAGTTCATTTCATTGCAACTGACATATGACATATTTTTTGAAGATTTTTCTAGTTCGAATGGACAGTTAGTCCAGTGATCGGTGTCGAAATGACACCTTCCCGGCTTTCTAGTGTTAAACGACGGTGGTCAAAGTGAATCTACTAGGGCTAACGACTCCGCGTTTGTATATACACTATCTACCAAAAAGTACTTGTACACTTTCAGTTTTTGACATTTTGTCAAATATTTAAAAATATACTGGTCGGATTCTTCTGGAACTTCAGAAATATAAAGATTATGTTTCACTTTATATTTATTTACATTCATTTGTTAAGCGGGTAATTAGGAGGCCGGCAAAAAAACAAAGAATAATAGAAATATTTGGGATCGCCCTGTACATGAAACGACTTATCGCTTTAGAATGCAAATATATGAATACAGTAGAATATGTACACTAATTTTTGTGAGAATAGCATGTATATTTATGGCGATAGAGCGATTTTTTTAAAAAATTCAAAAAATTCTGGTATGTTTTTCGTTTATATCATGCTGGGTTTTTGACCAAATTTAACGCAAATTTCAGAAAAATTGGCAAAATGCAGTAGAAAAAATGTAGCGCAATTGGAATATAAATATATTAAATATTTTATGAAATATGAGTAGTTGTATAAAATAATTTGTATCTGCGCATGCGCGAATTAGAAAAACATTTTTTTTACATCATTTAATAGTCAATTCTATGGAGTGACTTATAAAAAAATCCAATCAAATATCGTGAAAATTCAAAAAGATATCATTATTTTAGTGAGATGTTTTTATTCTGCTCTCTAAAAACGGCTGAATCATAAGGGATTCTCCACAAATTGACATTTTTTAATAACTGACTAAAAAAACTAGTATTGAATTAATATAATATCTAATACAATATTGCTGCTAATAAGTACTTGACAATTGTGATAGAAAAGAAAAAGAGCTTTATTCACATTCAGGGCCAAAACTAAGAGAGGGTTGGGGGAAAAGGGCATGTGCCCCGGGCGCTAGGATGAAAGTGTCCCAAATGTACATTTTGTTTGGCGATTTTTTCCATGTCTATGTTTAGCATGATATTGTCAAAATCGTCCCATTCAAAGCATTTCTCCTATACCAAAGCATAGAAGAATCTAATGATGATGGCATAAAGATCCCGCATAAAGCAGATTTTTTTTTTCGTTTTGATTCGGTTTCACGATTTTAAGGTATCATTTTTTTTAAACAAAGCAGACTACTTTAATCAATATTACATATTTTAAGTTTTAAAATAAGTCGGCTATTAATAAATTAGAAAATTTTTCTTTGCAAAAACTTTTGCAGATGCTTTGCAAAGAAGAAAAGTGAGGGGGGGGGGAGTTCACCAAAATTCATTGAAGTATAAATATATTAAATATTTTCTAAAATGTTCTATGTCATGCAATTTTTTCAACCAAATATAAAGCCACATTCAGAAAAATTCGCAAAATGTAGTAGAAAGAATAAGGTGCTGTTGAAATATAAATATATTAAAAGTTTTCTAAAATATGAGTATTTGTATGAAATATTTTTTAATCAGCGTATGCGTGAACGATAAAATTTATCATTTTACATAATTTAATATTCAACTCTATGGAGCTACCCATAAAAAAATCCGATCGAATTTCGTGGAAATTCAGAAAGTTATTGTGGATAGGAGTGAACTGATTTTCAATTAGTCTCTGAAGGCAGTTGAATGACGTCAGATTTTACGCAAATTGCCAAATCTCCATTTACGTTTTTTACTGGTGATTTACTTTTTTTCTTAGATAATTACCAGAACGAACCTATTTCAGGATAAAAATAATTATAAAAAATCGAAGCATTTGTGTCTAATCTACCCATTGATACATAATTGATAATGGCTCTTATGCAAATGTCGATATCTGCGATCCTGAAATACGTCAAGTTCTCCACTGTTAAATGTGGTGTCGAAAACAACACTGACATCAATCGCATGCATGATGCCAAGAAGAACAGAGCTGTCTGATTTTGAGAAAGGTGTGATCATCGGGTACCACCGAAATGGCCGATCTTTAATCGACATATCTAGCGAGCTTAATTACCCCAAAACGACTGTGGCTTATGTGATTAGAAAATGGAAGCTGAATGGTGATTGTCAGAATGTGGCCAGAGTAGGCAGACCGACGAAACTGGGAGATAGAGACCGACGGGTTCTGTCTAGAGAAATTCGGAAGAACCGCAACCAACCAATGTTACACATACGCCAAGAATTTCAACAAGCTTCAGGATGTGTTGTTTCCATGAATACCATCCGTAAGGAAGCTCATCTGCTTAATTTTTATGGCCGTGCTGCCGCCCATAAGCCTTTAATCACCAAGTCCAACCGCGCAGCTCGGTTAAGTTGGTGCAAAACACGCCAGCAATGGACTGTACAGCAATGGAAACAGGTTCTCTGGAGTGATGAATCAAGGTTCACCCTCTACCGTTCTGATGGTAGGGTCTGGGTCTGGCGTCTGCCTGGAGAACGCCTCCTACCAGAATGTATTGTGCCCACAGTTAAATTTGGCGGAGGGGGAATTATGTTCTGGGGTTGTTTTTCCTGGTTCGGACTAGGACCCTTGGTCCCAATTCATGGTAAGCTCAATGCCGATGCCTACTGTAATATTTTGGACAACAGTGTACTTCCTACGTTGTGTCAATACTATGGATTGGACCCATGTTATTTCCAGGATGACAACGCAAGCTGCCATGTAGCGAGGTCCAGCATGGATTGGTATGCTGATAATGGAGTGCATCGACTCGAGTGGCCTGCCCAGAGCCCAGACCTGAACCCAATAGAGAACCTCTGGGACGAGTTGGATCGTCGAATTAAGGTGGGTGACACACGCCCAAAATCAGTAAAAGAGCTTACCTGCCTTGTGCAAACAGAGTGGAATAAAATACCATTAAATGTAATACAAGGACTAGTTGAGAGCATGCCCAGGAGAGTCGCAGCTGTAATTGCCTCTCGAGGAGGATCTACAAATTATTAAATGTGAACAGGCCAAAACCAGTCTTTTTTTCCCGAGGCAAACGTGGATTTTGAAGGTACTCCTTTCCCCCTCCTTCGCAAAGCATATTTACAAAGAAAATTTCTCCAATTTATTAATAGCCGACTTATTTTAAAACTTAAAATATGTAATATAAAATAACGTATTCTGCTTTATTAAAATACTCCAATTTGATACTTTAAACCGAATCAAAAAAATTCTACTTTCAACAGGATCTTTAAGGCCCTTGTCCCTGCCCGCGAAGACACTGCTGAGCTAATGCTATTCCTGTGGGGAGGCATTTTTCTAATAACTCTTTCGCATTTTAAAATTTTCAATTTTTTTTTTTTTTTTTTTTTTTTTTTTGCATTGGATAGCGGAAGTTTCTCTCAAAATCGCTCCTTGACTACTTTTTCGATTTGAGTCATAGATATTTTTTATAAAGTTAGTTTCACTTTCAGAACCCCTTTTGAAAATGAAAGAAACATTATAAAAATATCTACGCCAAAATTGAAAAAGTAATCACGGAGCGATCTTGAAAAGGACTTCCGCTATCCAATGCAAAACATATTATTTAAAAATGTCCAAATGCAAAAGAGTTAGAAAAATGCATCCCCATAGGAATAGCATTAGCTCGTGAGCATCTTCGCGGGTAGGGGCAGGCACCTTAAGCCATCATCATTAGATTTTTTTATGCTTTAGCATAGCCCAGATATAATAATTTTAACAATATTATGCTAAACATAGCCATGAAAAAAATCGCCAAACGAAAGATACATTTGGAACACTTTCATCCTAGCGCCCGGAGCACATGCTCTTCTCCCCCCCCCCCTCTCTTAGTTTTGGCCCTGAATGCGAATAAAGCTCTTTTTCTTTTCTATCACAATTGTCAAGTATTTATTAGCAGCAATATTGTATTAGATATTGTATTAATTCAATACTAGTTTTTTTTTTAAGTCAGTTATTAAAAAATGTCAATTTGTGGAGAATCCCTTAAGATTCAGCCGTTTTTAGAGAGCAGAGTAAAAACATCTCACTAAAATAATTATATCTTTTTGAATTTTCACGATATTTGATTGGATTTTTTTATAAGTCACTCCATAGAATTGACTATTAAATGATGTAAAAAAATGTTTTTCTAGTTCGCGCATGCGCAGATAAAAATTATTTTATACAACTACTCATATTTCATAAAATATTTAATATATTTATATTCCAATTGCGCTACATTTTTTCTACTGCATTTTGCCAATTTTTCTGAAATTTGCGTTAAATTTGGTCAAAAACCCAGCATGATATAAACAAAAAACATACCAGAATTTTTTGAATTTTTCAAAAAAATCGCTCTATCGCCATAAATATACATGCTATTCTCACAAAAATTAGTGTACATACACTGTTAAAAATAAATCTGTGAATTCCAGGTGAAACTACCGGCAGCAATGTAGCCGAAGTTTTACCGTTCCGTTAGTAGATTTTCCGTTGTGGGAAATACAAGAAGGGAAAACTCCGGTGTAATAATCAGTAACTTTCCGTTACAAAGTTTGATTTATAATAGTAATAATTTAATATAATTTTTAAAAATGATTTACCGATTAATCTTCAAAGAATTCTAAATCACCGAGGGATTTTAAGCTGCTATGTTATTTTACTTAATTGTTATTTTGGATAATTTAGTTCACGCCGTCCTCAGGACCTTCAGATTGCGAAACAAATTCTTACGAACTGAGCCAAAGTTGCTGATGCTAAACGGTACAAAGTATGTCTTTTATGAGTTAGTGGGAAAATCTGTTGTGCTTTTTAAAGATTTCCTTTCAAATATATTCCTTAGAATGTTTGTAAACGGATTATTTTAGACTGATGCATAATACTTATTATTTTTTTAAATCATTTTTAATTTTTTAAATAGTTTAAATTAAAAAAAAATCACTGTTTGAAACCACTGTTTTTTTTTAATAAAAATTTTTTTATTAACAATTTTTTTACAATATATATATACATATATAGACTTTTTTTTTTGGGGGGGGGGGGAATTGTCGTACACTATTTATTTCTTTATTTTTCGGTTAATAAATTAAACGATTTTTAATAAGAAAAAAAAGAGAAAAATAAACAGAAAAATGTAATTTAAAAGGAATTTTTATGTTTCATTATTCCATGGCGCCAATGGGACTCGAACCCACAATCTGCGCTCGCAGGCGATTAGCCGCGTGGTAATTTCACCACTCGGCCCTGGAGCTCCCCACACAACGGCGTGTCTCCGTTTTTTGTTTTTATTTCCATCCATTTCGTTTTTTTTTTCAGGAAATATGACGGAACTTTGTGATTTGTAACGGAAAATACCCTTTAGTTGTTAAAAGGGAACTTTTCTGTGAAATTCAGGAAAAAAATGTTCGTGAATTTCAGAATTTTTTTAACAGTGTATTCTACTGTATTCATATATTTGTATTCTAAAGGGATAAGTCGTTTCATGTACAGGGCGATCACAAATATTTCTATTATTCTTTGTTTTTTTGCCGGCCCCCTAATTACCCGCTTAACAAATGAATGTAAATAAATATAAAGTGAAACATAATCTTTATATTTCTGAAGTTCCAGAAGAATCCGACCAGTATATTTTTAAATATTTGACAAAATGTCAAAAACTGAAAGTGTACAAATACTTTTTGGTAGATAGTGTACTTTCTTCTGAAAGGTAATTTCGTGCGTACATTACTTATCATGCTGTATATGGAGTTCATCTTCATTGCAGCTGGTCACTTTGTCCGTATGCAAGTTTTGGAATGGTTTGAAATGGCTTGCGGATTTGTTACAATTTTTTTAACCATTTGGGTTGTTGTTCTCGGTCAAAAATAGAGATATCTTAGACATACCTGAATCTTTGTGATGTCTACATTTTTTTAATACTTCTCTGTAGCCCCGATAACTAAAAAATGTTAAAAACTATTCAAAAAAATAATAATCTCAAAAATATTGAGATACAGATTTCACACAAATTGCATTTAAAAGTACATTTTTTTCTATATACGATGATGAGGGCTTTGGAAATATAACGTTATCATTTTAGGGGGAATAAGGGGTCTGACACGTAACATTGGAAGATATCTCTAGGGAGAGGGGGGTGTCTTTTGATACCGATATCATTTTTGATCCAATCAAAATTTTCTTTTTTTATTTGTGAAATGGCCTTTGCTTCTTTTGCTTCTTTTTTCTTTAGTCGTTTTTTTTTTTTTTTTTTTTTTTTTTTGTTAAATTACAAAATTATTATTAAAAATCACTAAATTATTATAAAGTTACTTAATTCTAAAATATAAAATACCCCAATGGTTGACATTGTTTTTCTTCTTCATGTGTGTATGCATGCATCTATAATCATGGTTCGATGAACTATTATTTGAAGTGTATTTCAAATAAAGCTTGTGTTCACTAATAGGAAAAATAAAATAAGCTTTTTAAGAAAAAAATATCAACCGACTTCAAAAAAGCGCTAAAAAGAATTAAATAATTCTTTAAAGTTCTCTAAGGCCAAAACGTTATCCAATAAGCACACATCGGATATTAGATACCGGCATAAAAAACGGTTAAATTTAATATGTATAATTTAATGTCCACCAAACATAGATTTTAGAGATAATATTATTTTACAAGAGATGAATTGACATATTTATGATTTATTTTATGAATATATACATATAAAAAGTAATGAATTACATTTTTAAGTTGGTGCCAAACAATCACAATCGATAATGATTATCCCCATTTTAATTATGGCACTAGGTATAATTTAGCTACAATTCTTAATATACATCAAATAGAGTTTGGCACCAACTTCAAAAAGTAATTCATTACTTTTTATATGTATATATTCATAAAATAAATCATAAATATGTCAATTCATCTCTTGTAAAATAATATTATCTCTAAAATCTATGTTTGGTGGACATTAAATTATACATATTAAATTTAACCGTTTTTTATGCCGGTATCTAATATCCGATGTGTGCTTATTATTGGATAACGTTTTGGCCTTAGAGAACTTTAAAGAATTATTTAATTCTTTTTAGCGCTTTTTTGAAGTCGGTTGATATTTTTTTCTTAAAAAGCTTATTTTATTTCCTACTTTTTAGTTATGCATACCGTAATACATAATTATGTGTACTGGCACACGATAGCTCTTTGCAATGCAATATTAATGTACGCACTTTGCTAAGTTCTGATGTATTCAGTTTACTTGTCACTGTTTGATTGTCAACTTTTCTGAAACCACTTACAATATCGGTTAGTATCGTTGTGAATCTTAAGATTTTTTTTGTATGGTAACTTCTTCAGACAAGATCTGCCACTTCGAAAAGCTACCGCATTTATGAAATCTTAGTCTGCATCGAATCCTACGGTCATCGAAAGTGGCTTTCAAAAGGTGACAATCCATCAAGTAAAGTGTCCTTATACATAAGAGCGCGACATAGTGCTTCCATATATGAGCAAAATGACTTCATATATTAATGTATAGTAAAATGCTTTTCTAGTGTAGTCAGTCAAAAGTACTCCCCCTTCACTCAGAAAAAGGAAAAAGAAAGATTTTAGCAAAAATCGCACTATGCTTCAATCGATAAAGAGCAACACTCTAATACCTATACAGGTAGTAATGGCATCAGAAATGAGCAGTGGCAATTCGACGAGGAATCTGAAACTCATAACCGATACCTGGCTGCCTCTATAAGAGAGTGACAGCATTTCATTCCCAAATATTTCTTTTACAGACGCTTTTGTCCCAACTACACTGTTAAAAATTTGAAACTTTTGCTGTACACTGTTAAAAATCTGCTGCATTTTGCTGCAACGCACTTCCCTGCTTGTATAGAAAACGGTTACTTGGCCGTGAAATGGCGCTTTCTCATTGGTTGGAATAGAGATATTATATACAAGTGGTGGAGGGCGTTGCAGCAAAATGCAGCAGATTTTTAACAGTGTACACTGTTAAAAATCTGCTGCATTTTTTTGCTACGCACTCCAGCGCTTGTATAGAAAACGGTTACTTGACTGTATTAAGGAGCATTCTCAAAGGTCGCAGTAGAGACATTATATACAAGCGGCGGAGTGCGTTGCAACAAAATGCAGAAGATTTTTAACAGTGTATCATCACTTCACCACTTATATAGAAAAAGATTAGTTAAATGCATTATGAAGGATTCTCATTGATAAAAGTAAAGATATTCTATAAAAGCGATGGAGTGATGATGCAGCAAAAGTTGCAAATTTTTAACAGTGCATTGCATTGCCAGGCATTTTTTCATTATGGAATTTGATGATGATGATTTCCTGGAAGAATTAGATTGTACTCGTATGAGAAGTTAACAAGGTTGACGAAAATTGCCCGCTCAACAAGATGCTTGGTGACTCGTTTTTGTCCAGAATCGTTTCAACCAATTATATACTGTGCTACATGTGTCATATTCATATCGAGGGAACCTACACTGTAAAAAATTTGATACTTTTGCTATATCATCACTCTATTGCTTTTATAGAAAACGATTACTTCACCCAATTACGAAGTATTCTCATGGGTCAAAAGAGAGATATTCTACAAAAGCAGGGCAGTGACGATGCAGCAAAAGGGTCACATTTTTTACAGTGACACTGTAATCGGAAATGAGCGGTGGCGTATTCGATGAGTAATCTGAAACTCATTACCTACATCTGGCTGCCTCTATAAGAGAGTGACAGCATTTGATTCGGAAATATTTCTTTTTACAAACGCTTTGGTCCCAATTACACTATAAAAACTTTGAGCCTTTTGCTGCATCATCAGTCCACCGCTTTTATAGAAAACGATTACTTCACTGTGTTACGGAGCATTCTTATTGGTCATAAAGACATATTCAATAAAAGTTGTTGTGTGACGCTGCAGCAAATGGGTCAAATTTTTAACAATGTATCATGGAGCATTCTCATGCGTCAAAGGAGAGATATTCTATAAAAGCGGGGGAGTGACGATACAACAAAAGGATCAAAATTTTTACAGTGTACACTGTAAAAAATTTGGCCCTTTTGCTGCATCGTCAATCCACCGCCTTTATAGAAAACGATTACTTCGGCCTATCGTGCAGAATATTCATGGGTCAAGAGAGAGATATTCTTTAAAAACGGGGGAGTGATTATGCAGCAAAAGGGTCAATTTTTTTACAGTGTACACTGTTAATAAATGTGAACCTTGTTCAGTTAGGATTTCACATTTTGAAAAGATCGTGTGTCTATGTAAGTGTAACTTAAAAACATGAAATATGAACGTTTCTAATTGGTCGATTGCTTCTAAAAGATATTGAATTTTAATGTTTTAATTTTTTAAAAAGTTCTAATCAACAGATTTTTATGAAATTTGAATGGGACCACATGAGTCCCATACGCTTTCAAACAAAAAAAGAATTATCAAAATCGGTTTATATTTACGAAAGTTATGCGTGAACAACAAATACATACAGGTCGAAATCATAACCTCCTCCTTGAAGTCGGTTAAAAAATAAAAAGGAAGATATTATCAAAATCACACCATGATTCAACATGCGTCTATATGAAAGTAGTAATATTTGAAGTTGAGAATGTTCTTTGATAAACGCGGTTTTCCAAAGTACAGAAAATTTAAGAATTTTTATTCCAGAACTTGGCGGTAGTCGCCTGAACGAATTTGTTTTATGGGTGAAAGAAGTTAACTCGCTTAACTTTAATGGTAAGCTTATCAAAATTTTTCGTCATTTATATTTGTCCAAATGTAAATCTAGCACATAGCAATGTACTTTAATCACTTTGTGAATCCGGCATAACAAGCACCCTGATTTACAGACACTCTTGCTTTAGCGTGTAAGGCTCTTTAGAGATGAATTTTCAGCTTTTCGATATCGAATTCTCATGTCTGGATCGATGTGGATCTTTCACTTTGGTGGATACGAGAATTGTTCCAGCTAAGATTTCGTACTTTGAAAAAAAAACTAGCATCTCTGCAACAGTGGTTAGGATCGAGAATGATTGTTCGCTGTTAAGCAAAACAAGATTGACCAATCATAAGCCTTTATTTTTAAGAACTTTTCATTGTTCGAAGGAGAGAGTCTGGATTACATGGAGTGAAAATTTGCTATCGACACTGTAAAAAATTTGACCCTTTTGCTGCATAGTTACTCCATCTCTTTTATAGAATTTCTTTGTTTTGACCAATGAGAATGCTCCATAATAGAGCGAAGTAATCGTTTCCTATAAAAGCGATGGAGTGACGATGCAGCAAAAGGGTTCAATTTTTTACAATGCAAGCAGTGCTAAAAATTTGTATACTTTAAATGTGCAACGATACTACTGAATTCCAAAGTGTCGATCACAGCGACATCTGCGGCATTTTCGTCATACATTATCTAGACTCGCAATATTTCTTGCATTTTTAGAAAATGTCCTGCAGATGTCGTTTCTATCTTTAAATTTCATTAGCATTGTTGCACATTTAACGAACAGAACATTTTAGCGCTTACTTTAAGTATTAAAGAGGGCGTGTTCACCACAACTTACCGGTTACTTACCGACCACTTACCGATTGTAGACAAATACGAAATGAAAATCAAAGCAAAGTGTGACGTCAGCTACAATTCAACAGAATAGTTTTCATTGCTGCCACAGTTTGCTTTTGTACTGCCCTACAATCGATCGGTAACATTGGTTACTTTTGTAAGTTGCTCTGAACACGCCCTGAGATAGCCGATTTCCACACTATATCCCCTAGATGCTATATTTCCGGTTTCTTGCATAAGAGAACTTGTCCGGAATCTAGGTAGAATTCGCGCTGTTAGCGAAACCAGATTAACGAATCAGAAGCCTGAATTTTAGCAAATTTTTCAATGTTTTAAATAAATTTTCTTGTTAATAAATCTCGTTTCGCAAACAGCGCAAAATTTATGTGAATCCTGGCCCTCGTCCAGTTAGGATTTTGCACTTTGAACACTGTTAAAAATTTGAAACTTTTACTTTATCGTCTATCCATCGCTTTTATAGAAAATGATTACTTCATTGTATTATGGTGAATTCTCATTGGTCAAAATGGAGATATTCCATAAAAGCGGTGGAGTGATGATGCAGCAAAAACTTCAAACTTTTAACAGTGAAAATATTGTGTGTCTATGTAAGTGTAATATGAAAGCATGCAAAAGGAACACTTCTAATTGGTCGATTGCTTCAAAATGAGTTTGAAATTTAAAGTTTTTATTTTTAAAAAAGTTCTAATTATCGGATTTTTATGAAATTCGAATGGAACCACATGGGCCTCATACGCTTTCAAACAAAAAAAGAATTATCAAAATCGGTTCATATTTGCAAAAGTTATGGGTGAACAACAAATACATACAGGTCGAAATCATAACCTCCTCTTTGAAGTCGGTTAAAAAGGGGGAAGAATGATTTTTATTTGCTTTGTTGATAAGAATTTCTATCTATCCCCCATGTCTCCTCTGTTCGGGGCAAGTCATGCAACAAA
Source organism: Maratus speculifer (assembly GCA_964019185.1). Classification (NCBI taxonomy): domain Eukaryota; kingdom Metazoa; phylum Arthropoda; class Arachnida; order Araneae; family Salticidae; genus Maratus; species Maratus speculifer. Next base: position 146,895,503 of record OZ025300.1, read on the forward strand.
ATTTTACTACTGTTGAATGCATTATGGAAAAAAATCTTTTAAAAAATACTTTTAAATACCGTATTTACTCGTGTATAGGGCGCACGCGTGTATAAGGTGCATTCCTACTTTACAAGTAAAAATGGCGATTTCTTACAATCTCGTGTATAACGCGCACTAGAGGTCTGCACGGGCCGAAATTTCCAGGCTTGAGCCAGGCCCGAAATTTAAAATTTTGGCCCGAGCACGGCCCGGCCCGAAAGAAAGAAATATTGGCCCGACCTGGCCAGGCCCGAAAGTTAAAATTTCGGCCCGAGCTCGGCTTGGCCTGGAAAAAAGTTAAAAATTCGGCCCGAACCCGGCCCGGCTCGGGTGAATTTCTACAGAACAGTTTGATCTTTACTCTAACGAAAGTGTTCAGACCAAAAAAAAAAAACCTTATCCTTTTTGTTTGTTTGTTTGTTTTGCTTTCATGTTTATAATCTCTATTTATGCAGAAGTGACATAGGCTGCGATATTTACGCTTTTAACGAACCTTTGTTTGTTGTATGTAAATGTTTCAGTTATCATTAGTATTATTAAAAAAAAAAAAAAAAAATCTAAATAATGGTATATGGTAAAAGTAAAATCTTCTAAGACATTGAAAAGAAAAAAAATACGTTTCCTTCTTAGCAGATGTAAATGTTTAATAAATTTTTTTCTCGCGTATTGTTTATTCTTTTCATTACATTGACTACATATCAAGTTTTCTAAACAAATAAACTATCAAAATTCTTACAAAAATAAACTATCGGAATTCAAACATTTTATATGGGTTCTAATTTCATTGTAACACAAGAGTATTTGACATTACATTGATCTACTTTTCACGAGAAGGTTTTAATCTTTTAATATTTTCCCTTGTTGTATCAATAAATTATCTAAGAAAATGGGGTGGGGGTGAACTAAGTAATTAATTTGTTCAGGTATCTTATTGTCTCACTACTTATATATCTAATTGTATATATCTAAAGCAAAATCGAAATATTTTTATGATACACTTCATGAAGCCGCAGCTATGTGGTTATAGAAAGTAATACAAAAAAAAAAAAAAAAAAAAAAAGTAGCAAATTTAATAAAAGATGAAAAAAAAAGTAGAATTGAGCCTTTCGTCGAATTGATAAAATATTAAGCCAAAAAAGTTTACAAATAAGTTTAGAATTGTTCCTCAATTTATTCTGTTTGTTCTTTTTCTTTTCTTGTCAAATAATCACAAAACTAACTTAAACACGTAATTAAGCCTGTAAAATATCTCTACATGTATAGTTTTTTTTTTTTTTTTTTTTTTTTTTAACACATCTGGAAAAAGCAATTGATCGAGTAGTTTACAAATGCCTATTGATACCTTGCACTATTTTTACAATGCTGTTTACGGTTAGAGCAACTAAACTTCTTTTATAGATTCCGTTTTTTCTCCTAAGATAATGACAAAAGGTGGGACCATTGACCTTAGGTCATTGGGTGGGACAATCCATTTGTGACTTTTTTCAAGCCCTTTTCAAAGACAGCTGTACGAAACTCTTTATTCACGTCACTGTCAAACCAGTCTTTTACTTTGCAGTAGGATTCGTGTTACCTTTATGCCAATTTCACGGCTATTTTGGTATTTGAAACATAAGTTACTTACTGGATAGTTATAAACAAATTTGGACTTTTGTAGAAATTTTAAAAAGAAGACAATATTTTTGTTTCTTGAAATTGTTTCTTCTTTATAACAGGTACTGAAATGCCTTTGAGTGACACAAAACATGTACAGTGTATCTGTGTAACAGAATGGCCGGGTCACGTAATCTTTTCACTGTATTTAAAATTTATTTTAAACCTACACTTTAAAAAATCTCCCTCTCATAAAGTCATAAAATAATTTACCTGTGTGAAATACTAAAAATTAAAAGATTAACCTTGATAAGATTTACGACAGAGTAGCGTTTTTGATAAATATTATGCCAAAAAATATAACATATTGCGTTCACCGAAGTGCGCGGTGAAAAAGATCAATAACAAAAGAAAAAAAAGCACCGTAAAAATAATAATAGTAATTATAACAATTACTAGTACTTAGTAATTATAACGAAACTATTTTAAAAAATAATATTTTACTTCATTGATCATAACATGTAAAAACATGTGGAAATAGGATAAGAATAAAATATGTGTACAAAAGAAGGCAAAGACTGAATAGGCAACTTTCGCTGCTATAACTTTTAAAAACTGGAAATAATATTTTTTTACAGAAAATAAAATAAAAATTTACAATTATTCAAAAACTATAAGAACATGGAAGATTTTTTTTTTTCCTGATTTTAGTCTACGAAAAAATGTGGTTTGTCATAATATTTAGGATAACAATTTATTCAACGGTATCAATAAAAAAAAAAAAAAAAAAAAAAAAAAAAAAAAAAAAAAAGTGTTTATCTACCATTTTGAATCTTTTTGACACATTTTAGCTCATATACATTATTTTCTTACATTTATATATGTATATGCATTTCTTTATGTACGTTTCGACACATGAATTAGACTTTCAGTTATAAACGATCGTTTGCCGATAACGAAATTTAGCGGGCTTTCCCAAACTGAAATTGGCAAAAGCTCAACATTGGCAACATTAAATAAATAAATAAATAAATAAATAAATAAGGTATTTTACAGTTTTTTAATAGAAAATTTTATCGTTTTAAAGTGTTTGCAATCAAAATTATTTCAGTAATGTGAAATGTGCTTTTCTTCTTCTTTCTTTTAATTATTATTATTTTCTAAAATTTTTGAAAAGATGATGCGATTTCTATATATTGGCAAATAAGGCATCGGTTCTCAGCCGGCATAGTTTGGATATCCTAAATTTAGAAATAATTGCTGTTTTAATAGTAGTTTACTTGAAAAAAAGAAAAAAAATTAAAAACAAAATCTATGATTGCACCATCAAAATGTAAATTTTACTGTAGCAATCATAGACTTTGTCAGCATGCGCGTAGAAAAAATATATCTATATTTATTTTAAAATATTTCTTCTTGTCATTAAAATCTGTATTTTTTTTTTTTTTTTTTTTTTTTTTTTAACTAGCAAACATTTGTTTAAGTAACGTATATAGGAAAATGTAGTATAGATTAAATTTTCTGTCCCTTTCCTTGCAAGTCATATATACATCGGGGGTATCAGAAAGTTTCACTTTATAGGCGAATATTTTTATGTTTTATTCAGACCATTCTTTTTAAAAATACATTTTGTAGTACATTTCTCTTGCAAATTTTCTCAAAGCGTGTGTAAAAGATTCTAGTTTTGAAAAAGCGGCGTATATCAATTTTATACTTGAAATATTTTAACGTTATTAAAATATGTCGCAAACAATTCCACAATTTATTATTGTGTAATGGGTTTCTTTTGAGTGGCCCTGTAAATGAATAATAACTATTATTTTGACTGTATATTTTACAGGATGCGTATTTTAGTGCACTTTGCGATTTCATATAAATTTGAGTAAGTTTGACAGGGTGTAACCCCTTTAAAATTCATTTTAAACAATTTTTCCCATTGTCCATAATGTATCGGGAAACTTTTGACCATCCCTGTAAATAAACTAATCATAGTAGGAACTTCATTTTCAATAGGGTTCGTGCTAGGGTAAACATCAATAACGTATACAAAAAAATCATAGCAATCCGACAATATTTGCGGGAATTAGAGCGCGGACAGAGAAACCGAATGTATAAACACTTTACAACTTTGTTGGAAAGTATTAAAAATAAGTACTTTTTTCCCATTTCATTTTCAATTATTTCGGAAGGGCCTGTAACTCTAATAGCTTCCTTTTACTTTTTGAGGTATAATGTGGTGGCATTATGTAGAAATCTGGAACTAAAGCGAAGGGAGTGGCTAGTTTGTCTATGATGTCATATTATTTTTAGCAATTTTGGGAGGGAAACCTCTTTCAGCTAGCTCTTTGGATATAATGTGGTGTCATTGCGCACTAATATGGAATTAAAGAGACGAGACCGGCTATATTCTCTTGAATGATAGGGGAAAAAAGACATTTATCGCAAACTAAAAGAAAAAAACAAGCACTTTCTCATTTTATTTTTGATCATTTTTATAAGGGGATAGTACCCCATCAGTCCCCTTCAACATTTTAGGGTAAATTATGGTGTTATCGTGTACTAATATGGAACTATAGCGAAAGAGACGGCTAGTCTGTTAAATGATAGGGGGGAAATGCATATTTATTTCAAACATAAAGAAAAAATCAGAACTATTTTTTCGTTTCATTATCAACTATTTCGAGCTGTAATTTCATCAGCCTCTTTCCCATCTTTAAGCATGTATTGAATTCATTGTGTACTTATATGAGGCTAACGAGAATGCCGATTTCGCTATATGACAAGAAAAAAAAAATACAGATTTATCTAAAAAAGTAAAGAAAAAATGCTTTTTTTTTTCATTTAATTTTCAAAAGGAGGGAGGGTTGTTATCACATCAGTCCCCTTTCTCTTCTTTGGTGTAAATGTGGAGTAGGACTAGTTTGGTTTATTTAAAGACGGCTGATTATCAACACGCAGGATATAGGCCCAAAGAGGGGGAGTGCCCCCCGTGGGGGGTTTTCTAAGGAACCTAACCCGTATTTGCACAAGGAAATCCAAGGTTTGATGAAAACCATGGAAAATTCCGAACAATTAGAAGGACGGCCGCGATTGGGTTCGAACACAAGACCTGCCGTCTACTATTTTCGAGAGCAGATTCTCTCAGCTGCTGGTGGGGCCAATATGGACTAATATGGAACTAATGGGAATGTCATCTTTGCTGTATGCTGGAAAAAAAATAAATCCCCCCCCACCCCAAAGGAAGAGAAAGAATCAGCATTTTTTCATATCACTTTGGAAAATTTCGGGGGGGGGGGGCTGTAGCACCAGCTGCTCCCCCTCCCCTTTGGGCACGCCCATGTAAAGCATTATAATATATTAAATATTCACTGTTTTCTTTATTAGACGAACTTTATAAAATTTATGCATTTAATAGATAAAAAGAAATCTGTATGCGTTAATGTAGTTTATATATGCTTTTATGTAAAGTACGATATGGTTTTCTTTATGAAGTTCCAGATACGCGTAAGTTTAATTTTCCATTGAATGAGTTTCTTTGTTTAATTTAAAATTGTCATAGTATTTAATGAAAATTATGCATTATCTAGATAAAGGTATTTTTTCAACAAATCTGAAATTATGTATTATAGACCGGGCGGCGGCGACACGAATGACTACGTCATCGAGTTACGGGATGAAATCATGATACAGAACAAGATTATTAGGTGTAGATTAAGGAATGACTGGTCTGCCTCGTCATTTCTTGGTACGATATGAGTAACAGCGGGCGCCAACTCGCCATTTTGGCGTCACTTTCACGTCATCGAGTTACGGGATGAAATTGGTGCCAAATTAAAGCTAAAATAAAGTAGTTTAAGAATATTTCGGTCTGCCTGCGCATATCCTGGTACAAACCCTCGGCAGACTGAAATTTATAACAAAAAATGACGTTATAATGTAAAATTCAATATGACTACGTCATCGAGTTACGGGATGAAATCATGATGTAGAACAAGATTATTGGGTGTAGATTAAGGAATGACTGGTCTGCCTTGTCATTTCTTGGTACGATATGAGTAACAGCGGGCGCCAACTCGCCATTTTGGCGTCACTTTCACGTCATCGAGTTACGGGATGAAATTGGTGCCAAATTAAAGCTAAAATAAAGTATTTTAAGAATATTTCTGTCTGCCTGCTCATATCCTGGTACAAACCCTCGGCAGACTGAAATTTATAACAAAAAATGACGTTATAATGTAAAATTCAATATGACTACGTCATCGAGTTACGGGATGAAATCATAATGTAGAACAAGATTATTGGGTGTAGATTAAGGAATGACTGGTCTGCCCCGTCATTTCTTGGTACGATATGAGTAACAGCGGGCGCCAACTCGCCATTTTGGCGTCACTTTCACGTCATCGAGTTACGGGATGAAATTGGTGCCAAATTAAAGCTAAAATAAAGTATTTTAAGAATATTTCGGTCTGCCTGCGCATATCCTGGTACAAACCCTCGGCAGACTGAAATTTATAACAAAAAATGACGTTATAATGTAAAATTCAATATGAATACGTCATTGAGTTACGGGATGAAATCATGATGTAGAACAAGATTATTGGGTGTAGATTAAGGAATGACTGGTCTGCCTTGTCATTTCTTGGTACGATATGAGTAACAGCGGGCGCCAACTCGCCATTTTGGCGTCACTTTCACGTCATCGAGTTACGGGATGAAATTGGTGCCAAATTAAAGCTAAAATAAAGTATTTTAAGAATATTTCGGTCTGCCTGCTCATATCTTGGTGCAAACCCTCGGCAGACTGGAATTTATAACAAAAAATGATGTTATAATGTAAAATTCAATATGACTACGTCATCGAGATACGGAGTGAAATCATGATGTAGGACAAGATTATTGGGTGTAGATTAAGGAATGACTGGTCTGCCTCGTCAGTTCTTGGTACGATATGAGTAATAGCGGGCGCTAACTCGCCATTTTGGCGTCACTTTCACGTCATCGAGTTACGGGATGAAATTGGTGCCAAATTAAAGCTAAAATAAAGTATTTTAAGAATAATTCAGTCTGCCTGCACATATCCTGGTACATATATATTCGGGATGAAGGCAAGAGAAATCGCTAGCTTAGAGCCCCGCCCTTCCAATACCGAGTTTCAATATCTTTAATTTGTTTAATTTTTCTGTTAAAATTTTCCGGTTTCCATTCCACTTAATTTTTTTATTTTTTATTAAGAGTGCAAGGCTATTCGGGTCGTAAGTAATGGATTTTGGCGCTATCCGTGGTCGGTTGACCCACTCACCCACCCCCAACCGCCGTCCGATACATACATATTTGGGATAAAGGCAAGAGAAATCGCTAGCTTCAGAGCCCCGCCCATCCACTAACCGAGTTTCAATATCTTTCGTTTGTCTAATTTTTCTGGAATGACGAGTCAGACCAGTCATTCCTTAATCTACACCCAAAAATCTTGTCCTACATCATTATTTCATCCCGTAACTCGATGACGTGAAAGTGACGCCAAAATGGCGAGTTGGCGCCCGCTGTTACTCATATCGTACCAAGAAATGACGAGGCAGACCAGTCAGTCCTTAATCTACACCCAATAATCTTGTCCTACATCATGATTTCATCCCGTATCTCGATGAACTAGTCTTGTTGATTTTTACATCATAACGTCTTTTTTTGTTATCAATTTCAGTCTGCCGAGGGTTTGTACCAGGATATGCGCAGGCAGACCGAAATATTCTTAAAATACTTTATTTTAGCTTTAATTTGGCACCAATTTCATCCCGTAACTCGATGATGTGAAAGTGACGCTAAAATGGCGAGTTGGCGCCCGCTGTTACTCATATCGTACCAAGAAATGACAAGGCAGACCAGTCATTCCTTAATCTACACCCAATAATCTTGTTCTACATCATGATTTTACCCCGTAACTCTATGACGTAGTCATATTGAATTTTACATTATAACGTCATTTTTTGTTATAAATTTCAGTCTGACGAGGGTTTGTACCAGGATATGCGCAGGCAGACCGAAATATTCTTAAAACACTTTATTTTAGCTTTAATTTGGCACCAATTTCATCCCGTAACTCGATGACGTGAAAGTGACGCCAAAATGGCGAGTTGGCGCCCGCTGTTACTCATATCGTACCAAGAAATGACGAGGCAGACCAGTCATTCCTTAATCTACACCCAATAATCTTGTCCTACATTATGATTTCATCCCGTAACTCAATGACGTAGTCATATTGAATTTTACATTATAACGTCATTTTTTGTTATAAATTTCAGTCTGCCGAGAGTTTGTACCAGGATATGCGCAGGCAGACCGAAATATTCTTAAAATACTTTATTTTAGCTTTAATTTGGCACCAATTTCATCCCGTAACTCGATGACGTGAAAGTGACGCCAAAATGGCGAGTTGGCACCCGCTGTTACTCATATCGTACTAAGAAATGACGAGGCAGACCAGTCATTCCTTAATCTACACCCAATAATCTTATCCTACATCATGATTTCATCCCGTAACTCGACGACGTAGTCATATTGAATTTTACATTATAACGTCATTTTTTGTTATAAATTTCAGTCTGCCGAGGGTTTGTACCAGGATATGCGCAGGCAGACCGAAATATTCTTAAAATACTTTATTTTAGCTTTAATTTGGCACCAATTTCATCCCGTAACTCGATGACGTCAAAGTGACGCCAAAATGGCGAGTTGGCGCCCGCTGTTACTCATATCGTACCAAGAAATGACGAGGCAGACCAGTCATTCCTTAATCTACACCCAATAATCTTGTCCTACATCATGATTTCATCCCGTATCTCGATGAAATAGTCATGTTGATTTTTACATCATAACGTCATTTTTTGTTATAATTTTCAGTCTGCCGAGTGTTTGTACCAGGATATGCGCAGGCAGACCGAAATATTCTTAAAATACTTTATTTTAGCTTTAATTTGGCATCAATTTCATCCCGTAACTCGATAACGTGAAAGTGACGCCAAAATGGCGAGTTGGCGCCCGCTGTTACTCATATCGTACCAAGAAATGACGAGGCAGACCAGTCATTCCTTAATCTACACCCAATAATCTTGTTCTACATCATGATTTTATTCCGTAACTCGATGACGTAGTCATTTGTGTCGCCGCCGCCCGCTCTATTATGATTTATTGGTTTTTTATAACTATTTTTAAATTATACATGCTTAAGTCAATGCAATTTTTGTTGTCATCAGTATTGTGAAGAAAAAAAATATGAAAAATAATATATTTTTGTAAAAAATAAAATTTGTAATGCAAGATGAACTCAAGTTACGCAAATGGGTCAAATTCGATAAAAGCAACCATTACCTTCTAATAAAATGTTTCCATTTCACAGGCTTTTTTTTTCGGGTTGGGAGAGGGAAGGGACCTAACAAAATAAAAATAATAAAGTTTCTAAGGAAATTATTTAAGGAGTTTATTGAAATGCAATTTTTTGAAGCAATGCCTCTAAAATTTACTTGGATTGAACCTTGATAATCCAATTAATATTATTTTTTCAAAAAGGCAAACATTGTCAATTACGATTTATAACATTTTAGGAAATAGTAATGCTTTTTACCTCTAGAATAATAATGTTTATTGCGGATGTTTATGCATAAATATAACATAGTTTTATTAATGCTAGTAACATTAGTTTTTAACTCTAGGATACCACACTATTCGTACATAAAAATAAATTCGAATTTGTATTCCATGCACACAAGATTTTAAATAAATGCCGTTGACTCTTACTTCTTAAATGACATTATTATTATTATTATTATTATTACTATTATTATTATTATTATTATTATTATTATTATTATTATTATTATTATTTACATGAATTACCTCCGACAGCATATATATATATTAAACAAATTATTAATTAATTTAAAAATTAACAATTCAAAATTTTCAACACCATTAAACATTCATCGCCATAAAAATTATTTGAGATGTCGGGTACTATGCTGATTACGGTTTGACAATTAATAAAGCACCCCACCTTACATAATAATTTCATGATGTTTTATGTAGAATTCAGTGTGGAACTATTTGTTATTTGCATACTAGCATTCGTAAAATTTAATGGATTACATTGTGTTTATAAATGTGCGTATTGCATTATGCTTTGTGCAGTGGCGCAGCCAGAATTTGGTTCTACGGAAGGGGGGAGGGGTGAATTTCTGATAAAGGTGTTTACCGGCTATTTGAATCGCTGGTTAATAGAATCAGTACTAATTTAGAATATTTGCTGCATAATACGTAAACTCAAAGAGCATCTGTGTGGCAGAAAATCATCATTCCTTTAGCATAATACGTCTCAGAAAAGAGATTTAGTTCAAATAACCAATTTTTACTTAACTAATCTATGTAATATGCACCTTCACAATTTTAAGTAGAATTTCTGCCATTCAATTGAATGATTTTATTAAATGAAATCTGATTCAATAAAGAGACGGATTCCAAAGTACACTAAAAAGTTTAAATATTAAGTTTGGTTTTGATTCATATAATCGGTAATTATAGCAATCTCTCTTAACTCTGGGAGGGGTTTTAACCAAAGATCTTTGTGAAATAAGCAAAGTCTATATCATTATTTTATCCATTGCGTAATTTCGGGCACTTTATTAGATTTACGGAAACAACTCCTCATTTTTTTTTTTTCTTTTTACAAAATATATTATGATTTTCCTTTTTTTTTTACTTCAGGGTAATTTGAATGTGGTATAACAACGTTTTCATTACAACTATATTCTAAATTAGAATCACGGAAAAAAGCGTACCCGGAAAAAAGCGCAACCGTAAAAAAGCGCATCTTCACTAGAAAAGATATTTAAATATGTACTTTTCTGACACATTTCAGAAGTAATGCAAATATATGTGAAATAAAAATTTCTTTGACACCCTTAAGAATAAGAGGGGGAGGGGGAAGATTCAGTAGTTACCAACTCAGTGAAACGCAAACATAAATAATTCTCGGTGTTTGCTAATTAGTTTTATAATTTTACCAAGTTATCACAATTAGAAAATGCAATAGAGTTTTTATTTGTAAAAAGCTTAATAATATTTATAATTACATTGGTAACTTTTGTTAAACCTATGAGAAATAGAAAGTGCATTATAGTTTTTTTTTTATTAAAGTTCAGCTTGTAAATTTGCCAACTGTAACAGCAAGTGCAAAATTTGGAGGGGGGAGAGGCTCCCCCCCCCTTTAGCAAGGCCCCTGAATATAAATAGTTATAAATAGTTTAAAAAACATGTTTTGAAAGAATTTCTTGATTAAACAGAAATACTTTTTCAATTTGTTTACGCTTGTTTTACATACTTTTTAGGATAAATTTATAAATTAAGGTCATATATTCTTGAAACGCAATATTACCAAAAAAAAAAAAAAGATATTTTTTCTTATATACATTGTAAGGAGGTCCCTTCGAAATTCTTTGTGTCTTGTTTTACAAACCTGTCCCAACTTTATCCTCAGAAATGATGAACAATGATTACAATGGTCCGGTCTGTCAGTACAATACCGGCACTTCCGTTAAAATACTCCCAATAACGAGGGGAGAAAGCGTGTTGATGATTATTCCGTGTCCTTGACAATTCTAAGCTAAGCGGCTAGTGCTAACCAAGTCACCAGTTTAAGGAAATATGTTAGAATCTGAATAAAATGTAGTTCAATGATTATGGGACAAAATAAACCATTTACTTATTTAGAAATATTTTATTCGAGTTTTTCCACAACCAAGTGCTTAGTTTTTCCCTAATAACTTATTAAAGTAAATTTGTAAAAATAATTAATAATAATAATAATAATAATAATAATTGAATTTATATCAATAACAAAAATAATATATATCAATAATTAATAAATACATATATTTATAATAAAAACTCAATATTTAATATTGCTCTTTCAAGCATCTATAATTTTACTTTTCTTTAAAAGTTATTAAATATTTTGTAAAGTATGAACCGAAAATAAATAAATAAATTTAATTAATTTTAATGCAAACTGATTTTTAAAAAATGCACCGTCTTTTAAAATTAAAGTTATTATATGTGTTTGATTTTCTTCATTTAAAAAGCCTTCTATTTTAGTATACATTTTATAGTCTTATAAACATTAAATTTGATAACAATTTAAAAAGAATCTTCTTTTAAAAATTATTGAGCTCGCATTCATTGAAAAATTTCAATTTCTTTAGTGTCTTTTAAATGAAATCCGATGTACAGTATGACCTCAAAAATCCACATTCGAAATTCAAGCATTTCCAAAAATTTGGCAAAGATTCATTTATTTCCTCCGTTCTTTTACACTTACAGGATTTAAAAAAAAAAAAAAAAAAAAAAAAAAATCTTTACGAATTAAAAATTTCAAGTTCGCAAGTGTTGTAATAGACAGAAAAGCCGATAATATTAGTTTCAGATCAGAAGAACCGGCAGAAAATAGTGAAAAGAGGAAAGTTGCCACTTAATAAACGCATAAATTTAACTGGGAAATTAATATTTGCTTCGGAAACACTACATTAATTTTTAGCTGAGGTCCCTCTCTACATTGCTCCTTTTTTACTTTTCCGTATTCGGTTGCTGTTATTTTTTATAAAGCTACTTACGCTTTCAAAACCGGTTCCAAAAATGAAAGTGCCTCTCTAAAAAATATCTGTAATCGAAATTGAAAAAATAAAAAAAGGAGCGATGTAGAAATGGATCTCAGTTATCCAATGCAAAATAATAATAATAAATAATAATCAAATACAAGTGTCAAAATACAAGCGAGATATTAGAAAATAATATCCCCATAGGATTAGCATTAGCTATCACACTTTTAGAAACAGGAGCCTTAAATAGGAACATGGTGAATGATGAAATTTGCAACTATCTAATTTTAAAATGAATAAATAAAAATAACTTCCTTTTTAAAAGATTTTTTTTCTTTTTTTGAAAATTTACTGGTTAATAAAAACTACAGAACGAATAAGTATTATATAAACTAATATATATAAACTAATCCTAAACAATGGAAATAATGTTTCTATTTTCTCAAGATATTATTTCAAAACATATCTTTTAACTATTTATACCATTTATTATTATTTCATTTTATTATCGTATGCTTCATTAAATGGTGTCGGGTGCATTGCTGTTAAAGTTTAACTGAGTAATTAAACCAAAATATTCTATAAAGTGTTAGAAAAATGCATGAATTGCCTTAAAAATTTTCTTATTTATAACCTCAATACTGGACTAGAATATTGAAACTGCAAACAAAGATCATGTGGTACCACTTCAAATTCTGGAATCTCATCTATTAGTTTTAACGGACAAATCCAGTACTTAGCAATAACTTGTTACATTTGTTAAATTGAATATTTACGCACGAATAATTGGTATATATATTGAAAGTCCATTATAATACTATAGAATATGACTACAAAAATGCAAGTGCGGTTGTTGAAATTTTTTTCAAACCAGCACCCTTTCTCTCTCTCTCTCTCTCTCTCTCTTTTTTTTTTTTTTTTTTTTTCAGAAATTATAATGGGAATTTTTAATATACAATTCAATTAAAAATTTTATATTTGTATCGATGTTCAAATTTTATTTTTCCTAAAACTAGTATAAAAATACGAATCTAGGAAAAAAAGTGACCGGAAAAAAAGTTATCGGAAAAAAAGTGACCTGAACTACAAAAGCGGAAAAAAGTGACACGGAAAAAAAGTGACATGGAAAAAAAGTGACAAGGAAAAAAGTGACACTGAAAAAAAGTGACAAGGGTTGATTTTGGGGAATTATTATTGATTTTGGGGATTCATTGGTTAAGTATGAAAGGGGGATCGGGGGAGGGGCTCATAATTTAGGTAAATGGGTTTTTCATGCTGAATTAACTGTTTTGGTTCAATTTTTGGATATACGTCCATACTGAAAAGACGCTTGCCTGATTAGTTTTGGGAAGGGACGATTACCCCCCCCCCCCCATCCATCCTCAATTAGATGAATGGGTTTTTATGCAGAATTATCAAACGTGCGTCAAATTTGAATATACAGGGTCTGACTAAGGCAGGGGCATGCGGGGCAATAGCCCCGGGCCCCCCGGTTTGAAGGGGGCCCCCCAAGGAGAGAAAAGTTTCTTGTTAAAAGAGGGCCAAATGATATAAAATAGCAAAATATTACCAAAATTCTTTTTTTTCAATTTTAAGGGGTATTCTTTTCTCCTACTCCCTTTGCTTCCGTGCCCCACGTTTCCTTAAAGTAATAGTTGCATCATAAAAAAATTAATAGTTAAAATTATTTATCTTCTGTTATTATGTATAAAGGTGTGAAATATAAATACTGAAATCAGTACTTGGTACGGAATTTATGCATACATACAATAGATTTGAATTTTAATTTTAGTCACTTTAGTATAATTCACAAACATTTTTAAGATAGAAGGGGGCCACTCTAATAATGTTTGCCCCAGGGCCCCCCCACTGTCTAAGTCGGGCCCTGTGAATATAGATTCTTTTCGATAAGGCTTATATATAGTATATATATATAGTATATAATGCATGAAGAGATTTAGGAATTTTAATGGTTATATATAGAGGGAGAACGGGGGATAACCTTTCTTAAATTAAATTAATAACTTTTTACGCATAATTATCCGATTTGCTTAGAATTTTGGACATAGGTTCATTATGATAAGACGTATCTCTGATTAGTTATGGGGTTCTTTTGCTTATTATAAAGGGGGGGCGAGCAATTATCTCCCCCTTAAACTAGATAAATAGGTTTTTATGCAGAATTATCCCATGTATTTCAAATTTTAAATGTAGATTCTTACTGATAAGGTGGATCCCTGAATAGGTTTAAGGATTTGATATCTAAGTATTGAAGGGGAATAGAATATAACCTACCTTAAATTAAATTACTTTTTACGCAGAATTATAGGATTTGCTACAAATTTTTGATTATAGATTCATTATGATAAGGCGTATCCCTGATTACATATGGGGTTATTTTTCTAATTAAAAATTAAGGCGGGTGATTATCCCCCCCCCCTTAAATTATATAAATTGTTTTTTATGTTCACTTATCCGATATATTTCAAATTTTGGATATATGTTTTTTCTCATAAAGTGAATCCCAGAATAATTTTAAGGGTTTAATGGATAAGTATACAGTGGGGGAACGGAGGATAACCCCCCTTAAATTAATAAATGGCTTTTTACGCAGAATTATCTTATTTGATTCAAATTTTGAATGTGTGTTCATTATGATAAGGCGAACTTCTGATTAATTGTGGGTTATCCCCCATTCATCCCTCTATACTTAGCCATTAAGCCCTTAAAACTATTCAGGGATTCACTTTATCAGGTAAAACCTATATCCAAAATTTGAAATACGTTGGATAATTGTGAAAAAAAAAAAAAAAAAAAAAAACTTATTTAAAGAGTGGGGGATTAATCGCCCGCTTCCCCTATTTAATTAGCAAAAGAAACCCATAATTAATCAGAGATACGCCTTCTTATAATGAATATTCATCGAAAATTTGAAGCAAATCGGATGATTCTGCGCAAAAAGCCATTTATTTAATTTAAGGGTGTATTTCGATTCAAACTGCTTATTTTCCGATTTATTTTTGACTTCATTTTTACTCTCATATGCATCAAACTGGCAAATTGTCTTATTTAGAAAGTACACAAGGTGCCGTAATTGTCAATTCTTTGATAAATGCAGAAAATATTGCAAAAAAGGCAATCAAAAACGGCATTTTGAACAGATTTTCCCCTGGCGGGAGATCTGTGAACGAAAAAAAGGGTCATACTGAGAAGATAGTTGTTTATAAATCAAATTCTAATAAATTGAGCTTAAAAATACAGCACACGGCACCTTGTACATCTCTTCAAAAATATCCTCAGCAAATTTCATGTTTCTACTTTTAAAAATGTGTCTGAAATTGTATCGGAAAATTTCGAGCTGTTGAAAGTGGAAAAGCGTTTTTTCGAATACACCCTTAAGGGGGTTTATTCCCCGTTCTCCCTCTATACATAGCCATTAAACCCTTAAAACTATTCAGGAATTTACTTTATGAGAAAGATCCTACATCCAAAATAATGAAATAAATCGGATAAGTGTGTATAATTTTTTTTATCTAATTTAAGGCCGGGGGTAGTAATCACCCGCCCCCCTTTTTAATTAGCAAAAGAACCCCATAACTAATCAGAAATACGTCTTATCATAACTAACCCATGTCCAAAATTCGAAGCAAATCGGATAATTCTGCATAAAAAGCCATTTATTTAATTTAAGAGGGGTTTCCTCCATCTTCCCTTTATACTTAGCCATTAAAGCCTTAAAACTATTTCGGAATTCACCTTATCAAAAAGAATCTATGTTTAAAAATTGAAATGCATCAGATGATTCTGCATAAAAATCTATTTATCTAGTTTGAGGGAGAGGTAATTGCTCGTCCCTCTTTATAATAAGCAAAAGAACCCCATAACTAATCAGAGATAGGTGTTATCATAATGAACTCATGTCCAAAATTCGAAGCAAATCGGATAATTATCCGTAAAAAGCCATTAATTTAATTTAAGAAAGGTTATCCCCCGTTCCCCTTCTATACTTAACCATTAAACTCCTAAAACTCTTCAGGCATTTTATACTATATATAAGCCTTATCGAAGAGAACCTATATGCAAATTTGACACAAGTTGGATAATTCTGCATAAAAACCCATTCATCTCATTGAGGACGGATGGAGGGGGGGGGGTAATCGTCCCTTCCCAAAACTAATCAGGCAAGCGTCTTTTTAGTATGAACGTATATCCAAAAATTGAACCAAAACAGTTAATTCAGCATGAAAAACCCATTTACCTAAATTATGAGCCCCCCCCCCCCTCGATCCCCCTTTCATACATAAACAATGAATCCCCAAAAATCAATAATAAATCCCCAAAACCAATCCTTGTCACTTTTTTTCCTTGTCATTTTTTTTCCGTGTCACTTTTTTTCCGTGTCACTTTTTTTCCGCTTTTGTAGTTTAGGTCACTTTTTTTCCGATAACTTTTTTCCGGTCACTTTTTTTCCGTTTACCTAAAAATACATCAGAAATGCATTTCAATTTTCTTGAAAAAATGTCTCTCTTGTATTGATTTTTTCATTTCATATTTTTCCATTTATAATGATAATTTCATTCTTAAATCAAAATTTTTTGCTATACGGATGAATTAAAAAAAAAAATACATATGCGTTTTCAGTGAAAATGCTTCTTTTATATATTGGTTAGTTTGATACAAATTTTACTGCAGGTAAATTCCTAATTTTATTCCAAATGATACTTTACAATATGTACAATATGTATGGAAATAGCATTTAAAAATAATCTTCTGTAGAACATCTATTTAAGGGGGAAAAAATCCCCTTTTGAGATCACCAATTTCAGTTACATGTAAAATGGGATTTCATACAAATATGTATTTTTAATATTCATTGTATGCATGAGAAAAGAAACGAAAATTCATGTATTACACATAGTTTATGATAAATACTTAAAATTATTAATATTGTAAACTGAGTTAACACTTAAAGTTAATAATTAATAAACCATTTCTTATTTCATAAAATACCATAATATATTTTCCTTTCAATAATTAATAATAAATAATAATACATAATAATCTATCAATATAAAATCAAAAATATATTTTTCCTATTTTAATGACTTTTTACTTTTTAGTAATTCTTATTTGTATTTCAACTTTTACAGGTTTCCAAATTTATTAAAGTTCTTCAATAATAAATGTTCATGTATTAATTACAGAAAAATAATTTCTTTAAAAAAATATTTCTTTTTATTTACTTAAAATACTTAAATACTCTAATATAAATTTGCATTCTAAAATGCTCTATAACATAATGCTAGATCAACTTTTATAACTTAATAAAACTACTTAAATTTAATATATTATTACTTGTATAAGTATATTTCTGTGTGTGTATTAAAGTTATATTATTATGTTATGTTATTACAAATATTCAATATGTTTTACTACATTATAGATCAAAGTCGAGCAATTATGGCGATAGACAATTTAAACATCCCCTTTGATCTGTTATATAATTTTATAAAGTGAATAATCTCTATTTAAAAACTACTGAAGTGAACAATTACCTATATTGAAAGTACAGTGCTGGAAAGAAGTTTAGAACCACCAACAAAAATTGTAAAGGTCATACTTTAATGAAAAAATGAAAAATTACTTTAATATTATTAAAAAATTATAGACATTATTTATTTTAAGTTTTGCTTATAAAACTATTATGAGCGTTATTTGTTTGTTTGTTGTTGTTTTTTAAAGAGGGAAGTACGTTGTATTTTCCCCATTTATGTGTATTGTATTTACCGTTGTAAAGAAAAAAAAAAAAAATTTAGTTGTTGACTTGACAAACGAAACCTATTTTCTAAGCATTTTTTTGGTCAGTCGCCTGTTCAGTATCTCTGCAATGGGCATGGTTAACTCCCCAGCCAACTGTCCCTCTCCGGCTCTAAGAATTTCCCCGAAACACAACAAAAGAACCTGATTGCACCATCTCACCGCAAAATACGTGGATAAAAGCCTTTGTATGTTTGTCTTCCGATAAGATAGTGAACTTTTTTCATTTTTCTTGAGGTTGTTCTCTGTTCTCAATTGCTTTGCTCAACAAGCGCAAAACGTTTTGTCACATTTACTAATTCATTTTTTAACACAACTATACAAAATTGGAAAGCTAGACTAGAGATGTAAATTTTCCGGAAAAATATAAGTGGCGGAAAAAAAAACTGTTTTTTTACCGGGTTTTTGCGGAAAAAAACGGAAAAGTTGGAAAAATTTATTTTTTATGACTGTTTCTCCCAAATAAATTATATTTTCCTAGAGAATATTAAATAATAAACATTTTTTCCCATTTATTTGTATTAAATGAAAATTATTTTCACTTTATATTACAAAATAAAAAGAAAGTAGCAAAGCCTGCTTTTAAAAATTTAATGTTTTTTTTCCCACAGCCACAGCCTAAGAATTTTTATTAAACGCTATTGTTTGTTATATCACATCTCTGTTGAAATGATTTTTCAGTTACGTGTTTAGCTACCAATTGGCCTAATGTAAAAACCTGAGCCAATATGTCTGCAGTTTGGAAGAAATAAATTAAGCATTCCATTTACATAAGTATAGTTTTTAAGTAAATGATACTAGTTTAAAGAAATTGTTGCAGTTTTGTCATTATTATCAATATCAGTATTCAAAAGTTCCATTGTTTGTTTAAAAAATGTCTATTTTTACATTGTTACATTTTTTTCTTACTATTATAATTTTATTTCCTTTAAAAAATAAAATATGTTTAATTTTGGTATAGCTTTCCAATCTCAACTCAAAGTTTTGATTTAGTTTTATAATCTAAATTCAAACAAAACTAAGTTTTAGTTTGGGTTACTCAGGTCTGCAACTAAAAAATAGCATAGGATTTATTGACTGTTATATTTTTACTCACTAAAACCAGAAAAATATATTTTTTAAAGTTTAATTAAACGTATTTTTTTTTAAATCCTGAAATCTGGTATTCTATTCTTGAGTAAAAAACCATATTCAATAATGTTTCCATATGGTAATTTCATATTTCTAAGAATGGAACTCAAAAGTTATAACAGAACACTACAAATAGAAAATGCTCACAAAAGCAGTTACATACAGAGATAAACTTCTACTGTGGTTTAGAAAACTACAAAAATTCAAAGTTTAATCAAGAGGGAAAGTATATTTTGGAACATAGTTACTTGCAATAAAATATGTAAAATGGAGGTCAATTTTAGATTCAATACCTTGAAAAAACATTCAATTAATCAGCTATAATGAAATCTTGAAAAATGCAGCATAGTTGGGCCACCTATAGGGCAATTTACACCCAAAAACTGAACGACATTAATATACATCAGGAACTGACAGAAGTTGTAGTTTGATAAAAAATCATCCTTTACTCCTTGAGATAGAGCTATTGCGATAATCATGAATAATGCAGCATAGCAGCGTCGTCTGTTGAGCGATTTACACTAAAAAGTAATGAGCACAAAATTATATCAAAGATTAACTTACTCTGAAGTTTTATACATTAATTCTTGAGATAGAACCATTGTGGAAATTATAAATAATGCAGCATAGCAGCGCCATCGGTTGGGCGATATACACTAATAACTAAACATCTCGAGTTTATATCAAGGTGTAACTCAATCTAAAGTTTTGTGAAATTATGTGCATCAGTTCTTGAGATCGAGTACCCATAAAATTTTTGTCACATACAGACTCGCAGAGTTACAGATATTTTCCAAAAACCATCAAATTGTGTTCAGGAACTTCTAAAACGTTTAAATACACCAAAAACTGCAAGTCAAATTTTTCACGAATTCAATACTTACTTCTTGAAAAGATAGAAAAAAGTAATAATTGCATGCTTCAAATTTTATGTTAAATTTTTAATTTTACCATTTCCATTAATCAGCATATTATTGAAATAATTTTGCGCATGAATTAATTTATAAAAAGAGAAGTTGCATTTAAATATATATCTAGATTTTTTTCATGTAATCCTGTTTTTGTGAAATTGTGAACTTCTTGTACAAAATATATTCAGAATTTGTGAATAAGAAATTATTACTATATTTAGGTTCCTATTTAGACATTTTTAATTAGGTTATTTATGCATATATACAACTTGATAAGATTCAGCTGCTATGTGGCATGATTTTTTTTTTTTTTTCAATCAGTGCATTTGCGAAAGATTCAATTTGTAGATTAAACTTTTTTCTGAAATGTCTATTTTCAAGAAAAATTTTGCGAAGGGTCTTGTATTTCAAACAAGAAAAAAATGTGAAGGATCTTTTCAAGTCTTCTCAAACAGATTTCTGCTCAGAGATCAGATTACCCACATTGAAGTTTTCATGTGGGACACTCAAAATAAAAATAAATAAAATAAAAAGTATGGGAATGTAGCTATTACAAAATTTTCACTATATTATTTCATAAATGAAATTTAAATTTTTCCAGTTCGGAAAAATTGAAAAATAAGCTTTCGGAAAAAAAAAGAAAAAAAAAACCGTTTTTTTCCCAAATTTTCCGGTTTTTTTCCGAGCATTCCCATCTCTAAGCTAGACTATGGAAGCAATTTCGAATCGCACTTTGTTTTCCACTTTATGATAATTAAATTACCAATCGAGTTATAAGCGATTTCGATTACGTCGGGAAATGCCCTTTAAAACGATAATTTTGACAGTTGTCCTGATACATCTATTGCATTTGAAAAAAAAAAACAAAAAAAAAAAAAACAATTATGAGTGCGATTAGGTAGTTTCTGAACAACAACACCTACTAATTTCATGTATTTCCGATCAAAAATAAATTAAAGCATGCGTCACAAATTTGCCCTTTTTGATGATAGAACACCCTTAAGGGTGTTTACCCTTAAGGGTTTAATTTATTTTTAATCGGAAATGCATGAAACTAGCAGGTGTTGTTATTCAGAAACTGTCTAATTGCACTCAATTTTCAGTTTTTTAAAAAACATAATCAGGTCGTTCGCGAAAACTTTTTATTGGTGGGGGAGATAACCTAAAATTGCCAAGTCAAAATTCAGTATTTGCCAACTGAATGAAAAGCAAACATAAATAGTTCTCGACGTTTGCCAACTAGTTTTATAATTTTACCAAGTTATCACAATTAAAAAAGTAATATAGTTTTTTTTTTTTTTTTTTTTTTTTTTGTAAAAAGCTTAATAATATTTCTAATTATATCGGTAACTTTCGTCAAATCTATCAGAAATAGAAAGAGTATTATAGTTTTTTATTAAAGATTTGAACTAATCTGCCAGTTCAGTTTGTAAATTTGCCAATTGTAACAGCATGTGCAAACGTTTAGGGGGGAAGCTCCCCCTTGCCCCCCCCCCCCCTTGCGAGGCCCCAGAACACAATAGATCTTTCATAACAAGCTATAAAGTTGACGTTTTTGAGCACATTTTCCGACGATAGCAGAAAAACCGGTCGAAAAACAGGATAAAAACGGGTGATCACGCGATCGAAATAGCTTAGAACTGGATAGGTAATTTAAGTATCATGAAATGAAAAAATAAGTTCGATTCGAAATCGCTTCCATAGTCAGGCATTCAAATTATATATTTTTCTGTTAAAACATGAATTTGTAAATGTGTCAAAACGTTTTGCGCTTGTTGAACGGAGCAATTGAGAACACCCTTAAGGGTGTATTCCAATCCAAACTGCTTATTTTCTGATTTATTTTTAAATTCATTTCTGCTTTCAAACATATCAAGCTGCTAATTTTTTTTATTTAGAAACTACACAGTGTGTCGTGCTTATCGATTTTTTTTATAAATGCAAAAATTTTTGCTAAATAAAGATGTCAAAGTGGGCGTTTTGAACCGAATTTTCCGAAGCGAGGGATCTAAAAAAAAAAAAAAAAAAAAAAAGGTCATAATCAGAAAATAATTGTTTTTAAATAAAATTCTAATTAATTGAGCGGAAAAATGAAATCACACAACATCTTATACACTCTCAGCAAGTTTCATGTTTTTACTTTTAAAAATGAGTCTGAAAATGTATCAGAAAATTTCAAGCTGGTGAGAGTAGAAAAATGTTTTTGAGAGCGGGGCATATGTCCCGTAATATATAGATTTTTTCAGTAGAAAATGTTTCATATAACATTTTTTAAAGAAACAAAAGATAATACCTATGAAAATGATTAAGAAAATTACCACACTTTAAAAATATTTACCTTCGACTAATCGTCCAATCTATATTTAAACTAGATCGAGCAGAATATATTGTGTGTTAATAAAAATAGAAAAAAATGAAAAAAAAAAAATTCATAGATTGATTACATAAATTTTTTTTTATTTTTTTGCGCTTTGAAGATATCATAGGTTTTCAAGCAGAACGGAAAATTACATCACATTTTTTAGAGTTGGACGATGTAATCGATATCAAATGCATATCGTGATAACGTTATTAAAAAACGTTACTTAACGATATAACGCGGTATATCGTTGTATTGCGATTATCGCAATATCTCGGTATATCATTATATTACTATGTTTGTGTAATGGTAAATTGCTATATAACTCAGGTCTAAATTTAGAGTGTATAGTATTTATAGCGAAATACAGAGACTCACAAAAGTATTTAAATATAAGGACCACATGGAAAACTGCATTTCTGAGTCGCTGGAAAGTGTTTCATAATCTATGCGTCACGGCATGATTTATCTTACTTGTTTAAGTATGTCTAAAACTGTTTTAAAAAAATGCTAAGTAAGATGCTGCAATTGTGCGATTCAGCAGTAACTGAGTTAAATGGAGAACAGTGGAAGTTAAATCAGTAGGTAATTTACGGCATAACTGAATTTTAAAGGGAAAAATTTAATATAATCTTCAGGATTTTCGAATTTATAATTTCTGTATCATATTAAATTACACAGTTTACACATCTGAAAAAAGGAACTGTTTTAAGTGCTGGAAAGATGCCTCTTAAAATGAAAATAAATAAAATAAATAAAAAAATAATAAAATCATACTCACATCTTTATTATGATTTGTTTGCACAAAGGTTTTACTGTTATATATACAGGGTGAGTCATAAATATTGAAACAATAGGCTATCTCCTTAAATATTGCCTCTAGACCCATACTTCCAATTGCAAAAACTCATAAAAAAAGGTGAAATTTCTGATAAGATAAGTTGTAACTCCATGGGGGGTCTATATGAAAAAATACGAAAATTAAATTTTTACACGACCCCCGTAGAACAAAATTCCCAATTAGGAAATTATTCTTTATCCATTCCTAATTTGAACAAAAAAAATTTCATCTCCGTATCTGAAAACCTGACAAAGATATTAAAATCCAAAATTCTCAAAAATTCGTGACTTACACCACTTTACCATGCCTGTAAACAATCCATTTTCAAAGCAAATAAGGGATCGTTCACAAATTGTTCGTTATTATATGTCGGTTTAAGACCGTACCTGTTATTTGAACATAATAAAGCAGCGTATTGATTTAAATCAAAACATGTTTTCTAAACATGTTGATCGTTAGCACCGAGGTCTGAATAGATCAAAATATATAGGTCCGGTCCTAAACCGACCCATAGGGAAAAATGCCCGGTATGAAATAATGCTGAAATCATAATCCGGACCAGCCTGGTAAAAAGCATACATCATAGTCGGATCAGCCGTGAATTTCTAGATAGTTTTTTACTTCAGTATAGTTAAAAACTTGGAGGAATTCTGACCAAAAATATTTAATATAGATTTTCGATTTTTATATTTATACTTTTTTGCTATTAAAGAAGCGCCAAAGGCTGTGATATATTCATTTTATCAATGAATCTCTGTTTATATGTAAATGTAAACATTATATGTAATGTTTATTATCGCTAATCCGCATCCCGTGCGTTGGAGACTTTGAAAAATGTTATACAGTAAAACCTTTTAAGACGGAATCACCTAGGAAAGAAAACATATGTAACAGCCAAATGCCCTTCCTAGGAGGGTTAAATGGAGTTTATTTTTTTCTCAGGTATTATTTTATTTATTTTGCATGAATCGACATATTTTCTGTTGAAGACAGAATTCCGTTATAGGCAGAATTTTTTCCCTGGTTTTATTTTGTTTAATTTTTTAGCATTTAAATATACTATTCTAAAAAAATCAATTTTAAAGATTTTTTTTTTTTTTTTTTTTTTTTTTTTTTTTTTTTTGTAAAATAAAAGCGATATTAAAATTTATGTGGTTTTTGTAAAAATATTGATTGAACCAAATTTTACTTATTTTATGCACGTATTAGGTCAGTCAGAGGCTTTGATTTTAATACGGATTGTTCCAGACCAAGATTTAAAATTTTATCCAGTACAGACCTAAGTATTTCCGGTATGAAAAATACGTTAGTCCCGGATAGGCGAGTCTTCAGAAAAAAGTAACGTCTCGGTCCTGATTTGACCTGAGCTCAGAATACGATTTTTTAACAGCCTCTCTAAAACGATATATAGCTTGAAGTTGTGAAATCTAAATTTGTAAAAAGACTTAATATGCATCTTAGGAAAGCATTTTTTTAAATAACTGATGGGCAGTAAAACAGTACATTTCGTTTTTCTGTATAATGCCTTTTTTTTCCGACTATTTCTTGTCTTTAAATTATTAAAAGTTAAGAATTGTTAAAGAAAAAATGTACAAACTTGAAACATGTCATTTTTAATTATTTTACATTCGTTTTTTTAAAAAAAATGAAAAATTATTTACTTTTGAAAATATGACTTTTTAAATAAATATTTTTAATAGTTCTAAGATAAATATTGAAAAACAAAAACTCCGAAACAAAACTAAAATCCGATTTTCATTTTTAATTAAATAGAAAGAAATTGAAATCCGATAAATAATGTTTGGAGTTATAACGATTTTTAACTATCCCATTTAAACCAGTACTAACCATATACATTTTTTTTTAAATTTTTATGATAAATTTTAGGATGTAATTTTCTTAGCAAATTATATGGCTAACCATCACAAAAAAGAAACAAAAACAAAATTCTAACTCAAAAGATAGATTTTTTACGCGTTTCCTACAACTGTTAAAGAAACATTGTCTTTCGAATTGCGCGCATTTCAATTTGTGTCTAATCCCTTAAACCCTCATGAATTATTCAAACGGTTATAACTCCGCGAATTTTCAAGATATGAAGATGCAACTTTTTGTGTATTATTCAGGACTGGATAAGGAAAGTTTTTCTAATTAGAATTTTTATCCTACGGGGGCCGTATAAAAAGTTAATTTTCGTATTTTTTCAAATAGACCCCCCATGAAGTTGCAACTTATCTTATCAAAAATTTCAGTTTTTTTTTATGAATTTTTGCAATTGGAAGTATGGGTCTAGGGGCAATATTTAAGGAGATAGCCTATTGTTTCGATATTTATGACTCACCCTGTATAGAGAGAGAGGGTAAGTTAATTCATAGGTATACGCACAGTCCTCATTTCAATTATTTGCATATACAGTCTACATTTTGTATGCGTAGACTGTAAAAAAAAAATGCCTGCCAGTGATACCCCCTAAAAAAATACACAGTTAAAAAAACTGTAAATTTATGTGCAGGACCGGCAGTAGAATGTCCAGCCATACCCATAATTTTACGAGCGTCGTAAGAAAAAGGTGTGATCCCTTTAAATAAACGTCTTTGTCTCTTAGATTCTTAAAAATGATGGACAGTCCACATACTTTTACTGTCCATTTTTACCTGTTATAGACCATAAAAAATGATCGACTGGACGCATATTTTTGCATGGTATCGCTGGAATATCTGCTGCCGGTCTCAGTCCCTCCCCCCCCGCCTTTTTTTTACAGTGTACATTCATGCACCATCATTTTGCATGGTCCATAATAGCTAAGTGGTGGGCTAGAACAGTAAAAGTATGTTCTTCATTTTCTAAGATCTAAGAGACAAAGCCGTCTATTTAATATATCAGACCGTTTTTTACGTTGCACGTGAAATTACAGGATATGGCTGAAATCCCTGCTGCCGATCTAGGCCACTTACAGTTTTCTTTTAACAGTACATACATGGACCTCGTTTTCACTGTGAGTAGTATGCAAAGTCTACGATTTGTTTGTGTACACGCATGGTCCTCGTTTCCACTGTATGCATGCAGAGTCCACGGTTTGAATGTGTATACGCATGGTCCTCGTTTCCACCGTGTGTATACAAAGTCCACGGTTTGAATGTGTATACGCATGGTCCTCATTTCCACTGTGTGTATACAGAGTCCCCGGTTTGAATATGTATACGCATGGTCCTCGTTTTCACTATGTGTATACAGAGTCCGCAGTTTGAATGTGTGTACGCATGGTACTCGTTTTCACTGTGTGTATACAGAGTCCACGGTTTGAATATGTATACGCATGGTCCTCGTTTCCACTGTGTGTATACAGAGTCCCCGGTTTGAATGTGTATAAGCATGGTCCTCGTTTCCACTGTGTAATTATTGAGTGCACGATTTGTATGTGTATACGCATGGTCATCATTTTCCCTGTGTGTATACAGAGTCTTTAAATATTGTATGTAATATACAATTTGTTCGAACATAAACAAAAAAATTGAGCTATCCTTTTCAAAACAGGATATTTATTATCCTAAAGAGCAACCTAGAAATTTTTGTAACGAAATTTTCAGGATATTTTTTAACAATTTTGCAAATTTAAAGTAAGAATATTTTAAAAACTTAAATTTTGTTTTTAACTAGATATTGTAAGTGGTAGTACTAAAACATTGTCAATTAAAATTTAGATAAAACACTAAGTAACTTTTTAAATATTACTGACTCATAAGTTCACTCTCAGGACCCGAGTAAACAAATCATTTTTATCCTTCCATGGAAGGAAAAGATACAAGCAGGATACCATATTTAGGGAAAAAAGACATAAATGTATGAATTAAAGGGGAGAGGGATATAAGTATTAAAAGTTATAAAACAAAAGGAAATAAGGAAAAGGGCATTGGTGGGGGGGGGGGAGAGAAAAGTAGTTATAAGTATTCGCCTATTTGCTGCAATTCTGTATTAACTCTTAGATATGGGATTTTGCTAATTCAGGACTCTTAAGTTTTCGATTAAAGGTTAATAGAAATAAAACAGGTTGCATTAAAATCTGAATTCTACTTTATATGCAATAAAGTTAGAACTACTTAAGAAATGATTGCAGTTGTTGATATTTAAATAAAATATTTTTTTTTAACATGGAATCATCTTAATCAAAATTTAATAAACTCATCAATTTAGTAGAAAATATACTAAAACACAAATTAATAGAAATACCAAAATAAAAGATACACTTAGTGCGATTATACCACTCTACCGAGGACGTCTATCGAACATGTAATTAAAACGTGAAACCGAGGACTTACGTTTTTGCACCGATACACACTTTAAAGAAGTTTACACAGTTTTTACATACACAACATGCAGCAAATACGGACAACTGAGGACCTTTATAAATTTTCAAAAAAACAATGTTTAGAATAATATTTGGCATGAAATATTACATATTTCATAAAAATTCCAACCGAGGACGTCCTCGGTTGGCGGTGTGTCCTCTGTTGGAAGGTGTGTAAACATGCGAATGTCCCCGCTTTCCCTCATAGACCCACACACGCACACACACACACACACATCTATATATATATATATACAGGGCTGCCACAGGCGATTAATTTTATATTTTTTTCACTCCAGTATTTTTCTAATATAAATTTTGAAGTATGTTTCTCTTGCAAATGATGGCATCGCCTTTATAATCAATATTACTAAATATTTCTTAGTAAATTCAAACACTGCTTTTATTAATTTATTACTTACCCATCATATGTAGTATAGGGTAATTCTTGCAATCGTTTTTAAAATCGAAAATTTTTTTTGACGGATTTACGCGTTTCAGATACTGAAGATTCCGAAAAACCTATTTTTAGAAAAAAAAATTTGCCCTCTGTTCGTGTGTGTGTGTCTGTCTGTCTGTAACCGCTCTATATCCCAATCAAATTGAGATAGAGACTTGAAACTTTGTCCGTGCTTAGTGTGTAAGAATGGAACGAAGCCTTTTTTAATTTCAATAACCTCGTTTATCCGGAATTATTTTTTTCGGACTCTCGAAAAATTCATTTTGATGAAAGGTGTACAAAAATTTTCGAAAAGTTTTATTTTAAGGAATGTACGTAAAAGGCAATAAAATAACGCATATTTTGCATAAAGAACGAAGTCGATCGTAGTATTAGTTGCCGAGATATGTGCAACCTTGTTTTCCACATTCTTTGATTTTTCATCACCCTGTATTTCAATCCATTTCAATTCAAAGACATATTTTAATTGGAAATGAGATGCTTAACCCCCTGATTGCCCAGCCAAAGAGTAATATTGTAATGTTGTTTTCTCAGTTATTTATTAAAAATATAAAAAAATATGTTTTTTCCAATCTGATACAAAATATGTTATTATGCATAGGTGTATAATCTTTCAGAGCATTAACTGCGACTTATTTTTTTTAAAACTGGTTTTTATATGTAGAATTTTATTAATTTAAATATTGCTTATGTTGCAGTGAAACCTAGCAGCTTAGTGTGCGAAAAAATCCGGTCGCGGCAGTCAGGAGGTTAATCCGACGCAGTAAATTGTTAGTTAATATGATTATTATTTTTGGAGTTAAAAGAATGTTTCTTTTACGCAATCCGGTACTACTTGAGTATTTTGGCGTTTTATATAATTTGTCGAAATCGGCTCATCAGCAATTCATTGATAGAGTATTACTTTGTATATTAAAACTATTTAAATATGCGTTTAAATTTTATTTTGGAAGTGCGATGCATTCTATGAATAGTTTTCACTCTTTTTTTATATATATTATATTATACATATCCATGATGGGTAAGTATTATGGTGGTCCCCTAACGACTAGTTAACAAATTAATAAAATGACGTGCAATTTGGTGTGGAAGTGCTTCCTAGTATTTCGCAAAGGAAACAGGAACAAATCGAGTATGGTGAAAACATAGCTAAAGTTATTTCAAGAACAGCCGGTTCAGTAAGATATGTAGGTATCCCGAAAAGTGATAGAGTCGTTTAATTAAACTTTACCGCCATGAATATAATCCGGTTTATGCAAAACTATATGTAGGAAAAATTGTGTATTTTGCATTTTTTATCTCTAAAGGAACTGAAATGAATTTTTTTTTAAAGTTTGGAATGCATATTTCTATTGCTTTTTCTAAGAAATATATTTACGTATATTATTTTTTACTTATGCTATTAAATATATAGAAATTAAAGCCCATTTCAATTTGTTGGAATTTCTAGCATTTCTTTTTATAAAAGTAAAAGATAAAACCCTGCAAAGAATGTTTATTTGAAATGCGATGTACGAAATTCTGTTAATAATTTGCACCTAATGATAAACAGTATATTATGCAATTATGCAATATGTGAAAAGCAGATTCTGTATTAAAAGTATGGAAATTTACTCGGCCACGGCTTGACATATGGGAAAATGATTAAAAATGTACTGCTTTTCAATAACCAGAAAACTGGATACTAAAAAGTGATATACTTTAAATTGGCATGAATTTAAATGGCGCAGTTTTAAATGTGACATCTATGTGAATTGAGATACAGCGCATATGTAGCTTTCCAATTCATTTAGTCTGTAACTTATTGAAGGATATGAAAAAATGTAAGAATAAATGAAATACATGTACTTTAAGGCCAATGCCAGACGACCGATTTTTTCGACGCTTTGGCTTTCGAGTGAAAAATAAACATCTGCGCTGCCTCATTCACACGGACGTGACCTTTCCGTCAAAATGAGCGGACGATATTGTCTCTAGATATAATAAAAATCTTTTGATTCGATGTTTTTAATTTAAATTAGATGGATCTTTTGAAGGAAATAAAATATTCTGTAATTTTATCAATTATTGAAGAAAATTGAAAAATATACATACACAGACGGTACTGGAGTCATCCTGTGAGAAGTGATAGATTATTTACTGGATCAAAAATTAAATTACAGGAAATAATTTTTAATACATCTGATGTTAAATGAAAAATCCACTATATTTTAAGAAATACAGATGACAGCGAATATTATTAAATGATTATAATTGTTGTTCAACTTTCATTTAGATAATATTTCTTATTTCTTATTATTATTAAATAAATTAAAAAAAACTAAATTGATTAAAAAAATGTTGCTACAGTACATGGTAGCAAAACAAGCATCTTAGTTCTATAAATGTAATATAGGACCGACAAATTTTCAAAGTGGGAAATTTTCGTTACATTAATCAAGAAGCACATGCTATCGTCTCATGAGCAAAAGGTAGATTTTTTTTTCTTCTTTTAGGTCTGTACATCCATATAAAAGTTTGTCACTTTTTTTTGGTAATTTTGGACACCCTCCCCTCTTACGATATTATATGCTATCATTCCTCGAATACCCTCTCCCTCAGTAATGGTATCTTCAATAATGTGTAAAAATTCCTTTGATTTTTTGGGGTTTTTTTTCTTTTGTTTGGAATGATGGTTACATTTATTTTTCGCATAATTTATTGATTTAGATGTAGAGAAATCTATAAAATGTCACTTTATATATGGAATAACTTTATATCAAACAACACTTAAAAGAAATAGTTAATATTTAAAAGTGTTTTGAAAGAGCTTTAAAGCTTTTTGTTACATACCTTCAGCAGTAATAGTGTCTTTTTAGAACTGTTCTCGGACAAGGCGGGGCAGGCAGAACTTCGAAAGGCGGACATAACAAAACAGACGAACAAGTTTTTCTTTTATTTACTAAACACAAGTATCGTTTAAAACATAACATCGTATACAGTTTGCCGAACAACGAATCAATATGTACATACACATATGACAGCATAATAGTAATGTTAAACATTGGGGTATTCCATATTTTGCAATTAGTATATAAATTTATAATCATTTAATTATTTTAATAACATTGCATTTGCATAAAAATAGATAACAGTTAAAAAAAGATAAAATACTAATTTGATGTGAAGACCAAGTTACAAATAAAAAAAGAATTATTTTTTCTTATTGGGTCAAAAATGATAACAACATCAAAAGACAAACCAAAACCTGTTAGCCCTGTTTCTGTTGTTCTGTTCTGTTAGCCCTGCTTCTGTGCTAGATTAAAACGCA
Source organism: Maratus speculifer (assembly GCA_964019185.1). NCBI lineage: Eukaryota > Metazoa > Arthropoda > Arachnida > Araneae > Salticidae > Maratus > Maratus speculifer. Next base: position 146,926,931 of record OZ025300.1, read on the forward strand.
TTTTAATCTAGCGAAAAATGTTTCCAATTTTTTATTATTTTTCATTTTTAAAATACATTTAAAAATTTAATAAATATAATTGTTATTAATATAGTGTAAAATTCATCAAGGCTGATAAACATACAATATTGAAAACTAAAAAGAAATTTCTTTCCATGGTATTTACAAAAAAAAAAAAAAAAAAAAAAAATATATATATATATATATATATTGACAATTTTGAAAAATGAAATATTTCCAAATTTGTCGCCATATGTAAATAGCCTTTTAATAGTTTACTAGATTATATTAACTTAGCTGCCATTCAAAATTTGGCAAAAAAAATATAATAATAATCTATATATATATTACGCTATCGCATGAGACACAAAAATCATGATTATTTGTTAATTGGAGATTAAAACCCAAGCGAATAAAACTAGGAATGACACCACGTTGTTTACAAGTACATAAAAAATGTAAATGATTAAAAAAATTCCCACGCTTTAATCTAAGATTGTGAAAACGAATGAGATGCGACATTATAAAATAAGTTAGAATAAACAAATAGGTCCGTTGAAACCAAAGATAATCGCTAAAACCTTGTGCGGAAAATTACAATCATTAAAATCAACGTTTAATACACAATAAATAAAAACATGCTATAGACGTATACGTTTCACGAGCACCAGGGCCCTCTTCCTCAGTGTACAAAAGGTAAAAATGTTTAAAATCAGAAAACCCCCCAACTGACAGCAAGTCAGAAACCCAAATGACCGCATAGTACCAAAATACAGTAGAACACCGCAAATTTGGACCCCGTAAATTCGGATCTTCGGATAATCCGGATTGATTTGGTCAACTTTTTTTCAAGTTTGAGAAGCGATTGGCTAATTTCCATAACATTAACTTGTTTCATCATCATATTCTGAAATTTAAAAAAAAAAAAGTTTTCTGAAATCTTTTCGGAAGAATTAAACAAAGAAAACATTTTTGCTGTCTGTAAATATTCAATACGTTTAACATAATGGTGATTTTCTGTATGTTTTATTTTATTTCATTTTTTTTTCTAATTCTCCGGATAATCCGGATTGGGTCTGGTCCCAATTAATCCGAATTATCGGGGTTTTACTGTACCAACAAGCCTCGGCAACCAATAGGATCAAACCAGAAATGAGGTGCATAATCTTCAATTCATCTGAGCATAATCTTCGGTTCAAGTCTAAAAATGCTTTAGTTTGACCACGATCTAATCCTGAAAGTTTATTTTGACAAGATTCAATACCCGATCCAAGCAAAATTTCTATGAAGGTAGCAAGACAATTTTTATAAAAATGTCGATTTTTTATCCATCATTTTCGTACAATTAAAATCCTTTTGAAAAACTATTATATATATGATTTCATCTTTTACGCTTTTTTCCTGTAATTTATTTTGAGCAGAAAATTTTGACTTGTTTAATCTTAGGTTTTCGGTGATTAAAGAGAAATTTATATGTTAAAAAATAGTAAAGAAAAAAAAAAGTATAAAATTTGCAGGTATGGTATGCATACTTATGTAATAATGATAATAATAATAATAACAGTATTTTTCAAAATAAATGCTCATAGTAGATAGAACCGGTACTAGATAGGAACACGGAGACTCTGTTTTAGTGCCCGTTTTCCCATAACGAATTTTTAAAACGAGATTTAAATTGTAATGATTTTAATTTCCAATATCGATCCAGGCGAAATTTGCGGTCTTTGTAAGACCTTCATACAAATCCACTTAAAAAAAAACAAGTTCCTTCTCAAAGTACGTAAAACTGGTACTTTCACAAAATTGTGTTCCATGAAAACATACTAATCATTAATTATTCTAATGTTGTTAGATTTAAAAATTTGTAATTTGAAAAGCAAACAAATTCCTCAGAAAGAAAAAAAATTAGAAGAACAATTTAAAGAAATTATTATTAAAAAAATGCTTGTTTCGAATTAATATAAATAGATTTCATATCGTTACAAAGTTTTACTTTTTACAAACATAAAATAAATCCCCCCAAAATATAATAAATTTCACAAAAATACTTTTTATTTTTCTCAAAATGCTTCCCTTCTCCCCAAAACCTGCATCGATTCTTGACTACGCTATCACAACAAAAGCTCGTGAATCTCGGAAAGAAAATAAAAAATCAGCGTTAAAAACCACTCTCGTCTGAACAAGATCTAATAAACAGAAGCCACCAGACGCAAGCAGCTGGCCAACGGCTTGGGGGAAACGCGTGGTTTCGACGTGAGTCTTTGCGTACGTTTGAACGCAATGGTACCGCGTCGTTCGTATGACAGGAGGAGAAGATAGTAATGCTCTCAATAGAGGACGTCGTTTTGTCTGTTTTTGGAAATCGTCCGTGTGACATTACCCTAAATGTAATAAAGTTTTTTCAAAATTCCTACCGTAAAAATAGTTAGAATAAAGTTACACATATTAAGAATCGTTAGAATTTCATATATTCATAGCAATGCAATTTTAAAAAATCTATTTGTCTAACTGTACCTGTGAGGCTGTTAGATAAATATCTAAAGATTATACATAAGAATTAACTATTGCAATGTGTGATCATCTTGAAATTCGAAATGCTGTTCGTACAAGTATAAAATAATTTCCTTACAAGGGAGGTCTCCATACTGGACATACTCAGAATTTTTTGAAAAAAAAAAATACTGATTAAACTACTCATGTATGTAATTAAGGATCAATCAAATTTAGCGGCGGAATTACAGAAGAAATTCAAAAAAATATAAAATACTTTCGAGTATTTGGCGCGAAAAGACGAAAGCGTCAGGTAATTTGGCGAGAAGCATTTTCCATCGCCAAACTCAAACGATTTTAATGCACCTGAAAATTTCTTGTCAGTTAAATTTTAGAATGCATGTAAATAGTATTTATTGAATTTAAATTTGAACAATGAGAGAGTTTTTGTTTCCATAGCAACAAAATTGGATCTACAGAGTTCAATTAGATTGGAGTTAATTTTGAGATTGGAACAGTTTTAATTAATTTAAATTTTGTTTTCATTCATAAAATTTCATAGTTAATTTTCATTCTAAATATATTATGACAAAAACATAGTTAAAACAAACTAAAGCTGACAAAATTAACGTTATATAAATAAAATTTCTTTAAACAAGTTCATGATGAAACATTTCTACCTCAAAAAGAATTTGACATAAAAAATTATTTTTTGAAATTTTATTTTGTCGACAACCGATGATAAATCGCCAAATAAAAGAAATGTTCATAAACAAGCTGAGATATGACATGGTCAATATGTAAAAACAATAAATACTTCTAAACTATTGTAACCTACTATGTGTTTGGTCATACCTATAAAATGTTAAACTAATTGTTGATTATGCAAAGTTACAAAGATCATCTTCAAATTCTATTTAAATAGTGATTTAAATAATTCAGATTGCATGCCAAGCAAATGCACTATTTGTCGAGATGAACAAAACCTACTAGAAATGCTATTCGTCCATTTCAATGGCCCAGAAAATATTTTGGTTGATTGACCGTTTTTAAAAAATCTGAAATTTTTTTGTACAACAACCCTAATATGAGGGAAGTTCAAAATGCTTATTTTTTTAATTTTAATATTTTTCGTTTGAGCATGGTGGCTATCTTTGTTTCATCGTGTGCAGTTATTTCTTCACATTGAAGTTCGATATCTCTTGTATGGCGCGAGATAAAAATCTGGAATTCTGGCTTTTGACAGTATTTCAGGGTAATGTTATGCACAAAAAAATTCAAGAAGGAGATTTGACTATAAGCTGAGATACGGTGATTAAAAAATGTTAAGAAATGTTATTACGAGTGCATTAGGAGAAATAAGATTAGTCTCTTTTATTACATTATTTACACAGAAAATACCGTTTGTTGAAAATAGTTTAATTACAAGATGAATGTAGATTCTACCATTGCAGAATTCAGTTTCGTCTCCGATTAGAAAAAAAAAATCGATATAAGTTTTTTAGAAGGGCGACCCCGTTTAGATTGCAATAAACTAACTTCATTTTTCTTGTGTTTATTAATATAGTAGCAAACAGAACGGCGTGAAATACCCAATTGAATAGCAATTTCTCTCTGAGACATTGGAATTGCGGAATAATAAAGAGATACAATTTGACGTGCTACTTCTTCATTGAATAGATTCATCAAAAACGGATTTTTCTTTAGTTTAAACGCTTTTTTATAGACTCTGAGTAAAAGGAAATGCAATTTAACAATAAAACGAATGGAATCCCATCGAATTCGACGAATGAAATGTTTAAAAGACCCGATCGATTTGGTTTTAAAAAAAAAGCAAAAGTATACATTATTGAATCAATATATAATAAATATATTTACAAAGCAAATGTCAAATTTGCCAGTTACAATTTTGCATGCAAATATTCGCACAATTACAGTTAAAATTGTAATATGAGTGCCGGCGAAATCCAGAAATTTTATTTTATATGCACTCACAGAAAAATAGCTTTATTTAAAAAAAAGTAATATCGGGTACTACTAGGTTATCCCATCGACCAAAAAATTAGCGCCAAACTATAAGATTAAATGCCAATAATGTATGATCGTGAATGTCACATTCAATGACATTAAATACAATTCATGTGTTTAAAATGTTATTAAGTGATTTTTATTTCGACTTTTTATTAATATTTTTATTAATATTCTACTGATTATTTATTTTTTCGTTATTTAAAATAAAAATTATGTCAATATGTGTAATTTGGCTATTAATTTGGCTATTAATTTGGCGAAATTGGTCGACGGGATAACAGAGTAGTACCTAATATCGTTATGAGTAAAAATACGATGTTTTAAATAATGACGTCATTTTCTCTTCAAATGTTCTTTAAAAGGTACTGTTTATGAAAAAGGCATCCATAATAATATTGTAATTCCCATTTATCTGGTTGCTGAATGACATAATTTTCCTCATTTGAAATTTCTCTTATTTTGATTTAGACATTAATTTTTATCATACATTATTTTCTGTCATTTTATTTACATTATTAATATTATTTCTCAGTAAATATATTTTTTAAACTCAATTAGTGCATAATTATACGCAATCATTTTAGAAAATAAATTTTTATTATCGAGAGAAAAGCTAAACTGTGTTGCCACCATTTTGAAGAAATGTCATGAAAAAGCTTTTAAAATTAAAAATAAAATATAAAAATGGAACTAAATTAAAAAGTAATTAAAATTGGCACAACTACAAATAAATAGCTTTCATTTAAAAAAATAATTATCAAAATCGGTTGACTAGAAAATTCAGGGCTGATGACACGACATTTTTAGCTTGTCTGAAAGAAATAGCCTCGGAGGCTAAAAAAAAAAAAAAAAAAAAAAAAAAATTACAAACATAGCCTCATGAGAAGAACTGTCTGTAATTTTTTCAGAATTTTCTGAGTATGCCCGTATGGAGACTTTCCTTGTTAGATATAACTGGACATGGTATTGAATTTATGCCAAATAATAAAGAAAAAGAAAATCTTTGGGCATATATCTAAGGACTTAATTTAAAAATCATGTAACTGTAACACAATTAAGCAAAAACAGACAAAGTTCAGTACAGTAGAAATAAAAAGTCAGAAATTGTACGTCCAGTGTAGCAAATAAGGAGCTTTTCTAAGAAATCTAATATTTTAAAATATTCAGATCTTGGTAAAATAGACATACACTGCTTCATTCAAGATTTGAAGTGCGTGATGAGTAAGAGAAAAATATCATTTGGCTGATGAGCCTATCGGTTTACTGGTGATGTGAGTTTCTTTTATTTTATTTGAATTTTATTTTTTAATTGCAATTAGTCTAATATAATTAATGATATGAATTTATTTATGAAAAGTAACAAAGGAATATATATACATATAATACTAATTATAAGATTGTTTCAAACGAAGTATTGTAAGCTAATATGAAAATATGAAAAAGTTAAGTAAGTTAAAAGTTAAATAATTTTAAAAATTGATTAAAAGTTCATAATTAAAACTTATATTCAAAGTTTTATAAAACTTCTTTTAAGAGTTAAAAGTTATAATTTCAGTTACGTGAAAATAATCAATACTTAAAATAACATAAAAGCTGAAAAAATTCTCACTTCAAAGTAAAATTAAACGTCTTTAATAATACTTTATTTAAATTATTATTTTTTTAAACTAAAGCTTTAATGATAATTCTGATAATAACATCTAAATGACATTTTTGTGTAATCTAAATAATCTATTTTTTTTTTTTTTTTTTTTTTTTTTTTTTTTTTGCGAAAATGTATAATTTTATTAAATGTTCACTTAAAACATACTAGAAAAATCCTAGTATTTTCAATATTATAATCGAACAAAATTTTTTTATCTATTATCAATTGATAATCATAAAAATGTGATCTTTCCGAACCTTATAAAATATTAAAAGATATATTTTGAAAAGATGTTTGAAAAGATATATAATTGAATATATTAATATTGTAAGTAAATTTATTTTATTCTAAAATCCTTTCCTAATTGAGACAGAAACATGTTTTTTTATAAAATGTACCCTAAAAATGAATGCATAAAAGTTAAAGAAATAATTAAAGGTTTTTTAATAATACATTTAAATATAAAATTAAAACAATACAATTAACTATTAAATTTTCTCCATTTTCAAATGATTTCCAGATAACTGCATTCTCCTATAAATACATTTGGAAAAATATAAAATAAATATGAATTTCTCATGAAAGAAAATGTAAACACTCTTCTTGTCAAATACCGTTTTTCATGCACTAATTTCAAAAATGATTAAGGGGGATATTTTAAAAGTAACGTTTAAATGAAAAGTATTTATTTCTTATGTGGAATAAATAAATTTGTGTAAATGAAAAAATATTTTAAATTAGCATTTTCAAAATGCAGATATTTTCAATTTAGATTTTTATTGCATCAGAAAAGTATGTATACTGATTTGCTTCATTTTTAAATGGAAAATTTATTTTTAAACTTTTATAGTATATTGTAATTTTTTAAAACGAATGAATTTCTAAATGCTTCTATTCAAATGCATTTAGAAATGAATATAAATCGATATACTCTCAAATAAGTAAAAAGCTGAATAAATATATATTTTTAAATACAAATTAATGTAAAAAAGGTTGCCCAATGATGATTGAAATCGTTTAATAATACGTTAATAATACGATTACGGTAATAATATGATTTAATACGTTAATATTATATTTAAATGCTAAAAATTCTGTTTATCTTACTTCTTTTAACACAAAAAATTTTTAATCTTTTTTTGTCCTCAAAAAACTAGTGTCAAAAAAGAAAAAAAAGGTAAACGCTAGAATAAACAACTATAAAATGAGTTCTAGAATCTTTTTCAGGAATCCTGCAGAAATCCTTTCATATATAGGGTGTTCAAAAAATAACGATCTATTTCTATTAAAACACTAATCTATTAATTTCCATCACAGGTGTTTGGAGAAATGTTCTGATCATAAGAAAGAATAGCCATCATTTTCTGAAACTAGATGATAATACTAATGTTGAGGTGTGTGTAACTGTACCATCAACACAAGCAGCCACCATCAAGGTCCGATATCAGGCTACTTGTGAAAAAATTCAGACAAACCACTAACATGGCGGATTACAAACGCCTAGTACGACCATCAACATCGAACAATACCGTCAAAAGCATTTGTGAGTCAATTGAATGGTTACCACGAACACAAGTAGCCTGAAATTGTCCCATGTTAGTGTGGTACAGCTGATGCACCTTTTCTTATGTTTTATTACCCAGTTTCCAGGACACGATGGATATACTTTTAGGAGAGCATTTCTTCAAACACCTGTAAAAGAAGTTAATAGATTAGTGTTTTTATAAAAATGGTTTTGTTTTTAACACCTTGAATGTAGACTCTGACATCGGTTGAAATATCTAAGTGCTCCAAGAATTAAATAAATAATTTTTTTATTACCACAAGATGCATTCTAAAAAGGAAAGAAAAACTATGTACTTGCAGTTGATAATTTTTTACTTAACTATATTAAACTTTATTTAGGTTGGAAGTATTAAAATTTTATTAGAATAAGTAGTGTCAAATCAAGTCGCATAAATTATTAAACATGCAACTTGTGACATGTAAGCTACCATGAGTAATTAAAAGATAAATACTGAATTAAAGCTAAAATTCGCTTTTTTATGTATCGCAAGTATTACTTATTAATCACATTACAAGCTCGTGCTAAGAAATGTTCTAAAAAATAAAATAAAAAACTTTTTTACCAAATCAAGATGTAATATTGCATATTGTAACAATAATGCACTATAAAAATGTATAAAGTCAGTAAGATTTTTCTAGAAAACTGGAGTGCCTAGAATTTTTATTGTAACTGCAATAAAAATATTTCATGTTAACATATATACGTTAACATTGTAAAACTAAAAAAAAAAAATCTGAATGAAGAACAAAAAATTTTTGATGAAAATCGGATGCCTGGAACAATTTACATAATTCCAACAAAATAAAAGAAAATATATAATTATCTGGAGTTACTGATGAAATGTTAGCAAACATGCACATTTCTGTAGTTTTACAAACCTAGTTTTATAGATTGGCATCTTTTTTCTGTACAGTGGTACTAATAAAAAAAAACAAAAACAAATTTCTGAAGCTTTTGGAAAAACTAGTTTTGTAGATTCATAGCTTCGTTTATTCATGGTGTACATTAAACACAACACCGTGGCACATTACATTGCATTGTCCATTAATATATATTAAATTTGTTTAAGAAAGTTTTTTGCGGATCTATTGTAGTTTTCCAAATTTAATCTAAAATTTAATTAGTGTAATGATGACATGGGAATAATTAACCGCAGTAATCAAGAAAACCTATTATGAATTTCCAAAGAAGAATTCAATACATATCAATACATTCAATACAATTCAGTTTCATTCAGGTTCATTAAATTCAGAAGCATTCAATACAATTCAGATATCATGCATAGGATATTTTCTTTTTTTCTCATTACCACCTATTAATGAGTTCTTGAGGTTAAAAAGGGATTTTTGTTTTCATTAAAAAAATCAATAATAATAATTAAAAAAATTGGAAATTTCACATCAAACATAGCAAATATGCATAAACAAGCCATTATATAAGCTAATAGAATCAACACTAATACTGTTTAAAAATATGATGTTGCCTCCAGAACTAGTCCTTCGTAATATCCTATAAAGTATCGAAAGTTATATATAAACAAGCCATCATACAAGCCAATGCAATCAACGATAACATAGCTTGCAAAATGTGACCTCATCTCCAGGACTAGTCCTTTATAATATCCTAAAAAACGTCGAAAGTTATGTATAAACAGTCAAGATTTTCAAAAGATTCTCCTACAATAGTACGAACGTTCCTATTAAGATATAAGGAAACATTTAGAACGCTGGCAACTTGTCATGAAATGTAACAAAAATCTATATCACATTACTGTAATAAATAATTAGTAAAGATGTATATGAATATAACGTTTAAAAACTCATTTAATCTTAAATAATAATAATAATAAAACTTAATGTAACCAGTAAAAAATCCAGAGAAAAAAAAGAAATATTAATGAAAATTACTTTCCTTCCTCTTGAAATTGAATTTGATAATTCGTAATTAATTTGTTATTAAAAGGAAAGTGACAGTTTCTTAGAATACTTAAGCATGTAAAATGGAAATTATCTGGTCAAACTGATTATTGAACGAAACATTTGAAAAGAAATTGTAATTGAGTATTTTCGTTGGATATTTGCTTCAGAAAATTGCTTAAATAAATAAAAAAAAGAAACAAACTCTACTAAGCTCTAAAAAGTTCTATGAAAATAAGATAAAGGGCATTATATAATTAATTTTTGCATTAAAGGGAATTTAAATAAAATTAATGCGATTTTATTATAGATAATGTGTATTCTGTTATAAATATATAGTCCTTTGGTGGTGATATGTTTTATAACGTGTAGTATATCGAAAAATAAGTAAATTAACTAGAGGTACATTATTATTTCAATTGTTTTCAAATTTTAATCGCTAATATTGATGTAAAAGCACATTAATATGATTTTAAATTACCTTACATTATAAAGATAAAATAATTAAGTAAATAAAAAAATGAGAAGTTTTATCATGTGGATTTTTTTTCAAATAATATGGTTAACCATCACAAAAAATTTTAAAATTTTAACACATTAAATAAAAGTTATTATAAATTGTGTGTCGGATCCCCTTAAAAGCATCCAAAAAAATGTTTTGAAAGTTTACTATAAATTTAATTTAAATTTTCTTTATTATAACCAAAACATAATTCATTTTATCGAAATAGAAACTCTTTTGTAACAGAAAGCTGAATTATTCGATTTATGTTATCCTTCTAAATATTTTCTTCAAAACATTTAAATATCCTGTGATAAGAAAACTTACTAATTAACGATGTTTTGAATTTTATCGAATTGCTAATTTAATAATAAATATGACTAGTATTCAAATATTTTAAAATTTGTAGTCCTTTTATTTTAGTACTCTATTTTAAAAATAAAAAAAGAATGGAAAATCATACGTACATATTAGATTATGAAACCTCTTCCAACACATACAGGTACTATAATAGAACTTCATAATTGCTAAGGTGAAAGATGATATCCAAATGAACAAATTTAAAAAAGCATAACGCATTTGAAAACAGGATATCTGCAATTAACAAAAATAATCGTTAAATGATATTTCGATCTTTTATCTAGACACACGGTAGTGTGTCAGCCAAGTTCACAAAGTAAAAGGCGACACACCGGCCGTGGGTTATATTACCCGAACCATTTCGAACCACTTTTGACCCCTCAATAACTTAAATTCTATTTGACCTACACACTTGAAATTTTTTGTGTCGCGTAAGACCATCTTCTAATTTCCGAATCTAAAATTTAAAAAAAAAAAATCTTTTACCGATGACGAGAAATTGACGCCTGAAAACCACTGTTTTTACCACTGACTCACTCACTCACTCATAGAAATGTTTGACTACTTCCACGTGACTTAGGAAGTTGAAATTTGGTGTGAAGGTAGGTTATTGGATCTATAAATAGGAAAAAATCAGAAATCACCATTAATTAAACATTAATGGTTGGTTAGAGGATAAATTATTGGATTACAATGGAAGCTTATGAGAATTTCACAAAATACCAGTAATAGTGCCAAGTTGGCGTCACTTTTGGCGAGTATCAGGGTTAATCTCTGAAACTACCGAACCGATTTCAAAAGTAATGGTACCAAAATGATGGTATTCGCCCCGGTTCAAACATAGACTATATCTTATGTCTGTGCCACTAACCAAAAGAGGGTTCAGAAGCGAAAAACATTCTAAAAATGTGATTTTTGTTTTACTGAAGGGCCTAGAAGCACAAAATTTGGCATGTTAATTATTTATAAGATGTAAATGATCACTAATGACATTTGCTAAAAAAATATCAAATTTAAATGGGTGAAAATCCGCGAAGAGCGTTCTAAAAAAGTTCGAAATACCAATTTTAAAACAATCTCAGCAAACAACAAACCGATCTTAAAAGTAATGATATCAAAATCAAAATGATGATGACAGTCTTTGCACCAACATAAGATATATCTTATGTCGATTACACTAACCCAAAGGAGGTAAAAGAGCATAAAAACATTCTAAAAATGCGATGTCTGTATATTAAGGGACTAGACTGGAAACATAAAGTTTGGCATTTTAGAGTTATTTCGCGAAATATCAGAAATAATGCCAAGTTGGCGACACTTTTGGCAAGTATCGGGGCTAATCTCTGAAACCACCGAACCGATTTCAAAATTAATGATACCAAAATTATGGTATTCGCCCCGGTTCAAACATAGGTTATATTTTATGCGTATACAATTAACCAAAAGAGGGTGAAGAAGCAAAAAAATTCTAAAAATGCAACTTTTGTGTTACTGAAGGACCTAGAACTATAAGATTTGGCATGTTAATTATTTGTAAGATATAAATGATCTCTAAGGGCATTTGATAAAAAATACGGAATTAAAAAGGGGTGAAAATGTGCGAAAATGTGCGAAAAGCGTTCTAAAAATGTTCTAAATTGGGATTTTTAAGCAATTTCAGCAAACAACAAACGATCTTAAAAGTAATGATATCAAAATGATGGTGATAGTCCTTGCTCCAATATAGGCTATATCTTATGTCGATTCCACTAACCCAAAGGGGGTAAAATAGAAAACTAGTCGTTGGGGGCCACCGTAATACTTACCCATCATGGATATGTATATGAAAATAAAACATGTGAAAACTATTTATACAATGCATTGCAATTCATAAACAAAATTTAAATATTGTTAATATACATGGTAATGCTCTATTAAAGAACTGATGATTACCGATTTCGACAAATTATATAAAACGCCAAACTACTCAAGTAGTACCGAACTGCGTAAAAGAAACATCCTTATAACTCCAAAAATAATAACTCTATTAACTAAAAATTAACTGCGTCTTATGTCCAATTAAAATATACCTCTGAATTGAAATTTGAATCAAATACAGGGCCATGAAAAATCGAAGAATGTGGAAAACAGGATTAAAAATATCTCAGCAACTAATAATCCGATCGACTTCGTTCTATATGCAAAATGTGTGATATTTTATTGCCTTTAACGTCCATTCCTTAGAACAAAAAAATTCGAAAATTTTTATGTACCTTTCATCAGAACGAAATTTTCGAGAATCCGAAAAAAATAGTTCCGGATAATCGAGGTTGCTGATATTAAATAGGTTTCGCCCCATTCTTACATACTAACTACATACAAAATTTCAAGTCTCTATCTCAATTCGTTCGGGAGATAGAGCGTTTACAGACAGACAGACGGACGGCAAAATTTTGTTTCTAAAAATATGTTTTTCGGAATCTCCACTATCTAAAACGTGTAAATCCGTCAAAAAAATTTTTTCGATTTTCAAAACGATTGCAAGACCTACCCTATACTAGGTATGATGGGTAAGTAAAAGCGTTCTAAAAATGCGATGTCTGTATGTTAAGGGCCTAAAAACATAAAATTTGGCATGTTCATTAATTATAAGATATAAATGATCACTAAGAACATTTGTTAACAAATACAAAATTTTAAAAGGGTAAAAATGCGCGAAAAGCGTTCTAAAAACTTTCTAAATAGCAATATTTAAGCAATCTTGGGTAGTTAGCGAACCGATTTAAAGAAAAAAAAAAGATGCCAAAATGATGGCGACAGTCCTTGCTCTAACAAAATTATTGGATAAATTACCAGATTACAATGGGAATCTATGGGAATTTGGCAAAATACCAGAAATAGAGCCATGTTAGTATGACTTTTGGTGCGTAATTTTTGTCGTCAATATAGCGATATTTCGCCAAGTTGGCTACAAACATTTTTGGTCTACGAAATAATCAAGTAGTACCCAATCACGTAAAAGAAACATCCTTATTAGTGGAATTTAAAGGAACAAAAGCAGTCCTAATGTTAAATTTTTTAATTTTACTGAAAAAAACAGTGAATAAATGCAGGAAAAAGCTGAAATTAATATTAAATAAAACTAATTTAACCTACTTATTTCAAAAAGGAAACAAATACCTACTTATTTGACAAAAAATAATGATATCCTATCAAAAACATGAATGTGAAAAAATGCCAAGTTCGTTAAAGGTTTCGCTCATAAAAGAACTGATTTCACAAAAAATAATGATATCCTGTCAAAAACATGAATGTGAAAGAATGCCAAGTTCGTTAAAGGTTTCGCTAATAAAAGAAGTGAGATGTAACTGCAAACCAAGTTCTTTCGGAGCTCCTTAAATCGTAACTCCTGTCATGCATAATATTATTCAATTGCTTAAAATGATTTGTTAAGTTACTTGTTATTCAATAGAGCGACTTGGCAAGTTTTCAGTTACCAACTTTAATCTTTAAGTCGGAGTACAATTTAATCTAGAATCTGATTAACAAAGATCTAGTCAATCGAGTGTTCGAATAAGTATATTGAAGTTAAGGTACTGATAAATTAAGGAAGGGATCAACTTTAATTTCTGATCAACTAAATAGAAAAAATTGAATAAGAGAAAACTTGCTAAGTCGCTCTATTGAATAACAAGTAACATAACAAACCATTTTAAGCAATTGAATAATATTATGCATGACAGGAGTTATGATTTAAGGAGCTCCGAAAGAACTTGGTTTGCAGTTACATCTCACTTCTTTTATTAGCGAAACCTTTAACGAACTTGGCATTCTTTCACATTCATGTTTTTGACAGGATATGATCTACTGATATGTATGTACACTGTTGTCCAAAAGTTAAGCATAATTGGTAATTAAGTAAGTAATGAAAGAAATATAAATCGAAGTGTGGTGAAACTCCAGATGTGTAAATAAAATAGTACGCGTCATATATTTTCGCGAAGAGTTTTCCCCGAAATCGAACAGGGGACCGTCAACAAATTGAAAAATAACAAAGATCTTTTGGATAACCCTGTAAAAACTAATGTAGCAAAAGCGTTCAAACTGCACATTAAGATTAAGTGGCTTATTGTAATGTACTGTGTTTATTTTTATAAGGATAGCATGTATATTCGTAGAGAAATTAAGGTTTTTATAAAAACAGATGAAAATTTTTTGCTTATAATTTGCAGAGTTCTTAATATAAAATAATGTTCTTTTCTGAAAATATGACAAACATCATTGTACACAATACCCTGTCATCAGAATTTAAAAATAATAAAAATTGTATGAAATATGAGTAGGTTTAGTAAATAATTTTTCATTGCGCATGCGTCAATGATATCAAAATTTCATTTGCATATTGTGTTAGCTGAATGTATAGAGCAACGTCTGTAAAAGTTTCAAAAACATAGCTTGAAAATTCTGAAAAGTATCGTCTATAGAATCAACTCAAAATCCGTTATTCCTAAAAGGAAGCAAAATATCAGGGGTTTTATCCAAATACAGTTGTACGTGCAATATTGTCTAGGCACAAAACAATGGAATATTGATACAGCCCCTCATCTTTTTGCTTCATTAGGGAATAAAATACAGGGTGGTCATAAAAAAACTTTGGCGATATACGGAGCTCTAGCGGCCAGTCCGCTCAACCGATCGAAATGAAATTTCAGATATAGTTATTCAAAGGTATGAGCTCGAGATTCTGTAAACGACAACAAAATGGCGCTCACGGTTACGGTTATAGTTAGAGAAACTCGAAAATTTCCAATGGCAACACTCATTTTTTTTCATCGCAAACTGCTCAGCGCATGCGAAAACCCTAAAGAGCGTTGGAACCGTACATGTATCGCAAGAAACAGACATGTTATACACGCACAAAAAACCGTTCTGCGAATCCTCCCCCCCCCCCCCATAAAAAAAATTCGATTGGGGCACAAGAAGGAAATTTGCATTTCACACAGAGTCAGTACACTAATCTCTGATTACAATACAGATCGGAAAAACTAAAACTTTTATTTTGATTACACATTTTCCACATGGGTGTCATCACAGGCAATTAATGGTGATGGCACCCATGTGGAAAACTGTGTAATCAAAATCAAAGTTTTAATTTCTCCGATCTGTATTGTAATCAGAGATTAGTATACTGACTGTGTCATATGCAAATTTCCTCCTTGCGCCCCAATCGAGTTTTTTCTATGGGGGGGGGAGGATTCGCAGAACGGTTTTTTGTGCGTGCATAACACATCCCTTTCTTGCGATACACGTACGGTTCCAACGCTCTTTAGGGTTTTCGAATGCGCTGTGCATTTTGCGATGAAAACAAATGGGTGTTGCCATTGGAAATTTTCGATTTTCTGTAACTATAACCGTAACCGTGAGAGCCATTTTGTTGCCGTTCACAGAATCTCGAGCTCATACCTCTGAATAGCTATATCTGAAATTTAACTTCGAACGGTTCACCGGACTGACCGCTAGAGCTCCATATATCGGCAAAGTTTTTTATGACTACCCTGTATTTTGATCTCATTCTATCAACGATAATTTTCAGAATTTTTAATCTATGTTTTTGAGACTTTCACAAAAGTTGCTCTACTCATTTAACTAACATAATATGCAAATGAAATTTTAATAGCGTTCACGCATGCACAGTATAAATTGTTTAGTAAACCTGCTCATTTATCATACAATTTTTTAAATTCTGATGACAGGGTATTGTGTACCATGATGTTTGTCATATTTTCAGAAAAGAACATTATTTTATATTAAGAACTCTGCAAATTATAACGAAAAAACTTAGGACTGTTTTTTATAAAAACCTTAATTTCTCTACGAATATACATGCTATCATTATAAAAGTAAACACAGTACATTACAATAAGCCACTTAATCATAATGTGCAGTTTGAACGCTTTTGCTACATTAGTTTTGACAGGGTTATCCAATAGATCCTCGTTTTTTTCAATTTGTTGACGGTCCCCTGTTCGATTTCGGGGAAAACTCTTCGCGAAAATATATGACGCGTGCTATTTTGTTTACACACCTGGAATTTCACCACATTTCGATTTATATTTCTTTCATTATTTACTTAATTACCAATTATGCTTAACTTTTGGACACCAGTGTACACTAAAAGGCCAAAAGTGACCGGCCACTGTATCCATTTATCCACTGATTAGTCTCAATATAGAATACACAATATGGCAAAGTACTACTATATTTGGATACAACCCCTCATTTATTTTTTGTTTCATTATGGGAATAATGGATTTTGAGCTTATTTTACAGACGAACACATTCAGAATTTTCAAGCTATGTTTTGAGGCTTTTACAAAAGTTGCTCTATACATTAAACTAACACAATAAAAGTAAAAACGTATTTAGGAAACCTGCTTATATTTCATACAATTTTTAATGTTTTTTAATTTTGGTTATAGGGTATTGTGTACAGTGTTGTTTGTCATATTTTCAGAAAAGAAAATTAATTTATATTAAGAATTCTACAAATTACAAGTAAAAAAAATGGAAATTTTTGGGACTGATTTTATAAAAAAACCTTAATTTTTCTACAAGTATACATTCTATCCGCATAAACACAATTTGTTATATTACGACACTCAATCATAATCTGCAGTTCGAACGTTTTTGCTATATCAATTTTGATTGGGTTATCCAAAAGATATTCGTTCTTTTATAATTTGTTAACTATCCCTTATGAAATTTCTGGATAAAAAAATTACGTAAATATATGACCTATACTATTACTTTATACACGTAGAATTTCAGGATAATTCCTCAAGTATTTTTCTAGATATTTAACAAAATGTCGAAAATCGCAAGTGACCGGTCATCTTTGGCCATATAGTATATACTATAAAATGCTAAATATTAGTTCAGCTAAATGCATAGCACAGTTAAAAATTTCCATTTGGGATTTTAGCCAGAAAACATATGTTACGGGCATTGTTTGTGCGACTCCGTATATGATCTACAGAATATACACCGATTAGTATTTAAAAAAAAAAAACTTATATAGTACTTAAAAACATATATCACCACTTAAAACGCATTTCCAGCAATTATCCCTCTTAGACTCCATTAAGTAAATTACTGCTCATTTTCTCCTAGAGCCAAGATTTTTTTTATGTCCTTGTAAATGTACGATAAGTTCTATGCCCATCATACTCTATAGTAAAAGCATGATAGAAAACACTCAGTGATATATATCAATTTCAATTTATTTAAAATATTATAATATCATTAAAATATACGGCAAAAATATCGTCATAAAACGAAATTATTTTGAGTGACCCTTTAAATTTTTGGAAAATGCTACACAATTCATTTTAAATGCAGAACGTGCTATAGTAAACCTCAAGAACATTTATACACTCCGTGACAATCGCACTATATTTACGCGTGTTGGAATATGGACAGTCTTTTGAACTCTATGTTGGAAAGTTTTAAAATACACTACTGGCCATTAAAATTGCTACACCATGAAGGCGACATGCTACAGACGTGAAATTTAAACGACAGGAAGAAGATGCTGTGATATGCAAATGATTAGCTTTTCAGCGCATTCTGACAAAGCAGATGCCGGTAGCGATTTGTGTAAGCAATGTATATGTTTGTAATAATTTGTATAAGCAATGTTTAACAATGTATTTAAATGATTAAATTGTTCGGCCGATTTCTCTCACAGAAATTGCATTTGAGCTTTGTTGCCTGGTGAAAAATTGTTGTGATGCCTCGTGTAAGAAGGAGAAATGCGTACAGCAATTTCCTGACCTTGATAAAGGTCGAATTGTAGCCTACGGGAATTGCGGTTTATCGTATCGCACACTGTAAAAAAAGAAGGGTCGATCTACAAAAAAAATTTTAGTGATCCTTGTAATTACTAAAAAATTTTTAGTAATCTAACTCGGTTACGAGGAATCTGCAAGAATTACTAGAAATAGGCTAAGCAACGCATAGAGTTAATAGTTTTACATTTTTAATAGCTATTAGTAAAACTCACTTGGTGTGGCCGAGACAGCCTAGTGGTCATAGCACCGAACTCCAGGCTGAAAGTACCTGGGTTTGATGCTGGACGCCACCAAATATGCACCGAATGTATGCAATGTAAATACTTGTTAAATAAAGGGATTATGAAAATCCTGTCGTAGCAGTTATCATGGGTAATGATCTCTGAACTTTCTCTCCTCTTTAGAAACATGTCAAAAATAGAGCAGGCAGCAATGTTTGGTGCTGCTATCTATTGCGGTTTTACCGAAAATCATCCGCTTCCGAAGTCTCTCTTTTTACTCACTGGATGCAGCTCGAAGGAAGCTCCTGCCCTTCGGGCACACGTAATGGTTACTTAAAAATAATTTTGGAGCTATTGTTAAAATTTGCCTAGTAGCTCATACTAAAAAGTTTTAAGTCAGTTATACAAAAAATTCTTTTGTTCAGCTTACAAAAGAAATGTTTGTTTCACTTGCAAAAATATGTTTGTAATGGTTACTAAAAAATCCTGTGGAATACAAATTTACTAAAAATTTTTTAGTAACCTCTTGATTTTTTTTTACAGTGCAGTATTGCCGCTCGCTTTGGTCGAGATTCAGTGACTGTTCGCAGAATATGGAATCGATGAATTCAGGAAGGTAATACGGAAGGCCGTACGGGACCTCAACGGCCTCCTATCACTAGCAGCCGAGAAGACAGGCATGTTATCCGTATGGCCGTAATGGATCGTGCAACTACGTCACGAGTCCTGAGTCAAGAAATGGAATCATTAGCAAGACAAAAAGTGTCCTCACAATCACTTCGACACCGTTTGCAGAAGCATTGACTCTCAAATCGGAGACCATGGCTGCGAATTCCCTTGACGCTGCGTCATAGACAGGAGCGCGTTCAATGGTGTGATCAAGGACGAACCTGGGTGCACAATGGCGAGGATTCATATTTTCAGATGAATCCAGGTTGTATTTACAAGATCATGATGGTCGCATTCGTTATTGACCTCATCGTGGTGAAAGAACATCGGCAGCGTGCATTCGTCATCATCATACTGGCTCATCACCTGGCGTGATGGTATGGGGTGTCGTTGGATACACGTCTCGGTCATCTCTTGTTCGCATTGACGGCACTCTGAACAGTGCACGTTACATTTCTGATATTTTACGACCCGTGGCTCTACCCTTTATTCGAGATCTGTGAAACCATACGTTTCAGCAGGATAATGCCCGACTTCATGTTTTCGGAATTTTACGGACCTTCCTTGATACGAAAATTGTTCGGCTGTTGCCCTGGCCAGCACGTTTCCCAGATTTTTCACCAATAGAAAATGTCTGGTCAATGGTCGTTGAGCGACTGGCTCGTAACCATACGCCAGTCACTACGGTTGATGAACTGTGGCATCGTGTTGAAGCTGCATGAGCAAGTGTACCTGAAAATGCCACCCAATCTCTGTTTGACTCAATGCCCAGCCGTATAAGTGATTTTACTAATGTCCGAGATGGTTATTCTGGGTACTGATTTCTCAGGATCTATGCACCCAACTTACTTGAAAATTCAATCACTTGTTATTTCTATCATAATATATTTGTATAATAAATATCATTTTGTTATCTACATTTCTTCTTGGTCTAGGAATTTTAATGGCCAGTAATGTACTTACATCAGATAAATCTTGAAAGAGAAAACATGATATAAGAAACAAACATGTAGGATGAATATTAAACCATATTAAAGTAAGTGTAAAAATAAAAATCGTTATTTTATAAAATGTACTCTAAAATGCATTCGATGTTTATCTTGAAAATTTCATCTTGCTTATTTCATAACTTTTCGAAATTCATGATTTTTCAAAAACTTTCCACTATAATACATCAATTAATTTTGCGTGGCTACCGATATCAATCTTTGGATATTAATATTGCTGATTATCACTGTCCCAGAATTTCCGGAATGAACGGCGGCAATTCATCCAACGTATCTTCTCCATAAACTAACTTCTTGCAAAGTGCGGCTACTGTAAATCCTTTATGATCGTGCAGTAAAGAATGTCTCATGTGATCTTTTAGGCTTGCCATGCTTTTTCCCTTTCATCATCAATTCTTCAGACAAACGTTTGGCCTATATTTACTCTAGCATTCTACGCCTTATGAACCATTTTTAAATCTTCGAAACATATAGCTGCGATATATGTACGCTTCTTTACATTTGAATAGATTCGAAATGGGTAGAAATTTTACATTGACTGTATATATGCAAAAAGAATATTCTTAATACCGAAAAGAATGCCAATCATTAATTAGCTAAGTCAAGTAGTATAGAAATTTATTATTATTATTATTTATTATTTATTATTATTTCTTTTTGAAAACCTATCAATTACATTAAATCTAATTATCGCTATATAAATATACTGTTTGTTTGTAGTAAAATAACTGAAACGCAAAGTTGTTTTCATATTCATTACGACTATGCTAATTTGAAAAATCCTGTCAAGAAAATATGCAATTGCTTCATCTTTACAACATTAAATTTATTTATGCAAAGGCTAAGTCGTTGAATGTATTACATTATTCTATTACACAAGGTAAATATAACTGTATATATTAATGAGATATAATTAAATGCCCTTCAAACTGACATTATCTTTCAAAAATAATTATATCAAAATACATTTTAAGAATTATTTATATAAAAAACATTTCAAGAAAATTAGATAATCATTTAGTGAATGTTTTATATTTAATTAGCTTTCTCGTTCAAGTCAAAGTAACTGATATTTCTTTAAATAAATTCATTTTATCAAAGTCTTAGATAGCTGATTAAAAGTAAAAAAGCACATTTATATAATACAATAAATATTTTTCCCACTTTAAGAACATTTATATGTGATAAAGTTGTATTTACATATGGGTTATAATACGTATATTTATTATAGGTAAAATTATTTATGCATCTATATTTAAGTAAAATATATGATGTTAAATATTTCGCAAAAAAATGCACGTTTTTACTTGTTTGCCGAACTGCTGCATATGCCCTTAAAGAGAGTGTTGGTCTAAAAAATATATTTTTTGTAGTACATTTTATTATATTATGCATTCGATATAATATACACTGTAGTCGTTAAACGTTTTAAGAAAGAAAATTTCTCTATACGGACACAGCGCATAACAAAATTTACAATAAAAATTTTGTCAGAAACATTGCAGATGTGGCTTGTATTTAGACCAAAATACGATTCTCATAAGCATGCATTTCTTTGGTGATAATAGCAATCTAACATTTTTTGCACAGAATATCTTGGGCCAATCCATTTTTGTTGCTTATATATTAAAATTCATTAACATGACATAAATTAAAATATAAACGTCGTTAATCATAAATAACAATTATTAAAATGAACTGCTTGCAACTTTTTATCTTAAAGTTTATTTGCTAATTTAATTTACTTTGTTGAAACATCGTTATTGAAAAATGTTCTCGAATTTACAGTGGATATATCTATAACTAAAATGAATCATACTAAAATCAGTATTTATCAATTAAAATTTGAAAATAAGTATTCACCACATACATCTAAACTACACGCACTTAATAGTAAAAGAAATACTTTGCAAAAACATCACTGAATAATCACAAAGGGAGTCTTTTTTCATTAACTCATTAATGCCCAAATTATTTTCTTCATTAAAAATAAAAGTTTGGGTTTCCCACCACTTTAAAAAAAAAATAACTTTTATCTTAATATGTTGAGGAATTTGTCTCGTGAAAATACTGTTTATCTTTCTATTTACTGGTATGAAAAGTGCTTTCTTGCCTATATTATAATCGTTACTAAAAAGGGACGCTAGCTACTAATGGGTTAACCACTTGATTGACTATCTTTTTATAAAAGGCTAAATATTTCAATTGATTAGTTATAGCGGATGATTTCTTTCTTTTTTTAAAATTCAGAAGGACGATTTTGCCTTTTGGTTTTATGCTGTTTTGTTATTTTTAATTTTTATGTTCACTGAAAGTACAATTGATTGTAATTAGCAGTGGTGAAATCATTTACATACTCCAGAAATGTAATATAAAGAAACGAAAATCATATTTTTGTTGACCATACATATAGAAAGAACACACACACAACATATATATATATATATATATATATGGCTAATTCCATGGGTTCTGTAGTGTAAGTCACACAGCTTATTAATTGCTATGCTTGTTAGCCACCGTTATTTTCGAAAAGTCTGTTTGGCCTTATTCAATTAATGAGAATGTGCCGATAAAATAAATCAAAATTTTTTCGTACTAAAATACTGGTAGCCAAAAATCGTAGCCTGTGACTTACACTACAAGTACTCATGGAAATAGCCATATATATAATTATATCATTCGTATGCGCCGCAGAATTCTACATGTACAATCCTGTTTTATACACCATCTATAAAAAAAGTATGCATATGACGAGATTATCGCAGAATACTACACAATGTTAGTAAAAAACGATGTTTTCATTAAAGAAATTCGAACAAAAGAAATCCGCTATCTAACGTTTCATATGCCTTTCTTTGTTTATAATATTATTATACATACTTAAAATTAAAAATATTTTATAATATATCCTTGTTTTATCAGAAATCATGCATTTATGCTTTTTCTAAACCGCACGCTTTTATGTTATATATTTTCAGTTACTATGGGATAATAGCAAAATAAATATAAAAGTCGAAAATTTTCTAACTATTTTTCTTTTACTTTCTACACAAATAAAGTTCAGTTAATACATTATTTCGCAGATACAACAAAAAATATATACATAACTATCTCAAAAATAAATTGAGTTACAGTTTTCAAATAAACTGCATTTAAAAGGTTTTTTTCTTTTCTAACAATGGTGTAAAAAATTGAAAATGCGCGATGCTTAAAAGTAAAAAAAAATGCATTAGAAATTATCCCGTAAAAATGCAACAATTGCTTTGTTTTACGGCTGACTTTTGTAAAAGAATTTAATTTTTTAGATGCGATACCTTATTTGCTGGAATAATTTATTTATTGCATTTTAATATTTCGTTAATCATTTATGCGTTATATTATTTTGCTGCATTACCATAAACAATGATCGAATCATATTAATTTTTGTCTCTCTATTTAAGGAAATTGAATGTAATTCAGAACTTCTAATTATTATGCAAAGTAGTGTAATTAATTGCAAGCTTCAAAATCTACAAATTTAATTGTAACTTAGAAATATGTCTTTCTGTAAATACTGCAAAATGAAAACATTTATCTTTGTATAAATGCAAATGTTAAAACTAATACACAATTTTCATTACAAAGATAATTATTTAAAAAAATTACAACAAGGTATTAAAATTTTCTGTTTTTCCTTAAAAAATTAGCTCATGTTTAAAATACATTGAAGATAATTTTATTAAACTTAAATATTTAACAGAAAAAATTTCTTTTGTATATTTCAGATCATTTTGTTTTATTTTTAAAAGAGAAGTCTTTCCTTTTATAAAACTAATTGATACTTTATAACCATTGACAAAATGAAAATTGTTTATAAGCTTTCTTTTAAAATTAAGTTTTAATATTAATTTATTCAACATTAATTAAAAAATTATAAATTGTATTATTTTACAATTCAATGCCGGGACATCACTAGTATTACAAAATTTTACATACATATATATTGCATATTCAAATATATATAATCAATATTTAAATTCATTAATTTAAAACTTCAAAATCTACAGAAGTAACTGTAAAATTAAAAAAAAATCTGCAAATATGAGATAATGAAAACATTTATCTTTGTATCAAACAGAAATGTTACAACTAATATATCCTTGTCTTTATTAAGATGATTAGTTTAACAAATTACAACCAGGTATTACAATTTTCCGATTTTCTCTATTGAATTCACAAATGATTAATCTACTTTAAAAATAATTTGAAAAGCATATTTAAATAAACTTAATTAAATATTTAATTTAACAAAATAAATCTCTTTTGTATGTGTCTGTTCATTTTGTATCATTTTTAAATAAGAATTCTTTCCAGTTACAAAACTAATTGGTACTTTGGCAAAATGTAAATATCTATAAGATTTTCTTTGTTTTAAAATCAGCATAATGTTTTAATGTAAAATCATGCAGCAC
Organism: Maratus speculifer; assembly: GCA_964019185.1. Classification (NCBI taxonomy): domain Eukaryota; kingdom Metazoa; phylum Arthropoda; class Arachnida; order Araneae; family Salticidae; genus Maratus; species Maratus speculifer. The sequence goes on from OZ025300.1 coordinate 146,951,622, forward strand.
TAACTTAAGAAAAAATCATTCAAGATTAAATTGTTCAATTGAATGATTGAGAATGCTAGTGTTGCAATATTTTACATGCATATTTATTGCATATAAAAATATATAATCAGCGCCTTAGTTATTGTTAATTTTTCAAAAAAGAAAATGTAAATTATGACAAATACATGTCAGAATTTTCATTATTATAGTATAAGATTTTTATTATTTTTGATAGCGATTTTATAACTAACAGTGAATTGAAAATTTTTTTCTTTCACCAAAGAATTGTTCCTAGTGAGTTAATTAAAAAAAACTTACCCTTATGTTCTGCCATCTCTAGATCCAAGAGAACACTTTTAAACTATACGTGAGTAAAACAAATGACACGCAAGTTTGGAAACTTCTCAAGAGAATTTTAGAAAATTGTTTTTTATTTTTAAATCCAGAATTGAATGATTTTAGATAAATAAAGTACATTCCGTCCTGTAGATAATAAAATTAAATAATGTTGGCAATTCTTTCTGTAAAATATCTATTAATTTAAAAATATAAGTTGTATTATCATTAAGGTAAGACATAACTGGGACACTACGCTCACTTGCATTCATTTTACTTCATTTTTTTCTGCTCCTTCATTATATTAATTAAATTTTATCCAAGTTTTCATAAGTACATTAATTCATGTTTCATAAAACTGTGCTAGAATTTCGCACAAGTTACAAACGTCCAAATTTTTTAGCAATTAGAAAAATGCATCTTTTAGCTAAAAACCCCAATAACTTCTAAAGTACTCGAACGACCATTTCAATAAAAAAAAACACGACAAACTGTAAATAAAAAATCATATATGGCAAACAGAAAAAAAATTACTTAATTTTAGATTTTTTTAATTATTATTGAAAGTTAGAAAAATTCTGAATCATTGCCATTGATCTAATATATTGATCTATTAGTCGTAAATAACTGTCTGTCATACGTTTTGAGCTTTTTGTCATCTTCTCAGATTTGCCCGTATGTCACACAAATAACATGTTTATGTCAATCATGATTTGACCGTACCACGTACGGGAAAATCGTTAGCGGGGTATTTTGTTAAAGTAAGCAATGAGTTTGCCCCTTTCAGGAAATTCTGGTTATTTTAATGGGACGCACGAATACAATTAAAACTTTATATAAACAATTAAAATACAACTAGGCGATTGGAAATAGAGACTAATTTTAATTGATATACATAAATTTTGCTTAGGTGGTCATTTACATATCAAAACTAAACAAAATGTTGTTTTTTCAATAGCAAGACCACATTTCGACGCCATAAATAATTTCTACACCTTTCAATTAGCCTAAATATAAATTTGCATGACATTTGTGCCTTTTTCTACGAGTAAATAATTAAATTATGAGGAATTAACATTGCACCATAATATTTTTCTTCTATTATTATTATGTTTTAAATATTATGAAGTCAGCATTCAATGGCATGATTGTTATACTAATTTACGAGAGGACTAACAGTATATTAAAACATTCCGGAAATCCACTACTTTCCTGAATTCTTTTTATTAAAACATTCATTCTTCTTGTATCTAATTTTCGTTAAAAAATTTCAACTCTCCCATTTAATCAATGTATACAATCAAGGGGAAGTAATAAAGGATTCACTTTCAATTTTTATTATTAACACGACTGACGCAGCCTAAACGGAAAGCTCAGCATCATACACTGGTGATTGGCGTGGGACTGTTGCATCAACTATTGAAAACTCAGTAAAAATTATGTCATGTTGGCACATTCGTATCATTTCCCGTTTTAGTGTTATCAATGTAAAAATACTTTCACATTTCAAGCCAAACGTAATGTCATTTTTACCGGCACAAACTTTGAACACGTACTTTAGGTACGCATTTTTTATGTTTAACCACCATGAATTCAAAATCTTAAATTTTTTGTCTAAACAATTGTTGGAACAATTCAAAAAATTTTCAACTATTTATTTTTTAAATAAAGTAAAAAATGTTACTTGCAATAATTTCATATTTCCCTAGAAAACGAATAAAATATTTAGTTAAATCATTTATTGAAATGAAAAATTTATCTTATAGTTGTTAATAATTTAAATATCGCGTAATCTAATAATTGTGCATAGTGGTATTAGACAATATCTTTTATTGATTAAATGAAGAAACATTCATTTATTTATAGAAGTTTCATTGATACGTTTTAAGCAAAAATATTTTCAAATGTTTAATGATTTCAAATACGATTATTATATTACTTTATTGAAGGAAAATATTGAGCTACTTCAAAAAATTTCTTTCTCTTCTGAGAGGAATTATTTAAAATTTCTCTTAAATGGATTTTCCCTGCATTTTCACTTCATTTTCATGAAATTATCTTAAAGAGAAAATTAATTTCGAAAAATGAATATTTTATGAGCTAGTTTAAAACAATATCCTGTCAAATTTTCCATCACAATATATTAATTTCTGTCGAGATGGAGTTCACGTTTAAAATTAATATTTCATTTTAATAAAATGTTCTTTATGTTTTATATTTAACAATAATATTCCATTAAATTTAATATATTTTTTAGTTACTGAATTTTGTTTACTGAGTTACTGTTTTGTTAGTTAGCAGCAAACTAACTAACAAAAGAACTTAATTTATCTGGTAATTTTATGTAAATGAAATCTGTTAATAAAATACAGTATATTATAATTCTTCATTCAAGAATTGCAAAAGAAATAGTTTACAACATAATAAACAAATAGTTACACAATTAAAAGGGAAGGTTATATTAGATTTTCATTCCTTTGTCAATAATATAAGAAATAACTATTGTATAAAAATACTGATTTGCATGAAAATTTAATTTTATACATTTCTGTTTTGTTTTTGTTTTTTTAATAAATACGCATCTGATAAAGTGTTATATAAGGATTTATAATAAAATATTTAAAAAATTGCTTAATAATATTTTATGGAGTTGCAGGGTTAGCCAAGGATATATTTTAAATTAAATAATAATGGCTGTGTAAAAAAATGCAACCTAAACACTTCACATTATGTGTGTATTAATTGAAAAATAAAATTATAAAGCAAAATAAACAAAAAAAATTTAATTTAACAAATTACAAAGACTATTTTGAAAATGATATTTTCAAAGACTGATTATAAATAAATTTTAGATTTATAAATAAATTCTATATTAAAAAAAATTAAAAAGGTAAAGAATTTCGTTAATAATAAAAAAAAAAAATTAACTGTAGATGACGCAAAACATTTTTCAGTTTTAAGATTAATAAGGCAGGCTTTTATTTTAAATATAAGGACGTCATTCACATCCGCTGGAGAATAGAACATTTATAAATCTTTAAAAATTAAAGTACGCGTATAACGTCACTACCAAGAAACTCGAAAAAATCGGCTATCGAATGATTTACATACCTTCATTTATTTGTAACAGAAATATAAATATTTAAAATTAATTATACTTTATAATAATTCCATGATTTATCAGAAATCAGTCATTTATATTTTAATAAAAATGACACACATTTTAATTACTTTTTTTTCGCTGTTAGTGTAAAATTTCAACAAAAAAAAGATATTATCAAAAACGTGACTTACGTAATCATAGAGTTATAGATGACGCATCCAGAAGTCTATCCGAGTAACTCTATTTTTTAGAAACTCAGGTAATGACATGATTGTGTTGCAATTTTCCTATATATCTTTACAGAGCTTATGAATTACCCTTTATTATAAGACAATTAATGAGCATATTGTGAAAAAAAATATTTGCCGGAGTTAATAAGACTGACTTCTGAACGTATCATATTACGTACGAAATGCATTAAACATTAATAATCGTGTACCCATCATAAAAAACTTTATCACAATTTGTTTTCAAATTATTATTAAGGTACCCTGGGGTAATAACGCCAGGCGGGGTAATAACGCCAAGGGCTTATATTTTGCATAATTATGCAATAATCAGGTAAATGACACCCATGTGCTCTGCGCAGAAGGGTTTTGAGTCATATAAATCGCAAAAAACAGCTTCAAGTTAATTTGTTTCATTTTTAGGTCTTATTGTTCTTACAAGCAACTAAAATTAACGTTTGATCTAAAATTTGCGAGATAAGGTTTTGTGATCTGAAGACTATATTTTCATCCAGAAATACTTTGTTTATTACATAAATTTGTAGTGTATTTCACGTACTTTCAAATTGTTGTAGAAGATTTTGAATATCTTCTCGAGATAATTTGTAGTTTAGGATTTACTGCGCAATATGTATCCCGGGGTAATAACGCCATGGATTGGCGTTATTACCCCGCTTGATTCCCAACAGTGACCGAACTGTATCCGAAGGGGGTTTATATATTAATATGGGACAGAATTATTATCATTGTTGAAATGGTTAGATTAAGGGGGGGGGTGCCCAGTACTTAAAAATAATCTCTCTATTTTATTTTTTATTATATTATTATTATTATTGTTATTACTAATGTAAAAAAATAATTTTTAACTCTTGTAAATAAAACTATATCAAAATGTTTTCAAGATTCAAATTCGAACATCTTCAAAATCAGGTTTCTATTAAATTTCCACAGGATTGTTCAATTGAGTTCGAAATTTTAACTGTCCGCTTCCTCAGAGTTCGGTTTTTTCAAAACTTTATAAATTTAACCTTTAACTGATGTGACAGAAATTGTAACGTATGAATGTGGTGCGGTTTGTGAGGCCACAAAATTGAAAGATGAATAAAAGGCGGGAATAACTCATAGGATTGTGTTTTTTACTAAACTTTTTATACAAGAGTATTATACTTAATATTCACCTATTTAGTCTCTGGTGATAGTACTAAAATTCCAAATGAAACAAAATTTCGATAGTGTTTGGAGTTAAACTGAAAATTACAAGTTAAACTAAAAAATTAAAAGAAAAATAGTGGTCTACGAGACCGGTAACATTAGTTAAAAGTTAAAATGCGATCCATGATTAAAAATCATAGAATACTGTTCCTGCGCTAAACTTTTTGTACAGAATTAATTCTAATTAAATTTAATCTATTCAAATATTTCTAATAATATTACGAGAACTCCAAACGAAAGAGAATTTCAGTTGTAACTATAGTTAAACTGGAAAATACAAGTTAAACGCTATTTTTTTTGGGGGGGGAGGGGGTACAGTGTTCAATCAGATTGCTAACAGCAGTTAAAGGTTAATTTTGTTGCTAATATAGAGGTAATGATATATAACCATATGAATTATGTATAAAATTGGATAAGAGATCTCTTTGGGATAATATTTTTTAATCAAAAATTTTATTCAATTTATTAAAAATTTATTAAAGCATGCTCTTTAAAACGTCGACAATTTAACTGTAGGTTTGGAGAATCCGCATTAGTGTGGAGTTATGGGTTAAAAACTATTTACTGGATCACTATAATAGTATTAACCCCTAACTGCTGTGACAAAAATTGCCGCATAAATTACTGTGAGCGGCCTGTCAGACCGCTTAATCTAACGATGAATAAAATGTTAAATTAACTTTTAGAATATTATTTTTGTGTTGAACCTTATATACAGGATTATTATAAATAAAATTCAGTTATTCAAAAGTTTCTAGAGATAGTAATAGGATTCCAAATGAAACAAAATTTTCCCGGTATCTATAGTTAAACTAAAAATTGCAAGTTAAACTCTGAAACATGAAAAACTCAGCGGTATGTGAGACGCTAACAGCAGTTAAGGTTTAACAAAAATATTTATTACATATAACTCTAGTTATTATAAAAATTCACATGATTAAAATATTACATTATGAATGGTTAAAACCATGCAATGTTTCTTATAATCATATTTAAGCGGGACTTTTTAAGCAAAGAGAGACACAGGGTGTTATATTCTGTTGAAGCCCCCCCCCCCCCTCACTCCTTTTTCTTTCACTTTCACAAAAAATCAATATTTTTTATCGCATAGAATGCAGACATGGGAATATAAATACTGATTCAAATAATCCGTGCAATGCTTCTAATAATTCTATTTAAATGGTCATTTTAAAGCAAAACGTAGCTTAGAATCTGATATTCTTTTGCCTCCTCCCCCCTCCACCATCACAGCTTTCTTTTTCTTTCAGAGTCACAAAAAAATTGTACATTTTCAATAGCTTAGATTGCAATTTGTCAATTTCTAGAGCTGTAGAGTTTGTATTTTTAGAATTGGGCAATATACATGCCATTATTCCATTTTATTTTATAGTTTTGTTTGCATGGCGTTATTACCCATATAGGTGGGTATTAACGCCAAATAGCATTGGTCAAGAAAAAACGCCATTACATTTTATGAATACATATCTGTAGAATTATTTTATTTTATATAGATAGTCAATGAGTTGCTGTATCAGATCCTATATTTGTTTGAAAAATACAATCTAAAACTAAGCCGTGAAAATTGGTAGAACCTTAACGTGGCGTTATTACCCCAGGGTACCTTATTATTTTTTTAATTTTTATTACTTTTTTTGTCGTCGTGTCAACAGTCAGAGAACAAAAAAAATAAGTTGCGGAATTCAACCAACAAAAAGATTCAGACGTACTTCAGATTTCCCAGTTCTCTACCAAGAACAGCAACTATTTTCCAAATAGTTAATAAAGAAGAATACAATACAAATTGCTCATACGCAACTTGGACGATAAATGTCACTAATGGTATTTCACATAAACCCTCTGATAGATTTGCAAAAGGCCAAATTTGCAATGTTGTTTTCTCTTTCTTTTAAATGCTATTCTCTATGCTATGATCTTTTAAATGCTATAAAATGCTATATCTTTCAACATTAAATAAAAAACTTGATTAAAAATATGAATAAAATCCTTGAGGGTTGTAATCATTGTTCAATGCACTAAAAATGTGTTAAATCAATAGAATTATAATACTTTAAATATTGCTTATATTGCGGTAAAACCTAGAGCTTAGTGAACGTATTAACACGAACTCATCAGTGAGAGGTGTAGTTAAGTTATTGCAAAATTGTATTCTTGGCAAAACATTTACAATATTTTGACACTAATCATAGCGCCTATTTTTGTGCAAATAGTATATAATACATTTGTAAGGATAGAACAACATACTGGCATGTGCGGGTAAAACTATGCAATCGGGAAAATAGACTTTCGGCATAATTTAGAATGTATGTTATGGTGCATAATTTCTACTTCTTATAGCCAGATTTATTTATTTATTTATTTATCTATAGCATGGTTTTTCATAGAACTTTATAGATAGACTATATAGATATACTTTATAGACTATAGATAAATTTTATAGTTAGATGACACTTTAATTGCTGGCAGAAAGAAATAGCATATAAAAACTAATATTCAAAATCCATTCTATTTTTCACTTAAAAAGAAGTTTTTTTTCTGTTTCGTAATCCGGATTGTCTGGGGTCCATTTTTTTTCTTTTTAGCTCACAAGTTTTAAAGATAAAAGTGTTAATTAATTTTACAAAGTTCTGTAATTTAGCTTCAATGACAAAATTTACAAATACTGTTAATTAAATCATGTTTCATTATTTCTATCTGTTAAACAGTAATTTAAATTCTTACATTGTAAGCCAGTTTTGTAGAGCAAAGCTCTTTATAGATATCCTCATACCCATTAAAAATACTGTTTCATTAGTAGAGTTTGGTATGAAAATGAGACCCTTATGACAGCAGGAATCAAAATGATCTCTAGTCGTCACTTTATTTTATTAGAGAGGATTGCAATAATTCCTGAGATTGATTATCAAACTACAGCAAAATTTTGATTTTACGGTACGATGGATCAAGTGGTAATCCGGTTATTGTTGTTTATTTAGTAATAAACTGTTTTTTAATTTTCTTTTTTTTTATTATGTAAATTGTTTTATTCTATAATTATTAATTAATCTTCGTTTATTTATTAAGTACTACTTGGTTATCCCGTCGACCATTTTCACCAAATTTTAAAAATCGCCAAACTAATAGCCAAACTATGCATATTGATGTACTTTTTATTTTAAGTAACAAAGAAACAAATAAATTAGTAAAACATGAATAAAAATAAAATTAAAATTAGAATTTAAGACTAGTTGATAACGTTTTAAGTATGTGTATTGTGTATAATGCCGTTGAATGCGACATTCACAATCATCCATTATTGGCATTTAGTCTTATAATTTGGCGATAGTTTTTTGGTTGACGGGGTGACCAAGTAGTACCATTTACTATTATTTCCTTTTAAAAATAATACAGTATGTAACTGGAATTTGAAAACGCAGTGTTCGCCAAACTGCCTCAGAAAAGAAAAATCGCGCCAAGGTGATGCGTATATAAAAATGGAAAAATGATTACAATAATATAAACAAAAAAAATAAACAAATAATTAAAAAATCGCCATTTTGATAATTTAAAAAAATAACATCAAGCAGTCGTTAATTCTCTAGTCGCGCCAATAGTAAATTTTCTTTTCTTCGTTTGTTTCATAATGAAAAACCATAAATTTAATAATCTCAAATTAAATAATCTGTTTAATTTTCTATAAACGAGTTGATGATCTACAAGTATCCATAATACATAAACAGAAAGGCACAAATCTCATATACGCGCCCAGTTTGGCGAAATAATTTTTAAACTAATTAGGCGGAACCATCGTTTTCGAATACCAGTTACATATATGTATTTAAATTAATATCTATTATTTAAAAAGGAATAATAATTACTAAAAAAAGTTTGGTACTACTTGGTTACCCGTCGACCAAAAATCTATCGCCAAACTATAAGATTAAATGCCAATAATGAATGATGTTGAATGTCATTATTGAATCTATTCCTGTTTGTAAAATTCTTCAATATTATTTAATACTGATATTTAAATTGTCAGTATTCATTTTCAAAATTAAAATGTCTTAACTAGAGCATGAATGTATTCAGCTTGTATCGGGGAGATCAATCTAATTCTATATCTTAAGTAAATAAATCAATTTTCATATCTTCGTATAAAATTCAAACACAAAATGTATAAAAAAACGTATATTAACTTTCACATTACAAATAAGGACATTATTGTGCACATTTATGTTTTCTTCAATATAATATATCAATAAAAATTATATTGTATTTTTCGAGTTCAAAGAAATGTTCCATTCAAAAAAGTTCTGACAAATTCATAATGTAAACAACAAAAAAACGTTTGCGCGAGGCGCAAAGTAAAAACGATTAAATTAAACCATGGAAGCAGCGATAATACGCAACACACTCCCACCTTTGAGTTTCGAATTCAATGATACTCAAACTTAACTTTGGGTTTATATAAACGACCATATCTAGATCGTTTTACAAGAACAGTCACTACAGGAGAGTCACTAACACAGTCTTTAACAGAATGCTGGTTCATTGGCTTATTCGTATAACGATCTAAATAACAGTTTTTCCATTCAGCTTTACCATCGGTTTAGAAGGAACAAGATCTAAAGGACTTTCTTTATTATGTGGTTGAACAGTCTGTTCGGAAGATGTTGAGTTTTGAGCTATAGAGTGCAGTTCGGTACCTTTCTCTTGAGTTATTTCTAGAGGAATCAATTTCAGAACAGGACGTAGAAATTCACCACCTTTCATTTTAACCTTCACTAATCGCACATTTCCATCCTTGGAAGGATACAGTTCAATAACTTTGGCAAGCGGCCATTCAAGTTTTCTAACATTCTCACTGGACACTAGAACAACATCACCAATTTGGTTATGTCTCGGATTTTTGTCAAGATTCGAAGATTGTCTCAAAAAGTGATGTTCCCTGCTTTAGTCGAGCGTGCGTTACATATGAAATTCGTTTACTTGAACTAGTGCAATGCGTCAAATGTTCTTCGTACTTTTAAAACGCAGAAAAAATGCGCAAAGGTAACTGTAATTTTTTTTAATTGATAGTTTAAAAGCAATGGTTGCGAAGTATGAAAAAATGAGTTTTCTCTAGATTCAGTCAAGCAGATTATGAAAACATATACCGTAGGATGCAATTGAAGAAGTTACAGAGGCTATCGTCGTCATATCAAAAGATAATATTGCAGTCACTTACAGGGCTTCTTAGGCAGATCGGATTCTGCGTGTGGAATATTGTACGGAATGGCAAGTGCTGCAAAAGATTATCCACTTCTATTCATACAAGATGAGTCGCGTATAAGAGAAGTTATACCGACCATGACAATTGATTGACTATTGCTCCGAAATTATTTATCAGAATGATGATAGATGATGCTTGAGCGAACACAGAACTGGAGAATTTCTGATAGCAAACAACAAAATGCATTCAAAGCAATTCAGTTACATTAATTGAATATAACTGTTTCCTTTGGATTGCCATAGGAAATAAGTATTGGTCATTTTTCTAAGAGAGAATTATCCCCACAGGACCGGTAACCTGTTCTGCTGTCGGAGAGATATAATGTTAAATGTTAAACATCTTTGAATTCCGGCACTTCAACAATGACTATACCTAGACAGCAGCTGCTACGGCAGAGATTCACAACATTAGTAGTTGATTTTCAACTTCATGGCCATCTCGATCCTCTGATCTTACAGCATGAGATTTCTGGTTATGAAGTTATTTAGAATCCGATATTATCACAGAGTTGCCCAAGACCTGGCTACGTTGAAGAATAACGTATAACGGAGTATATAACAGCTTCGTACAGACATCTTATTCTTTGCTGTTGCGCATGCTGTATATAGAATGCATGTGCTGTTAACAAAAACGGCGTCCATACAGAACCTGTTTGGATATGTTAAATTTACAATATTGTTATTTTAGTATTGAGTCTTCTTTAAACTCTCTCTCCTGTAACAGAGCGTCACGTATTTCACTTACAGTATTTTTTTGGAACTATTTTTTTCGCAGAATCTTTCGTTTCCTGTCCTGATTATTTTCCCCAGAAATTTAACCCCTTCTCTCAAATATATTGTCCTCTGCAAAAATTCTGAGCATTGTCAGTTTAATTATGGATATCTTATACAAGTTTAAAGTAGATGATTTCCATATTGAATTATATTACCAATAAGCATGGTGTAAAAATTATATGTTACGAATTATACTCAAATATAACTAAGAATGTACTTTTCCGAGTTACCTCTGATTCGGAACTTATTCTTTTTCATTAGAAATTCCAATAACTAATTAATTTTCAAAATCTTAAGAAGGATTTATGGTTTGGTTTGGTTTATTTTTGTCGTCCGATTATCTACACTAGGGATATAGGACCGACCAAGGGGGGGTAGTGCCCTTCGTGGGTGTCTTTCTAAGGGAACCTAACCCGTATTTACGCAAGGTTCGAAGAAAACCACGAAAACTCCGAACGGTTAGGCCGACAGCCGCGATTGGGTTCGAACCCAGCACCTGCCGTCTACCAGTTGAGAGGTCAGAACCTTTCAGCCACTGGTGGGGCAAGAAGGATTTATGAAAAGTAAGTATCTTTTGCTGACATGGATTTTTGAAATGTTTTGACGTGGATTTATATTTATATTTATTGAACAACACGGACGTGTGACTTGTGAGCTTGGCATGAAAACCTACTCATAAGTAATCGTCAATATATAGGAACAAGATAGCACAATGAAATTTTGAACACCAGAGAAATACAACCGCGAGTTTCACGCAAAGAGCCTGCGCAAAGAAGTCAGCGGGAATTGAACCTATAACATCGTACACTTGCGAGGGATTTATCGCCTAGTGCCTTATCCACTCGACCAGTAGTCTGTAGATTTAAAGTTTATTAATCAGTTTTCCCAAACTGAAATATTTTTTAGGAGGCCATAATTTACCAATGAAATATCATCAACTTCGAATCCAATTTATGCTTTCAAAAGCAATAAATAGAATTAATTTTAATATTATTTTTGATACTGTTAATTTAACATGTTTTCTGTAAAACTTTTTCGAATTATCTGAAAATATCTACTTCAGTATTCATAAAATCTCTAAAACGCATAATTCCCTGAGGAAATAGATTAATAAAGCACAAAATTTAGACTGAAATGAAAGATTTTCGCAAATCAGTATTAAAAAAATAATAATAAAATTTTTGTTAATGTAAATGAAAGGTTCGTGCAATTCAACTAAAAATATTTATGCTTTTTCTATCTAGTTTAGCTGTAGTAATATTTTTCAAATGAATCATGATAAATTTTGTACTTAGAGATTTTCTTGTTATTAGTAATGGTATTAAACGTGAAAAATTCCAAGGACTGCTCGAACTTTCTTAAATGCTGCTATATATTTTGAAAATATATTACTTTTTTCAGCTGCCCAAACATAAATAACGATTTTCATAATAGGGAAGGATTAGATAGAAGCTATTGTATATTTTTGTTCATTTTGATATATTCCTGCTAGATTATCAAACAATTGTATTCTTTATTTATACTGTACATTAATAAAGTGAAAAACAGAATTCATATTTTTTTAAGGCTACATAAAAATGATGCGAAAACAGCGCCCAGACAGTTAATTTAATAATATTCTATTTTATATCTGTGAAAACTTGCATGACCAATATCCCCAAGAGATAAATATAGAGAGAATATAGTGCCATTAAATAAAGCTCTTTGCAACAATTGTTGCTAAATCAATTTTCTTAAACTCGATATCCAGAAATGTGAGATCTGAAATACTTTTCTAGACGTAAAAATAAACGATGAATTTTTCTAAAAGGCATTTTCTGATAGCCTTTATTATTTAAAAACGACTATTAAAGATTCTAAAAAATTCTTTCTTGTTAGAAAAGGTTTGAATGAAACTAATATTCCTTAAAATTGTTCTAAAAAATGAAAGATAATTAAGTCTATTAAATGTCTTGGTCAGGGTATATTAAAGATAATCTCGTTGGATAATTATATTGGTACTGAATTAGTTAAAACTCAAATAATTGTATTTAAAACATTACAAGTAATTAATAACTTAATAAAATAATAATTTTTAGCAAATTTTTCATTGCAATAAATATTATATTATTTAGGTACAATTAATTTCTAGACATTTAAGTATTTAAAATATCTTCTGGAAAAACTGATGTTTTTTTTTTTTTTTATGTTACATTTTCTCACATATATAAAAAAATAAAATCTTTTTTAAAAAATGAAAATTATGTATTAAACATTTAGTATTTAAAATCCTATAACATTTTGATTTTTTTAATACAGCGTAACATTCGAATGATATGTGTGTCATGAGATATTAGATTTAATATTATAGAAGAACGTTGTGTCAAAAAAATGTCGGTATAACAACGAACCGATCAATTTGATTAATCGGTTTGTTATAACAATTAAATAACTCACAAATATGAAAAAATGTCATGATGTTGATAATTTAAGTATAGAAAAAGTTAGAAAATCAATTAAAATTGGTTTCAATGTTACTTTTTCCCACATTATAACTGCCAGCCTTTTAATCAGTGGTTAATAATAAACGTTTATATGTGTTTGTCGAACTCACTTATAAATCACATTTATTCCGTAAAAACATTTTTTTAAGATGAAATATTTTACAAAATCACATTGCTAAGTATATTTTTCGTCTGAAATTCAAAAGACCTGGAAAAAACGATATAAAAGTAAATGAAGTCTTTTGAAAAAAAAGACCTTTCTTTGTTAACATGAAGAGAAGGTGATTTTTCAGTTTCCTTCCCAAGTACTACAAGAATGAAAGCAGAGGAAATCCTTTCACATCCAGAAAGAAAAGTAGGGTTATTCATGCCGCTGTAAAAGCAAGATAAAAATAAGTTTTTTTGTTAGTTTTTAAGCATTAATAAATTGTTTAATATGTTGTTGAATTTGTGTATTGCGTTTCGCCAAAAATTGGCAATCAAGCGATCTAAATTTAAAAGCAATGCACTAGTTGCAGGGATGGTACGAGTGTCTATTTTTTTTATTATATTTTATAGTAACTTTTCTCAATAAAATGTTGTCAAAGAGTATGGAAAATATTTTTGTTTTAAAAAAGTTGTCTAAAATAAAATTATACATAAAAAATAGTCGCATTCAGCATACTTTCAGCCGAAAACCCTGAAATGGAGACAGAAAGCCATTAAAGAGTTAGTTGGAAGGATGTTTTCAAAGTTTCGCTTTAGTGTAATACCAGAAACCCTTATGTTAACTCATTGCTGATCTCTTAAAAGCAGGATTACATATTCTCTTATATAATTGAATAAAGGGATTTTTTACTATTAGATATTAAATTATGAGCCGACAATGTGCATTTTTTGAAAATTGTATTCTTAAATTAAAAGTATTTAGAAATTACCCTATAATTTTTAAAATTTTCATTTCATAAAGATCCTTTATCTTGTTAAATATAGTTAATATTAAGCACACAAATAATAAAAACGCACATCGCTGGCATGTCACACCTATGTTCAGTGGATAAAATCTTAATTTTATAATTATTTTAAGTAATGAAATACGCTTTTAACAATGAGGGGCAAATCAATTTATTTTTATAATACCGAATTCACACCGAAAATCTCGAAAAAATCTATTTCAAAATAACTGAAGCACTTTTTCAACATTTTCCCAACAAAGTTATAAAAATGAATTTTAATGTAAAATTTTCTGTTGCAGTCAGGATTAAATTTCAGTGAGATGCTATATATATCACCGTTGATCAAGAGGTTATATTTTCACATAAGTTTATTTCTGATTTCGCGATTGGTGAGTTTCAGTAAAACATTCGTTTGTTAAAAAATACGTTGCAACCGGAAAAAAAGTAAAAAATATATATTATTCATATAATAAATTACTTTGCATACAGCGCATCATTCCTCTGCTCTTGCATCAAGCGATCTAATTGTCCCTCGAAGTGGATGGTTAGAAGTATAAAATAAATAATAGAAATCACAAAGCATAGTGTCAAAGCCGCTTGGAGTGTAAGAAAACAAAATACAGTAAATATATGCAATATAGCCCTTGTAAAAATCAAAAGAAATTAATTTCATTCATATATTAGTTTTCAAATAATAATTAACTTTTTACATATTTTTTGAAGAATTTATCTTTTTAGTTCACTTTCTTAAAAACACATTCAGTACACTTTCCTAAATGTAACACCTGAAAACTTGTTGTAATGTCAGAAAACATACTACTTGTGTGTAATTAGAAGCACTTTTCATTCTGGCTTAAAAGAAACAATATTAAAATATTTTATTAAAACGCTTTGAAAATTCTAATCCTTTTAAGAGCATACTTTTCATTATTTAAAAGAAAAGCACCCAGACTTATGCTCAGTTTCATCTGTTTACCGAAACTAGAATTTTAGAAAAAATTATTTAATCATAAAAAAACACACTTTAAAAAAATAAAAAAAATTATATATGAATTCGCAATGCTTAATGTATATTTCTTTAAAACATTCCAGCATTATAATCTTTTAGATCCATATTCATTTAGCACGATATACTTTCAGATCTATTTTTTAAAGCAGATTATTAAATTTGTGAAAAATTTCAATCATTTTACGTTCCATTTGCAATTAATATATTTGTCTGTTAAACATTTTTGTTAAACATAAAAATTTTTACATGAAAACAAATAGTATCCTAAATTTTATATTACAAGATGAGAAAACTAATTTATAAGCATACATTAGAATAAAGTAAGAAAAATCTTGCGTTAGGCATACATTATGAAACACTTTCCAAGACTTTCTGAAATCTTTAACAAAACTTCGCTATTTATAGAAGAAAGGTGTTTCTGTTTATAGCGAAATATGTATTACAATATTTTTGAACAACTGTGTATTAAATCTGTCGGTTAATACATAATATGTAGTGGTAAAATTTAGTTAAGCAAGAAAAGATCTAACAGGTTGAAATTTCCCTTTCAGCATTCAACTAATAGATGGAAACAAGCTTGAATACATTAATTCAATCCTGTAGTTTATCTAGACGCTAGTCTTATTACACGCCAGTATTTAGTTAAAATTTAGTTCAATCAAAAATATTCTTAAAACTATTTAAATCATATTTCCAGAAATTGTCAGCCATAAGTGACCATGTAGATAATATGTAGTATAATTAGTATGTAGTATAATAATAATATAATCCTTTGGGTGACCCTGTATATCATTTTATCTACATTCTAAAAACATTTCTCAGTAAACTGAAAGCAGTTCAACGTAAAAATGCATAACTTATTTAAAAATCACCTTTAAGCACCATAAACCACCACTATGCTCATAGACAAAAGAAAAAAAAAAAAAAAAAAAAAAAAAAAAAAAAAAAAAAAAAAAACGTGCTTTTTTATGTAACCATGCATATCAGCTATATTATACACACCGTATAATATGCATACATTTAATGGAACCTAACTTATTAATATTCTCGGATATAGTTTTTCTGAATTTACAGAGAAAGTCAATTCCACGACAAAAGAACATTTTCTGTTAAAAATCGGAAACTTGCATCATATTCCCTAAGAATAACGATATGTATGTAACGAAATGTAAAAATATGGAAGGAAACAATTGAATGATTCTCTTATCTAAAGCGCTCTTAATTTAAATGTTTACAAAATTGACATGTTGCTGCACAAAAATAAAAAACTTAACCAAAAGACATGGAATTTTGTAAGACTTCTACTTTGCTTCTGAATTGGAAATGTATTATTTTTGTCATCGAAATCAAAAATTTTTATATGTGTTGCAAACTTTACACATCAACTTTACACCAACTGTATACCGTATTATTATTAAATTACCGTTTCTTCAAACAAAGATATTTTTATTTTTTATTTCTTTTTAACGGAAAATCAATTAACGCAACGGAAAAAGCTCGGCAACTTTGCTACCAGCCTTTTACCGTGCATTCGCGGATTTATTTTTTAAATTGTGTAGGGGGAACTGGGGCACATTGATATAGTTTTTTTCTAACAATTTTTTTTTTTTTTTGTATCCATAAAGCAGAAATTTCTTGTTATTTTTTATTGTGGTGTCAGCAAAACTTGCGTAGTGAGGGTGGAGGAAGGCAATAACTGTTTCAGTTATTACCTCCCTCCACTTTCATAGTTGATTCCAGTATTGACTTCATTGAAAGATTAATGAAAATTGACATTACAGATGATTGTATTTTAGCAAGCTTAGACATTGAGTCATTATATCCACCCATAGATACTTCAGAAGTAGCTCAAACCATCGAACTGTTCATTGACAATAGAGAAAATTTTGACGTACCAATGAAAAACACTTTAAAAAGTGGCCTAAACTTAATAATTAATAGTAATTATTTTATTTTTAACAATATAATTTATCAGCAATCACACGGTGCCCCAATGGGATCTCCAATTTCAGGCCTCCTCGCAGAATTCAAATTACGCCCGATTGAATCAAAAATTTTTAGTACTTTTAAATTATTACCTTTAGTGTGGCTACGTTATGTAGATGATATTTTTATTATTTGGCATTGGGGAGTTGATAAATTGGTAATTTTTATTCAACAGTTAAATGATCTAGATAATAAGATTAAATTTACTTTCGGACTTGAAACTGGTAAGAAATTACCTTTTTTAGATATTGAATTAAAAAGAAAAAATAATAAACTAATTCGTTCAATACATCGGAAACCAATAACAAACTTAAATGTTATACCTTTTGATGCTTGTACTCCTTATTCTTATAAATTATCTACCTTTAGATTCCTAATTAACAGAGGTTTTCCAATTTGTTCCACTGAAAATTTAAATGATGAATTAGATAAAATTAAAACAATAGCCATTAATAACGGGTATCAAGTTAAAATAATTAATAAATTAATTAAAAGTTTATTAACAAAATGAGCAGTGCAGTTTTTAAGATAAAACCAACAGTGAGAATAACATAAAAAGTCTAGTTATAAATTATTATCCAAATTTCTTCGAATCCGCTAAAACACAATTACAAAAGTTTGATTTAAATTTAATTGCTAGACCCCCTCCAAAATTAAAATAAATTTTAACCACTAGAATTGACCCAATCTATAAATTTGACCTATCAGGTGTTTATGTTATTACATTTCTTAAAGAAGGTGGATATAAGAATTATTATATTGACATGACTCAGAGAAAATTTAAAGTGAGATGAAAAGAACACATTGCAGACATAAAATTTAATAGAGATAAAACCGCATTATCAAGGCTAAATAAAATAGAAAACATAGATATTTTGTTTAATGAAAGTAGATTAATTTATAGGTCAGATTTTTATTTGCAACTTTTTATTAGAGAATCTATTGAAATTTACGTCAGAAGCTCAATGGTCTGGAATGACACCTTGTCATTTCAAATACCAAATATTTGGGTTGAATTGTTAGATAATTTGAAAATTAAAATTAAGCAACGTGAAACATAATTAAAATATAACACGCGTGATATTTATTTATTTTTAAATTTCATTTATAACAGTGTGTTGTCATTTTTGTGTTTATTTGTATTTTTGTTTTTTCTGATGATGATTGAGTAAATTCAATCGAAACGTGTAAAATTATTAAGATCTTTTAATGTATTTTATTAGTATTTGACGTCCGTTTTAGCAGTTAAATATTTTAATATATATTTTTTGAAACGTTTTTAATGGACGTATAGGAAAACTTATTTTTATAACTAATATCGTATATATGTTGCCGTTAAAGCGTATAATCCGTTATTTTATAAAACACCTAGTTATTTCATGAAATAACTAACGGTGTCCGTTAAAGTGTGTAAAATCATTAAATTTTACTATTTAACTAGTTATTTTATAGAATAACGGTTGTCTAACTGTTAAAGTATTAAGTACGGCAGGGGAAAACCATTGAACCGATTATAACTGATTTTAGTTAGTTTTTAATCGTTTATGGTCGGTTTCTACGTTATTGTCATTGCGAATGCATGTTTTGTCGATATTTGTATTTAACTTGCATTAATTTCTAAGCGGTATATTTATGTTAGCATATTTCTTTTGAGATTATTCACAGATTGTCGGTAGTATCTCCCTCAATTTTATTTCATTCAGTCGTACTTATTTATTAAAATATTTTATCTGACTCCATTAAATTAATATCATTTATCTTATTTTTCAAACTTAAACTTACTGTAAGCATTAACCAGCCAACTTTTAAAAAAGACATTTTTATTCCATCAAAGAACAAAACCATGTTGTTGCCAACAACAGAAAAGAAATAATAATCTACTTTCAACATCCTCCCACCTTTTGATAAATGGAATTTATCAAAACAATAAATATTCAAAATAATCTAAAAATAATATGACAAATAACGCTGTATAAACATAGTATTGAAGTTAAACAGTTAGAACTACATATTATAATACAAACACTTATAAATAAATAACTTTAAAATATCTCTCAAAAATGCATCTAAAATAAGAAGTTCAGTCAGTCCTTATAACGTTTCGGAAATTTTACTGTTGTTTCACATTTTCTCTGATCAGATGTTTTTTGCTTCTCAGATGATTGCTTCAAAAGACAAAGATATTCATCTCGGAATCTTCTTCCGGATTTTTCTCGTAGTCTTCGCTGGTATCTCAATCTTTTTGATATGTTGACTTTATCCAAATGATCTAAATCGGGAACTCCCACCGTCCGAATATCTTAAATAAACAAAGATGGAGAAAACAGAACTTCTAAAAAATTTTATCCCTTTTTCATGACAATCATTCAATGACGGGTAGCCCTTTTCATCACTTGAAGTATCAAATACAGGTCTAATCTTTGTTGTAGAATTCGCCTTGAAATCTTTTGCTGGATACTGAGCTCTATCTATATAATCCCTGTAATTTCTGTCTGGATTTTGATCTCTGTCTTTAGAGTTTGTATGCTTATTTTCTCTGTAATTTTTCTCTGGATTTTTATCTTTATCTTTAAAATCGACATAGTTATTTTCACTGTAATTTCTTTCGGAACTTTGAACTCTATCTTTAGAAACTATATATCTCTTTTCTATAAGATTTGCTACTGATGCATCTTTTGTGAACAATGAAGTTATTACATTAGTTAAAGAGCAGTTAATTTTTTCTCCAGGCACCTTGCCCATGATAAGCCAACCTAAAAATGTTTCGTATGCAACTAAGCCACATTTAAGTTTATGCATGTTTCCGGTAAATAGTTTTCCACAAAAGTCTACTCCTATCAATAATTCTATATCAGGACAACCTTTTCCATAATCCCCAATCCATATCTTCTTTTCTTTTAATTCCTTATTCCACGATCCTTTTTTAAGCCTAGGAATTTTATTACAGATTGTTGACTGATCCAGCACTTATATATCACAGGAAAATTTTCGATTGGGTGCTTCAACTTTTACTTTGAAAAGATTGTGATTCTTTTCTTCAGTTTTCAATCCACTAAACAATGAATGTCTTAAACTTTTCCTTTCTATTGGATCCAGACCCAAATTTTCAGCAGTACTTTGCAAAATTTACGACTTCTGAGAACCGCTATCAATCAATACTCGGGCTTGACGTTCTTTACCTTTTGACTTCAATCTAACTATCAGGGTTTGAAGTAACACTTTCTCTGGTACACAATGACTAGACAAACTGACGTCTGAGGCTGCAGAATCAGAGTGATGTTCAGTCGGTTGAATTTCCGTCAATTTATTAGCTGGCAATTCAGGACACATCAAAATTAAATGTCTTTTATGACATAAAACACATTTCACGTTAGTTTTGCAAAATTTCGAACGATGCCCAATTTTAAAACATAGAAAACAGCTTCTTTTGCTTCGCAAAATTTCTCGTTTTTGTTCAAAATTAAGCTTTTGAGCGTTAAAGCATTCTTTACTATCGTGTAATTTGTCAAGAGTTGTTTACTTTCTTTTTATCAATGGTTC
The DNA here is from genome assembly GCA_964019185.1 of Maratus speculifer. Classification (NCBI taxonomy): domain Eukaryota; kingdom Metazoa; phylum Arthropoda; class Arachnida; order Araneae; family Salticidae; genus Maratus; species Maratus speculifer. The sequence goes on from OZ025300.1 coordinate 146,972,474, forward strand.
CTGAAAACAAATCACTAGTAGTGGTTGGCGCAAAATGCTGCGATATTTCTTTTCGTTGACGATAGTCATTTATAAAACTAGATTTTGCCAAGAGAATTCGTTCGTCACTTTCAACTTTCGTTTTCAAAAAGGATAATAAATTTTTCAATTTTTCGCCGTAAACATTATTTGAAGAATCGTCTGTAATATTGCAAGGATTTCTTAACCATACTCTGAATAGCTCTTCCGGAATACAGGACTCCACAAGTGGAAAAAGCATTGCAGAATATTTATCTGAGGTTAAGTCTATAGATTCTAGAGCTCTTAAATAAGATTCTAGCATATCATACAAGTTACTAGTGTTCATTCTATTTTTAGACTCTGTAGAATTTTGAACAACAAGTTTAAGAAGTTGTCTGACATAAAACTCAATCAACAGTTCATCGCGACCGAATCGGGATTTTAAACTTTCAATAGCCTTTTCATAATTTTCACTAGTAGGTGGAAAGCTATCAATTATTTCGCGAGCTCTTGTACCTTCACTTATGCACTGAATTAAATATTGAAATTTATCTTCATTTTCAATTTCATTATCTTCATGAATTCTTTTGAATTGGCTCCAAAAAGCGAGCCAATCTTTAATATCTGAACTAAATTTGATCAACTCTATTTTTGGTAACTTTAATATCTTTTTCGTTACAGGCGAGTTAGTTACTGAGCTCGTATACTGCGATTTTAACTCTTTCTCTAAATAAATTTCTACACTCACGCTAACTTTATCCATTTTTTCATTATATTCTTCTATGGCGTTGCATTCAGCTTCATATTCTGCCATATCGCAATTTTCTAGCATGTTATTGCTTATCTCGTTGTCTAAATCTACCAAGCGATTGTAAATTCTTTTTAAGCTAGCAAAAGTAGATTTAATATTTTCCTCTTTAGGATTATCTTCTTTTAATAAATTCGTTAATGCGTTGTAAGTTTTAGAAAAATTAGCTCTAACAGGAGAGCGCTTTTTAGTTAATAGATCCATATTCACTAAAATAACTAAAGTAAAACAGTACCTTTTTTAAATATCACGTCTTTGGTGTCACCAGTAATATCGGTAGTATCTCCCTGAATTTTATTTCATTCAGTCGTACTTATTTATGAAAATATTTTATCTGACTCCATTAAATTAATATCATTTACCTTATTTTTCAAACTTAAACTGACTGTACGCATTAACCAGCCAACAAGACATTTTTATTCCATCGAAAAACAAAACCATATTGTTGCCAACAACAGAAAAGAAATAATAATCTACTTTCAATACAGATGTTTTTGTAATTTTTTTAAACAATGTTTCTGCAGAAATGAAAGATCAGTCGGTAAGTAAGAAGTGATTTAAAGGAATAGCGTTTGCAATCCTTGTTAAATAAGCGTGAACTAGGAAAAATAGTGCTATACTTGTGAAAAATTATTCAAATCGATAGAAAAATTAAATAATGCCAAAGCAGCACAGAAAAAATTCAACGTGATTGTTGGTAAATCCAGACTTATGATATCCTAGAAGCTCAGGAAGTAAAACAATTTATCTGTACCATTAACTGTTGCCATCATCTATTAACAGTGGTGCCAAAACCTGCTGTGATATTTTATTTCTCAAGGGTATATTTTATTTCTCAAGCGATATTTTTTATAACACCTGGATATAGTGACAGAAATGAAATGAATGTCGTATTACGGATATCCCTGTTTTTATGTATAATGAAAATAAAATAAAAATATTTCATAAAGTTTAAAATAATGTGCTCTTGCATTATTAATTTAAAAAAAGTTTATAAAATATTGTTATTAAATAACATAATTTTTCCTGTCAGCATGCGAATTTTTAATAATATTTAAAATTATCATTATTTCTTTTGTAAGAGGTAGTTATGTTTTGAGCTTGGGATATAACTTTTGTAATACTTTTTAAGTCCTTGAAGGGCAGTGGGACAAAATATATCCCACTTAATTTTAATTGCAAAATGCCACTTTGGTACCAGAATTCCGAAATGAAAATTATAATTTTATTAAATATGTGAAGAAAAGTTTTGGCATATTTTGAAATAAATTCCTTTTCAAATTCTGGTGTCGATCAATCATTTCAAAATTTTAAGAATAGGATTGCTTTGCCCCTATAAGGATTAAACAGCTTAATTTTTTTTATAACAAGACAAAGTAGTGTAATAATTATGTAAAACAGAGTTATAAAAATTTACACTACTATTCCCACTATATTATTTACACTAATATTCTTTTTACAGAAGTATAAAACGCCTATTAGATGTTGGTTTACAACTTCAATTGCAAAATGATTCATTGTAAAAATGTCTCCTTACGTCTTTTTTCAAGTTCTGCATTGATGCACGTCACGTATAATTTCCCTAATAAAAAAAGTAGACTTTTTGTCATGCAAATTTGGAAAAATATAACACTTCGTTTAACCCTTTAACGATCATAGCATTTTCATTGCTAAGATGTCGAAATAAATGAATGACACCGGTAATTAAGAACTAATATATTTCAAAATAAGAAAACGTGATTCTTCACATACAAAATAAAAGGGATATTTTTAGATAAAATTACCGGTGTCAGTGTTGCTTATCGGAATTAAAATTTTGCGGTTTCGTGGCGAAACCAATGAACGTTAAAGGGTTAAATGAAAGGAATGGAAAATTTTATATTAAAAAAATACTTAATTTTTTTATGTGATGAAAATATTTATTTATTTTCATTTTATGGTAGTTTTTTCAAGCAGTTTTTAAATAGTTTAATGAACCTATCTAATAAATGAATTCTGAGATAGTGTTTAACGATTAAATATGGCTTTGTTTAATTTTAAATGCAATAAATAAAGTATACATAAACAATATTTTTAATATTAACTATAAGTTAAAACAAAACTATAAAAAAGGTAGATGTTTCATAAACTATGCAAATTTAACGAGAGAATAATCACGAGAGAAAATATTCTATAATTGATTTCTAGCAATAGAACTGTGAATAATTTTCCGCGTTCGATGTCTGTCATATGTTTTTTAATCCTTATTAATAATTTCAAAGTGATCATGCATACATTTTTATAAATTTTGAAACTGTTATTAACCTTAATAGAATTATTGATTCCGTAGAAAAATATGATAAATCTGTCATTTATGTTATTTATTTTAAAATTAATGTTTGAATATATATGTAGGCATTCACTCGGAAAACATTTGTAGGTACCACTCGGAAATTACTAGAAATGATTGAAAAAATAAGAGAGATTTCATAAGCTTTTAATTATCCACAGTTCTACTCTGTTTAAGGGCCCACAATAATCACAGAAAAAGTTCACAAAAAGACCCGGATGATCATGTAAAGTCTATGGGAGCGTTCTTTTCTAATATCTCGCTCAAATTTTAATATCTTTGCATGATTTTTTTGCCCAAGATAGCTGAGGGCAATCCACAACCGGGCTAGTTTTTACTTTTTCGATTTTGGTTATATATTTTATATATTACGATAGTTTCAGTTTCAGAACCGGTTTAAACCGGTTTCGAAAGTTAAAGTAATTTTTTAAAGAAAATCTGAAACAAAAATTGAAAAAGTAAAACCTAGCCCGGTTGTGGATTGCCCTCAGCTATCTTGTGCAAAAAAATCATGCAAAAATATTAAAATTTGAGTGTAATTGTGTGTTGGAGTAATTTTTCTGTGACTATTGTAATTTCTTTTTGAATAACCCTTTCTTCCTCTATCCCCTTTTTTGTGGTTTTATAGTAACCTGTCTTCTTTCTTTTTTTCCTCCCTCCTATATACTGCTTTTTGATTTATTCTCTAATGTTTATCAAGCGTTTATCTTGGATGCTAAACAGTTTCCCTGATGACGGCTAATGTTTAGTACATAATGTATAAATTATAAAACAACGTTATAACGCAGAAATACTTAAAATAGCTGAAAAATATGAGTCACTCCATAGGGAGGGATCCTGCGCAGTGACTTTTTTTTCAGGTATTTCCGGTCAAGTGCGTCATTCCTTTAGGATATTTAAATACCTGTTTCCACCAGTTCAATCAATTTATTCAGCCAGCACTCGCGACTACAGGCGAGGGTTTCTTTTGAACCCATTTCACTGTTTATTTTCACTCAAGAAGGGGGGGGATAAGAAAATCCTTGAAACAGCCGTATATAATAATTTGGGGGGCTTTACTTCTATGGATTTGTGAGTTATAACGTTGCTTTATAGTTTTTACGTTATATACTAATATTCACACAAAGTTTTTGATTCGTGGCTAATGTTTAGTTGAAAGTGCTAAAGATTTTACCATCAATGTTTTCAACATCTTGCATAGTTTAAAATGTTTTCTAACTTCTAGGTACTTGAACTTTTTTAATATGAAATGCGTTGTGAATTAAGTATTTATGTCGTTTGTCATTTTAATATTACTAAACAGTGAAGTTAGTTACGATGTATAAATGATTTTAAAAGTGATGCATAATCTGTGCTTGACGAATAATTTTTCATTCGTTCATTTTCGTACCATAATATGATAGCTAAGTCAAATTAATTTTTAATTTATTAACGCTACGCCTGGATTATTTTATTTCGTTTTTCCTTTACTCTGTGTTAATACTGAAGACAAATCTAATAAACAAACGTAACACTTCATTAATGTAAATTTCATTAGCTTTTTCATTAGTGTAAGTTTAACACCAAAATGCAATGTAATATCGAAAAATAAAACATGTTTTCACAAGAAATATGAGTCACAAAGTTCCACATATCTTCATTAATTAAGAAAACAAGAATTTTCCTTATTTTCTTTATTCAGGCAGCTAGTAGCTTATTAAATTATATTACTGACTTTCGCAGAAAATTTGCACATTATGATAGTAATTAATGAATGATGAAAACTTTCTGCAGAATAAATTTAATCTTTTCGTTTATGAGTTTATTTTAAATATTTATAAGAATGAATATATCCCAATAAAAAATGGAATTATCACTGCTGCCACAAGCGACTAACTTAATACTGTTCACCGCACTAGTAAAATAAATACATTTTGTAGTGTATTTCTCCTAGAAATGCTGTCAAAGTTTATGTATACAATTTCTGTTTTAAAAAAGTGGTGCAAAATAGAGTTAAAAAATAGTCGCTTATGGAATCCTTGAATTAATTAATTTTGAAAAATAAAATGAAATATGAACCTAAACTTTATTTTAATTTATAATGTTTTAATGTATTTAAAAAACATACACTTCGCTTTTATTCTATCGACGATCATTTCAGAATTTTCAAGCCATGTTTTTGAGACTTTCGCAAAACTTTCTGTACACACTTAGCTAACACATTATGCAAATTATATCTGATTGCTTTCACGCATGTGCAGTGAAAAATTATTTAGTAAACCTGCTTATTATTTATATATTTTTAATTATTATTTTTTATTCTGATTACAGGATATTATGTACAATATTGTCGTGTATTCCGAAAAGATTATATATATATATATATATATATAAAGAATTTTTCAAATCATAAGAAAAAAAAATTGGCAAAATTTGAAATTCTTAATATAAAAACCTTAATTTTTCTTTGATACACATTCTATCCACATACCAATGAACAGAGTTTAATGCAATAGGTTACTTAAGCTCAATCTACAGCTTAAAATCCTTTAACTGCATTAGGATTGGCAAGATTATCTAAAAAAATTAAATAAAATCTGAAAATCTTATTTGAATCAATCTTTGAAAATCTTTTTTTCAATTTGTTGAAGGTCTCCTATAGAGTTTCGTGAAAAAATCTTCACGGAAACGTATACTTGTACTATTATAGTATAAAGTTTCCTGATAATTCCTCATATATTTTTCATTATTCCTCATATATTTAACAAAATGTTTAAAATCTCAAGAGCACGGTCATCTTTGGCCATATAGTGTACCTGCCTGACACTTTATTTATTCATTCACACTTCGAGTGTTGATATCTCGAAAACGGTTAGATTCGGACGGGTATTTCCATTGCACTTTTTAACGTACATGGTGAGATCTTTCTTTTAATACCACAGTCGTCCAAATCCACAAATTACACCTGGGAAGATTTCCTAGTCAGACCCAATCGTGTATCTTTGAGAAAATTGCAGGGACATATACATAATACCTAGGGGTTTTTTATGTCGCTTGAACCCATTTATGCCGTGAGTCCCATTTTTGGGATGCTTTGAGATTAAAAAAAGTGTATAATTCCCAAACGACATTTATTATCTTTCAATTTGTTGACAGTCACCTATGGAGTTTCTGGAAAAAAACTCTTCGCGGAAATGCATGACCTGTACTATTTTGTTTGAATACCTTAATTTTCAGGGTAATTCCTCGTGTATTTTTAGAGATATTTAACAAAACGTCAAAAATCGTAAGTGGCCGGTCACCTTTGGCCATATAGTGTATTTTCTAAAATTTTGTAAATCACGTGTTTCATCTATCTCTCTTCTATCATCTTGTAAATCGCTTTTTTTTCACCTATCCCTTCTCTAGAACTTTGTAGAATACTTTTTGGCCCCCTTTTCGTTCCGTTTTGTGGTAGGAATATGATTTTCCACCATGTGGTGCCGTAGATGGTATCATTCATTTGAGAATCACAACTTCACTATATGTTGTTTCCACTTTTTTTACTATAGCTCTTGTCGTTCACAAATTATTTGAGTAAAAAAGTTCTTTAGCGTACACACTTTAAGTATCCAAAATTCATAGTTTACGTCACTTACTTTCTTGATACATGAAAAATAAAGAATGTCATTGGAAGTAAATGTAATAATGAAATTTGAAATAACATAATAACCATTCAATCTGTAACACTGAAAATAAATGCTAAATATCGTTCAATGATTAATTTAGTCAGGTTTCATGAAAATAGTTATTAACTTTCATATTTTTTGAAAACCTGTCACTTACATTAAATCTGATTATCGCAATATAAATATGCAATTTATTTGTAGATAAATAAAAATTGGCATTCAAAATTGTTTTCGTCCTTATTATGACTATAAAAGTCTATAAAACCTGCCAATAACAACAGCAAAAAAAAAAAAAAAAAAACATATTTATTCATCTTTACAACATTGCATTTAATTATGGTAAGGCAGAATAACAAAGTGGATTACATCGCTCCATAACACAAAGTAAATATATCTGCATGTAATAGTGAGATATTATTAAATGTTCTTCTAACATAGATAACCTTTCAAAATTAACTATGTCAAGAAACGTTTTGAGGATTACTTAATAGGAAATGCAGCAAGTTAATTAAGTAATCATTTAGTGTCTGTTTTATACATAATTAGCTTCCTACTGAAATTCAAATAAATATGTATATATATATATATATATATATAGATATAGATATTAAATGGAGTGATTTTATAAAAATCTTGGATATCTGAGTACAAGTAAAAAAAGTATTTATATAACATTTTTTAAACAAATTCCATCTTTAGAACTTGATATGTGACGAAAATGTAATTCAAATATAGGATGTCGCAAAAAATCTTCACATATGATGTAACAGTTAAATGACATTAAAATAATTCATCTAATTACATTAGTGCTACATATAATTTTCAATGAAATCAAATGGTCATAACGTTTGGATAAAATAAATAGAAATATATTTTTTTTACTTAATATTGTTAGCAAATTTTGTATAAAACTTGTATAACAGAATTAGTCACTGAAGACAAATTAAATAAATCGATAAAATACTTATACAGGGTGTCCCAAAAGTAATGGGACAAGCAGTATGCAATGGAGGTAGGGGACATCACAAGGATTCAGAATTGCATAGCAACCCATGGTTGGAAACGTCTTCGTTCGTCGGTAGGTTGTGTTGTTCACAAGAGCATTGAAGAAAAACAGCTTTCAGATTCGTGAGTTTTTAACGCCCTTCTTCCACGCTCTCCTGATTTAAGGAACATCGATTTCTTTCTTTGAGGTGCACTGAAAAATGCTGTGTACACAACGTCTGTGGAATCTGAAATGGATCTAGTTGCAAGACTCATCTGTGCTATTGCGGATACCCAACAAAATACAGGTGCATTTGAGTGAGCCCGCCAATCCATGGTTCGACGGTGTAATGCATGCATCACTAGTAATGGTGCAAACTTTGAACATATTTTGTAACACTTTCACATTTCATCTACCACAGTAAATGTAATATCGTTGACCAATAAATTATTTCAGATGATCTCAGTTTTCTGTCTCTTCGTCCCTTGTACTTGTCATACTACCTTAACATGACATTTCCGACCATGAGTTGCTACGCAATTTTGAATCCTTGTGATGACCCCTACTTCACCTTAAAGTTTGTCACATTACTTCTGGGACACCCTGTATAAATTATGGAGGACTTTTATTTTAACGTTTTTAAATTATGCAGTATATTAATATAATTAAACTATTATGTCTCTTTTCCTTTTCATATTTAAAACAACGAGCTTTTCACCATGTTATTTTCTAATTTTGCCAAATACTCCAAAATTTGCTATATTATTTAAGATTCTATTTGTTTTTATCGACAAACATGGAAATTATTGCGTGAAGCTTCATTTTCCATTTTCCGTTATAAAATGCAATATTTATTCCTATTATTGCCCTATTTCCAAATTTTCTGCTCAATCAATGAAATATGTAGCCATTAAAATATTTCCAAAAAGTAATTCTTCAGAATTTACTTGATCAGTTCTGAAAAATGTGTTTGCATTAATCAACAATAGAATAAATTATGCAGTATCTTTAAAAAGACAAAATGATGAGGCAAACGAAATTCACCGCATTACTGGAAATAAGTTAGAGACGAACCAACGAATGATTGCAGTATTCCATTTCCTACTGACTTTGCATGATGTCTTTGCTGTTTAAAATATTCGATAACTTATTCAGCTACAAGGAAACTTTAATGGCTCCCTTAAGCAATTTCTTATCTAGAAATTATATCGGAATAGAAAAGTAAGATCGATGATATGTTGCATAAAAATACCCCCATAATAAAATTTATATAAAAAAGAAATGCAACAAAAGATAAGGATTCTGACAGTTTTCGTTTTCTTGTGTCTCCATGTTTCTTAAGGAAGTAATACTTGAATTTCGCCTTACGCGTTATATTATAAAAATGCTGCGCTGATCAAATATATTCAGTCCTTATTAGCTAACATTTGTAATTACATAATTTATAAAGGCATTGATTTTCGTAATCTAACGTATTATTCAACGAAACTGTAAGGGAGTGTTTTTCAACGTTTTTAATAAATAATGTTTGGAATCATTTCTTTCGAACGATAATCGGTGCTTTTTATTATTACAAAATTTCTGTCATTAGAAAATGGAAATTTTTAATTCTAAAATAGCGATATTATTATAGATAATTTAAGCAGACGTACATTATGAAATTTGAGTCAACAACAACAATAAACTAGTCGTTGGGGGCCACCGCAATACTTAACCATCATGGATATGTATATGAAAATAAAACATGTGAATCTATTTATACAATGCATTGCAATTCATAAACAAAATTTAAATATTGTTAATATACATAGTAATGCTATATTAAAGAACTGCTGATGTACCAATTTCGGCAAATTATATTAAACGCCAAACTACTCATGTAGTACCGAACTGCGTAAAAGAAACATCCTTATAACTCCAAAAATAATACTAATATTAACGAACAATTAACTGCGTCGGATTAAGCGTCTCATTTCCAATTAAAATATACTTCTGAATTGAAATTTGAATGAAATACAGGGTCATGAAAAATCAAAGAATGTGGAAAACAAGATTACAAATATCTCGGCAACTAATAATCCGATCGATTTCGTTCTATATGCAAAATGTGTGTTATTTTATTGCCTTTTACGTCCATTCCTTAGAACAAAAAAATTCGAAAATTTTTATATACCTTTCATCAGAACGAATTTTTCGAGAGTCCGAAAAAAATAGTTCCGGATAATCGAGGTTGCTGATATTAAATAGGGTTCGTCCCATTCTTACATACTAACTACATACAAAATTTCAAGTCTCTATCTCAATTTGTTCGGGAGATAGAGCGTTTACAGACAGACAGACAGACAGACAGACAGACGGACGGCAAAATTTTTTTTCTAAAAATATGTTTTTCGGAATCTCCACTATCTAAAACGTGTAAATCCGTCAAAAAAATTTTCGATTTTCAAAACGATTGCAAGACTTACCCTATACTACGTATGATGGGTAAGTAAAAAAGCAATGATAATAAATAAATAAAATTTGAAGTGAATTTGAAATGTATAATGAAACACACATCCAAAGAAAAATGGTAATATATAATTTATTGGTATTCATAAATTAATTAAGAAAAGAAAACTTATTTATAATTTCAATTTTTAAAATCAGCTTAATTTAATTTAGAAAATATGTGATTTCAGTTGTTTTAAGAGTGCTTTAGTTTAAAATGAATTTTAGCTTCTTACTGACGTGTAATAAAGGTACAAGGCAAACTACAGGGCTGAACAACAGTTTTCAAATAAGTTTCCCATTTATTAGTACAAATTGCTCAAAAAGAAATTTCAAGCTTTTTTTTCCTAAACTAAATTTTCCTATTTTATAATATGTATATCAACTGACAGTTCAAATTCAGGGCTGTTCAAAAGTATTGGAATACATATTTGGCTATATACCCTTATTTCCCTAATTAACGATGTTTTGTTAAAGATTTCATGAAGTGTTGGAAAGTGCTTCATAATCTATGCTTAACGCCTGATTTTTCTTACTTGTTAATGGTCTAACATTTATCATATTTAAAATAAACAACGTGCTTCAGATTTATGTATAATATATACATTCTGTTTAACATTCCAAACAATACAGCCTAAAATTTGCAAGTAGATAACACTTTATTATCTAAAACTACTATTTCCCTTCACTACTTATCGACTCCAATAAGAAAAATCTGTGGAAGAATCCTATAATTTCCTGATATCTGGTGTTTTTATATGCCACACACGTGTTACAGATATCTGTTATTCCATTTATAATCTGCGTTGTTCTCTATAATGTTTTTTTTTTTTTTAATTTTTTTTTTTTAGTGCATTAACCTATGGTTTTTGGAATTTCGTATTTAGAATTTTGAAGTATCTCATAAATCTAAGATGATTTTTATATATTTCTTTATACGTTTAAATAATAAAATTCGTATGTATGCACATAGATTTGTTTTTTTTGTCTAAGTCTTTTTTTTTTTTCATTTTTTTCATTGTTTTAGCTAGAAAAAATTTGACAAAATATGTTAAATATTTCTGATTCCCTACATATTTATTTATCTATATTTTTTATTCATACATTAAATTTATGCATTCGCCTTCCTGTTAATATTGATAATTTGGCAATTTTGAATGATATAATATTGTAGTCTTATTTAACCCTTTCGGGTCTGATTTTTTTTTTCATTTTTTAGAAAAAAAATATACTTTTATGTTCATAAGACTGACACTAGCTATGGAAATCAATTCATTAGAACTTAACGAATATTTCATCATCTGAAACTTAACGTATGTTGATGTTTAGCGTACTGTTCAATTAATATTTATATGACAATAGACTAAGAAACAGTTTTTTGCAATTGTTTAGAAAATATTATATAGCAACAATATTTAACTGATGTTACAACTTTCTAATAGTTTTTGCGCTTTGTTACATATGATTCTTTCAGGAAAGTAAACTTTATTTTAAATTTAAAAAGTGAAGTATATGTTTAAAATTAAATAATCGCAAACGGTGCAAAGAGAATACAGTAAATATTTATTATTATTACTTAATTCCTAAAGATAAGTGATGTTATGTAATAAATGCTTAAGCATATAGTAACATTACTGCATGTAAATACTAACAAAAGATTTGTTAAAACAAAATAACACTCATTTAAAAGAGATGTACTATTAATGGTACATCAGACCCGAAATGGTTAATATTTCATTTATAAGTGATTGGATCTAGTCTTAAAAAAAACATTGGTAATTTCTTAATTTAATAAATGTTGTTCCAAATTTAATATGTATGCCGCATGTATCATGTATTTATACTCAATTTATAAATTATATTCGAAATTGATGACTATTTGTATTAGCCCAAGAGCTGACCGAACAAATCCCTAAGTCATTGAGCATAAGAAAAATTCCTTTATTTTATGGAAGAATAGTAATAAAGGAATCTAATGATCCATAATCTGACGGAGGAGAAGTGGTGCATATGCCAAAAATTAATACCACTAGTGGTTGACTCGTAGACTTAGCATTATGTTTTCCTTCACTTAGTATTCTATGTATTCATACTTTTGATTGTACGGCAAACACAATGATAAGTCTACGAATCAACCACTATGGTATCCAATTTTGGCTTATGCACCACTTCGCTGCCGGCAGACATGGATGATTAGGTTTCTCTACTACTACTCTTCCATAAAATAAAGAAAATTTTCTTGTGCTCGACGACTTAGGGTTTTGTGTGGTCGGCTCTTTGATTATAAGTAGTAAAAATAGTCGTTTAAAATGTTAGCATATAACTAATGTAAATGGGCGTGGCGTCCGAGTTTTTGTATTCTCTTGATTTTTTACGATTATTCCGAATGATCAGAAAAAATGGGCATACCACTGGATTCAATAATGTTCAAAAAAATTTTTAAGAGCCTAAAAAACAAAAATCATTTTAAAAAATCACTCAATTCTCCTTTAAACTTGATTTCTGATCAGAAGATCAATTATTGAACAATGAAATATTGATGAAGTTATAAAGTTGCAGTTGATTCGTAAAAAAAAAAAAAAAAAAAAAAAAAAAAAAGAGTGATTTATAGTTACATAATGGAATATAAGAAGGTGTTTAGATATACACAGCTAAGACTTCTTTTGTATGCTCCGTATTGGATATATTGGAATATCATCCCTTGCTTTTACAAAAAAAAAAAAAATAATAAAAAAAAAATAAAAAAAATGTCTGGAGTGAGGATGGTATATTTCAAAACAACAATGCATTAATATATGTTATGTCGCAGATTTAGTGAAAGATTCATTAATGTGCTATGGTATCCACATTATAAAGGCCAAACGCATCTGTGCGTAACCTATACGTCATTTTGCGAATGGTAACACTTTCAAATTTTAAATGAAATTTCAGTATTGCAATTTAGCTACTACAATTTTCATTTTTTTTTTTTTTTTTTTGCAAATGTATTTTCCAAACTTTCAAATGGGCAAGACATCTATAAATTATACTTGAAGAAAAAATTATAAATGAATTAGTCAAGTAAATTTGCTTCGTTATCATGTAATTTGGCATAGTTACAAACATCATTTATGATTCTTCTATTTGATTCTTTAAAATAAATCATAGGTGTTTATGCATTATTATAAAGTTACTTTTCCTCTGCACAACGCATTGTTTTCAATTATTTCTTTTTAAAATATTTGTAGGACCTTAATTTTAAAAATCAGCTCTGTAAAATAATTCCAAATATTTCCTACCTGTTTACATATATTAGAAATTAATGTATATCTTAATGTAATTCTGAAATATATTAGGAACATTATAACACATGAAGTATTCTGTTTACTTAATTGAAACAAATTGAACTGCATTACAAAATAATTTATTATTTTCTTTATAAATTATAGAAAATGGTTTATAATAAAGAATTTAAAAAATAATACAAAAATATATGAATGTTATGTTCTAACATCCCAACTATTACTTTAAAATTTTGTCCACTATAGTTTCTGAGTATAAATTGATTAAACTTTAGTGAAATCAAGCTTTTTTCCATTATCGTTAATAAAATCAGATTTTGAATAACGTTTTATAAAATCAGATTTTGAATAACGTTTTCACTAAGTGATGTGTAATATCTGCAGAAATTTTCCACATTTTAATCAAAGAGGTCAAGGATCTCTTTGCTATTTTAGAATATTTCTATAGAGATATCTGACGTAATTAGTTATTGATCCTTCTGCTGACATATCAAAATCTTAAGAGCATTTATTTAGTGATATCGTTTGTTTACGAATATTGTTTCATGTAATAAAGTATGGGTAATTTGTAGCATATACATTTGCATTTTTTATATTATGTCACTGTATACTTCAACATCTCATGAATGCATTTCTGCTAATACAAATATTTCACATATTTAATTTACAATATCTGTGATTACACATGGTGAAAAGTATTGTAAGGAAGAAGACATATTGAGAAAATAAACTTGTATGCGGTGTTTTGCCTGATCATGTATGCGCATTTTGTTAATATTTTCTGTATAGCTTCGATAAAAATACATCGAATGTATTTTTTCAAGGACTGGTGCTCTAAAAATGTGTCACCACATGGAACTTTTTGCGGATATTAAATTAAAAAGTCACTGTGCTGTTAAATGTACGCTAAATAAATAAATAAAAAAAGATTTTTCTTAAACGTAGTCTAGTGTGATAACAAGTTGAACGATCGCCCTGCCATGCCAAGCTTGAAAAAGTACGTGGGCAATTCGGAAAGTAACCTCCGTTTATGAATTAAAAAAATAATGAAAGGAAACATTTTTTATTACTTACGTATGAAAGACACGTTCTTCAGCTACTTCTGAGCATAACTGCCGTATTAATTAAAAAATTATCATAACGGTAAACCAGCTTTGAAATTCCATCGTCACAAATATCGGCCCATTCAAATGCGATTATTTTTAATTCAACTCGCACCACTCTTTCAATCCAAAGAATTTTAACACATTTTTCTAAATAATTTGTGATTAATGTACTACCAAAAATGTTTTAAAAGATAGTGGGTCAAGTAAAATATTGCGAGGGCATTTCGGAAACTAATTTTCGTTTTGATGTATAAATGAAAAACACGCCTACTTTCAACAATTTTTTTTATTTACATCTCAAAGGTACAGCTGTCTCCTATTTTTCAACATAGTCACCATGTACATTCAAGCACTTATTGTACCATTTTACCAACTTACCAAGCCCTTCTGAATAAAAATCAACTTCCTACAAATTCAGCCAACTTGTCACAGCGGTTTGAAGATCCACATCGTCAGCGAAGTGCTGTGCTCCAAGCCACTTCTGCATTTTTTTGAACAGATGAAAATCAAAAGGAGCCAAGTAGGGGCTGTAGGGGGAATGATTAAACACGTCCCATTCGA
This sequence comes from Maratus speculifer, assembly GCA_964019185.1. Classification (NCBI taxonomy): domain Eukaryota; kingdom Metazoa; phylum Arthropoda; class Arachnida; order Araneae; family Salticidae; genus Maratus; species Maratus speculifer. Next base: position 146,987,678 of record OZ025300.1, read on the forward strand.
ATTGGCGCAAAAGATTTTGTGGTCTCTGAGCACTGTGAAGGCGAGCGTTATTGTGCAAGAACACAATTCCAAATGTGAGCAGACCACGACGTTTGTTCTGGATGGTTCTTTTCAGTTTCTTCAAAGTATTATAGTAAAATTCAGAATTTATTGTCTTACCACGTTTCATGAACTCGACCAGCAAGATACCACAAGCATCCCAAAACACAGTTAACATAATCTTCCTCCATTTCAAAGTTTGACGGGCTTTCCTCAGCCGGTTTGGAGAACCGGTATGACCCCATGTCATTGACAGTTGCTTTGTTTCCGCATTTACATACGCAATCCAAGTCTCGTCGCCAGTCTGTATTCTATTAAAAAACTTCTACCCTTCCGTGTTGTACCGAGAAAGAAAGTCTAAGGCAGCACCTATTCGAATAATTTTGTGAATATCCGTGAAAATCTTTGGCACCCATCGAGCATAGAAAATCCGATAGCCTAATTTTTCGGTGGCAATTTCGTACAAATCCGAGAATATTCGGAAATTCTTGGGAAAGTTCCGAGATTGTGAATCAACGGATCTGACGAATTTTGTCTTCAATTTGTTCGACGAGATTATCACTCACTAGAGACGGCCTCCCACTCCCTGATTCATCATGGATGCTTGTTCTCCCTTCTTTGAAAAACCTGACCCATTGACGCACTACACCTTCACTCATAATGTTTGGGCCATATATGGCACACAGTTCACGATGAATGTCCGCTACTGACAGTTTTTTTCGCCCAAAGAAATCTTATTTCTCCTCGTACCTCTCATTTGGCAGGATTTTTAATAGCAGCGCATCGCTATAACGAGGAAACACAAGGCAGTTCGACACAATCCCTAAGATTGCTGAAATTTTACGGAACTACACATTGCTTGATTTAGGAATAGTTGCGCCTCGCCCACTAGTAATAGTGCCACGCCTCGACGGAAGTTAATTTTCGAAATGACCTTTTATTACAAATTAAAAAAAAGTGGTGGGGATAGAATAGAACGAACAGCCCTGTTGAATAGGCCGGCGGCAGATGTCTGTGACGATGGAATTTCAAAGCTCATTTACAGCTATGATAATTGTTTTAAATAATACTTCGTTTATGCTGAGCAGTAGCTGAAAAATGTGCCTTTCAAACATGAGTAATAAAAACGTATCCTTTTATTAGTTTTTTTTAAATTCATACACGGTGGTTTCTTTTCGAATTGTCTCCGGATTATGCCCTTCAAACAAACACACGCCAAGAACATATTATCCACTTAATTGCTTATAATACTGCACACACTTACTGCACATACATTAAATGTTTTGTTTTAAAATGTTTGATGCTTAAGAAAGCAAGCATCGCAGAGAAATAACGTAAACACTAAAAGAATCTAAATAAAAGTTTCAATTTTCAATTTGAGACCAATTCATGTTTATAGCAGAGACATATGATTAAACAAAATGTCGTGACAGCAACAAATGATTACTTTTTCTTTCGTGAAACATTATTAATTTGTTCATTATTTTAAGAGTATTAAGAATATTCGAAATTTAGAATTTTCTTTATAAATTACAGGAAATAGTTTATAATAAATAATTTAAAAAAATGTAAAAAAAAATACATACCAGTTACATTCTAACATCCGAGCTACTACTTTTAAACTTTATTCAATATAACGTCTGTGAATAAATGAAATATGCTTTAGTAAGATCAAGCACTTATCCATTCTTCTCAATATACACTGGTGTCCAAAAGTTAAGCATAATTGGTAATTAAGTAATTATTTTTAAGTAATGAAAGAAATATAAATCGAAATGTGTTGAAACTCCAGGTGTGTAAACAAAATAGTAAGCGTCATATATTTTCACGAAGAGTTTTCCCCGAAATCAAACAGGGGACCGTCAACAAACTGAAAAAGAACGAAGATCTTTTGGATAACCCTGTCAAAACTAATATAGCAAAAGTGTTCAAACTGCACATTATGATTAATTGGCTTATTGTAATGTACTGTGTTTATTTTTATAAGGATAGCATGTACACTCGTAGAGAAATTAAGGTTTTTATAAAAACAGTCCTAATTTTTTCCAAGTTTTTTGCTTATAATTTCCAGAGTTCTTATTATAAAATAATGTTCTTTTCTGAAAATATGACAAACACCATTGTACACAATACCCTGTCATCAGAATTTCTCTACTTTTACATGCTATCCTTGTAAAAATTAACACATTACAATAAGCCAATTAATCATAATGTGCAGTTTGAACGCTTTTGCTACATTAGTTTTGACAGGGTTATCCAAAAGATCTTCGTTCTTTTTCAATTTGTTGACGGTCCCCTCTTCGATTTCGGGCAAAACTCTTCGCGAAAATATGTGACGCGTACTATTTTGTTTACGCACCTGGAGTTTCAGCACATTCCGATTCATATTTCTTTCATTACTTAAAAATAATTACTTAATTACCAATTATGCTTAACTTTTGGGCACCAGTGTAATTAGTTTCCGACTAACCTTCTTACTCAGTGTTGCGTAATATTTGCAGAGATTTTCCGCACTTCAAACAAAGAAGTCGAAGATTTATTTGACATTTGAGAGCATTTGATACAAATATAACCTGTCGTGATTAATTGTGTATCCTTATATGGATAAATAACTATTCAAAGCATTTATTTACCGTCAGTGTAAGTTTATGAATGAAATTTCTTTGAATAAAATATGAATAAATACTTACACTTGCATATTTTGAGAATGTGTATTTGATCATATGTGTTTTGATATTGTGTCATGATGTGCTTTCACGTTCGTAAGATATATCTTCGTGTGGAAATATTTGGTATTTCGTTGCATAATCTTTGTGATTCAATACAGCGAAAATAACTATAACTAGTATAATCTAAATTAAGTATAACTATATATAGTTAATCTTACTTAATTTAGATTTTTTTACAACTAATATTTCAAACCGGCAGACACGTTAATCTCAGATGCGTATTAAGTTACATACAGTCGACTCTCGTTAATTCGAAATCGGATAATTCGAATCTTCGCTTAATTCGAACTAAACATGAAGTCCCGAAATATTCAATGGCAGAATAACGTTAAAAACTTTCTTTAATTCGAACTCATTTCACTTGACATCGTTTAATTCGAACTAACGAAGATTTCGATTTTTCTTTTTTCTTATCTTTCTCACGGATTTCAGATCATTTGAATAACTTTCTTTAATTGAATTTTGTGATAATTGTTCTTAATGAGTATACGTATCATCCAATGAATTTGATATCCACTTTCTTAGTTTTCCGTTTGTCCATGAGTGACACCCCAAATTTTTCTTCCCTTGTGCTTGTTTCTAATCATTTAATTAGTTAATGTATTTATACATTCTAATTAAGTAGTATTCTAATGATAACAGACGAAATATATTTAAAAAACACTATAACGTTAATTCCTTTGTAATAGTACCATATTAAGAATGTTTTTATGTCATATTTTCCAAAATTCGAACTTCGGATAATTCGAACACTTCTTGTGGTCCCGACGAGTTCGAATTAACGAGAGTCGACTGTATAAGACACCCTGCCGTTTAGTTACAGCTTAACGTCAAATGTAGATTTTTCTGAACATGCACAAATTTTATATAACATTAGTATATTACTTGGTTGTTCTACAGTCATAGCTCTTATCTATATTGGAGCGCTAATAAAAGAAGATAATAAAATATCATTTTAAAATAAGACGCGACAATGGTTTACAAAGTTATGGCATTTTGGTTACAAACCTTTAAATGCAAACTTATTATAAAATATTTTTTTATTGTGCTGCATGCTAGCTATTGTCTGTCAACAAATCATTATTACTGAATTAATGATGAATTATTATTATTTTTGTTATTATTATTTTATTTTTATTTATTTATTTTTGCTTTATAAGGCCGTTTTTAACTATCCTTATATAAGACCCGCATAAATGAGAGGGTTATTATTATTATTATTATTATTATTATTTTTTTTTTTTTGCAAAAGTGTTACGTGTGATGTAAGGAGTTCTTCGTCTAATTTTATTCGTCATATTAGATTAAATCTCAAACAACAACTGCTACAGCGAGAAAACTGGTTCCAGATCCCCCACCTTTTTTTTTGGTACTTTGGGATCGCTTAAAAACATTTTAATTTATTTATTTGCGTGGAATCTTTAAAAATTGAGCCTGGATTTAGCGTCTATTGCCTGTATCGCCACCTATAGTTGCTATTTGTAATTAAAATTGAGAATTACTGCCTATAATTCTGACATTTCACATAACCCTCATGTATTTTTTAACTATGTGATACCGTTTGCAAATAATTGATTTTTAAAATCCATAAGTCATTTTTGGGATAGCTGGTATGTTAATAATGATCGATTTTAGAAGAATTTGTGTAACTAATGCGATAATGAAGATATTGGTAAAACTAATGGAAAATCTATTAGAAGACGAATTTTACACATAGGAAGAACTGTGTGATTTTACTGCACGGGAAACCAGGAAAAGGTTATTTATTTTCAAATAGACAACAATTACAAAAAAGCTATGAAAATTGATAACGATGCATATGATATTTAAAAATTTAGAAAGGCTAATGACAGTCTTGAACTTTACTGAAATTTATACAATTTTCATTATCATCGCAGACCAGCAGATGTCAGCACATGCCAAGCGAACTTTCCTCACTTACAGGCCACAGAAAAAAAATTGATACACTCTCTCTAAAAACAAAAACTTTTGCTGATTCAGCTGTTCTCTGTTTTTATTCTTTTTTTTTCTTTTTTGCAGTGTTTAGTTCTTGTGTAGTATCAGCGTTGGAATGAATGCAAAACGTGTCAGCATCATTTCGTTGAGTAAAAAATATGATTGTCAACCAGATTAACGTACATTGTGTATTTATGTTTGTGTATAAGTGTATGTATTATTAATCGTGAATATAATTATAGAAACTAAACGAAGAAGAGTGTCGATTATTTAGATTGTCTCAACACACCATAGTTAATCTTATCAGTTCTCTACTTCTGCTGCAGAAATATGGCGGCATAAACAAAACTGTGATGTTGTGGGATGACGCGCTATTACCGAGTGCACTAAAAATAAGTTAAGCTCCTTATTTTATTTATTGGTTCTATTTGAAAACAAGAATTATTACCTCCCAACATTTAGTAACAATTTTTAATTTAAGAGATTATGACAAACTGAAAATCACGCTATAGCCCCATTGATTAATAAATACTTATGGAAATATTTTGAATATGGGGTTAATCTGAATGGGTTAAAAACAATGCAAAAGCTAAAGCTTTGATATATTTATGTATAGATGGCACGCAAATTATACACGTCAAACACCTCAAAACCGCAACAGCCTTCTGGGACGCATTGAAGAAACTACACCAACGTGCTAATTTATCAAGCAAATTGTTTTTATTGCGTAAATTGTATTCACAAAAATTAAATGAAAGCGGTGATATGATAGGACATGTAAATAATATACTGTCATTAAGAGATAAGCTCACTGCTATCGGGGAAGATATAGCTGATTGGCACATATGTGCACTAGTATTATGCTCGCTCCCACACTCCTATGATCCCCTCGTGATAACATTCGAAGCCCGTTATGAGGAAAGTCTCACAATGGAGTTCGTTAAAAAAAAATTAATAGATGAACATAAACATCGTTGCGAAAATCGCGAAGCAAGTTCAGGCTCAATTTAATAAAGTTTCATGGAAAAATAAATCCATCATTAAAAGAGACCCACGATACTAGTCTCGACAAAATCTGTCAAAGGCTAAAATGGATTATATACATCTTCTATATCACCATGCAGGGTACTTGACAGAAGTTAGTTCCAAGCATAGTATCCGGGAGAGATTTATTCTGAAATGTAAGCTATAAAGACTTGTCGAAAAGAAAAAAAGAACTGTGCTTAAAGTATAAAATCAGATATATAAATAATAAAATCAGAATTTCCCCAAATATATTCAGTTGTTTGTATTTTTGATCTACTTATAATCTTTTCACATAGAAAAACATTTTAAATTTGCTCTTTCTTTTTGCGCTAAATTAAGGCAGTATTTTTTATAAATATTAATCTTATTGCATGAAAATTGAAAAAAGAATACGATTTTAAGAAATATTCGTTTTATTTAATTTTTATGCCCCACTAGTTGCTGAGAAGTTCTGCTCTCGAAGCTGGTAGATGGGAGTGGTTGGTTCGAACCCAATCGCACCTAACCGTTCAGAATTGATTTTTTCCGAAGTTTGAATAGCCTTGTGTAAATTCGGATTATGATCCCTTGCGAAAGATAGACAGGGTACCGCTGATTTAAAAAAAATAATGGTAAAAAAAGTTAGTTAAAATTAGTGGATACGAAAACTGCTGTAAAATATTCCCACATGCATTAACCCTTTTCTTTCTTTAAACAAATCCAAAGAAAATACTGTATAACATGAATTGTTTTTTATTAAAATTAATATTTTCAATAAGAATGTTACTTCTTGATTACGTAATTGTTTCAAAGTAAGTAAAAACAAAATAAACCATTTTGTCCCCACGCGTCCTTGAAATGTCTTTGTGAGTGACGTCTATCGTGTAGTCCAGTCATTTAAGCTTAAATTAGGTAAGAATCTCGGAATTCGAGATACCCAGCTGTAAGTCTGTAAATACTTGTATATTGACACCCTAAAAGCTGTCTCAAAACCTACATATGGTAGGGTGTACGCAACTATTAAATTCCAAGGTCAAAGGTCACAAAAATCGGTTTTTTGCGCTTTTTTTTTGTAAATATCTCATTTCCTATAGGTTTTTTGCTATTTGTATTTATTATCAATATTGTAGAATACAAAATTATCTACAAATTTTGTTTAAAAACATTTTTCATACGTCGAACCGTTTTCGAGATAGAGGGCGGAGAGCGCGCGGTCACAGCATCACTTCAGGTCAAACGGTGCCTCCGGTCGATAACGCGCCATATATCATTTTTTTCCTAACCTATCCACTTTTTATTCAGTATTAATTTATTTAACAACACTTACCTGTCGATGTAATTGCAGAATTGTTAATGAAAATATAGGAATTATATTTGAATTTTAACCTAATTAATATAATATTAATAACTTCTTACATGATGAAAAAAAAAACAAATAAATTATGAATTAATCGTTTTATTAAAAAATACTATTCAATACATTTATTTTTATTACAAGTAAAAAAATGGAATAAAGGGTACAAAAACTATAATTTATGTTTTTAATCATCTTCTTCCTCTTCATCGTCGTCTTTCGGCAGCTGGTAAATTTCAAACTGGTCTTCATTATCGTCTTCAACGACATTTGTCTCAAGTTGTTCCATGATTTCGGGGTCAAAGGTTTCATCTTCGTTAATGTCGCTCTGATATGGTTCTGCATTGAGACAAGCTTGTCCATTACATTGACCACAAGCTAAAGAGAATTGCAAGCCCACTTTCCTGCATCCTCAATGAAAATAATGTGACGTTCATTATTGATGGCGGATTTCTTCTTCATCATGTTGTATGGAGCAGAGAAGATACTTTATCTATTATTTTTGATAAAAACATTAATTATTTAAAAAGGCATTACAGTTACAAAATAATTGTTGTATTTGACGGATATTCAGACAACAGTAAGAACGTAAAAGCTATGGAACAGCAGAGAAGAACTGCTGCACTTTCAAAAACGTATGAAGTTTGTTTAGATGAAACAATGGTTGTACCAGTTACTCAAATAAAATACTTATCAAATCGAAATAACAAAGATATGCTCATTAATACCTTAATTGAAAAATTACAAGCTGCAAATATTACTACTAAACAAGCCAGAGATGGTGCGGATGTTCTTATTGTTGAAACTGCAATTGAAGAATCAAGTCTGAAATAAAGAATACTGCCCAGTTAAACTGATGGCATTGAGCTCACAGGCTACAAATGCTAATTGTACATTAAAGCCTTATATTTTCAAGGGTTAATTCCGTTCGAAAAAAAAATTAAGAAGGGGAAACAGCTCTCCCCTTTCCTCTTTTTTTATACTTAATCATTGAACCTCCTATACTATCAAAGACATGCTTTATCATATAAAAAATCTATATCCAAAATTCAGAGCAAATTAGATAATTCTTAATAAAAACCCATTTAGCATTTATATAATTTAAAAGGAGTTATCCCCTTCTTTTATACTTAACCATTAAACTTCCAAAACGATTCAGAGATTTGAACGAAATCTGAAAATTCTGCTTGAAAAACCTATTTATATAAATTAAGAGGGGGGGAGGCATTAGAACCCCTGTTGCCCCTATTTATACTTATTCAATGAACACCTAATAGCAGTCACGGAATCGCCTCATCAGAATGATCCTAATCTAAATTTTGAACGAAAACTTAATTCTGCATGAAAATCCCATTTATATCAACTAACGGGGGGGGGGCATTAGAACCCCTGTTCCCCCTATTTATACTTATTCAATGAACACCTAATAACAGCCACGGAATCGCCTCATCAGAATGATCCTAATCTAAATTTTGAACGAAAACTTAATTCTGCATGAAAATCCCATTTATATCAACTAACGGGGGGGGGATTAGAACCCCTGTTCCCCCTATTTATACTTATTCAATGAACACATAATAACAGTCACGGAATCGCCTCATCAGAATGATCCTAATCTAAATTTTGAAAACTTAATTCTGCATCAAAATCCCATTTATATCAACTAACGGGGGGCATGAGCCCCCCGTTCCCCCTCTTATACATAGCGAATGAACTCCAAAAACTAATCAGGGAAGCGCCTTATCAGGATATACCTATATACAAAATTTCAAGTGGATCCGATATTTTTATCATGAGTTATCGCGTTACGCACATACGCACATACATACAGAACGGACGGGCACATAAGCTCTCAGGCTATGATAGCCTGTGAGCTAAAAACTGCAGTTATAATAGGACAAGATATTGATTTACTTGTCATTTTAATTGGGCGTACACTGTGTTACGAACAAGGAATTTTCTTTAACCTTCCGTCTACCAGACGGGTCCATTGGACCCGACAGCAATATTTCTGGTGTCAATGGTAAAATGAGAAATTGTCGATTGACACCGGAATTTATAAAGGACTTGTCTAGATATTACGAATTCCTTAATTTAAGCTTTCATTGTAAAAGCAAAATTATATTAAAATATTACTGGTGCCGTTTGCAAGTTTGGAATTAAAATTAGGTGTTGCCGTAGATAAATGGGTGTTTTGTCTGGTAGACGGAAGGTTAAAAAAGTTGGGAAAGGAAATGTAAAAACGGAGATATACTCGACAAAAAGTTTTGATAATTATCCTCATTCCAAAGGACATATTTTATTTCTGCATGCATTAAGTGGCTGTGACACAACTTCTGCGCTTTTTAAAAAGGGAAAAAAATCATTTTTAAAAGTTTTTGAGAAACTGACGAATTTGGATGAACTAGCTGCAGCATTTGAGGAAGAAAATAGTTCGTCCCAGAGATTATTAAAGAGTGGAACTCAAATCTTATTGGCAGTCTATAATGCTCCGAAATCTGTGAAAAGTCTCGATCATATTCGTTATATGCATTACGCCAAGTCTACAAAACTTAATAAACCTGTGCAGCTTTCAATTATTCCACCAACAAGTGCAGCTTCTCATCAACATTTCAAACGTGTATATTATCAAGTTCAAACTTGGTTAGGGCATGATTTGGAACCCCAGGTATGGGGTTGGGCAATGCAAAACGATTTTCTGGAGCCTATCATGACAATTTTACCACCTGCTCCAGAAGATTTGCTAAATACAATTTTCTGTTACTGCAAGAGTGGTTGTGGTTCGCGATGCGGATGCAGGAAAGTGGGCTTGCAATGCTCTTTAGCTTGTGGCCAATGTAATGGGCAAGCTTGTCTCAATGCAGAACCATATCAGAGCGACATTAACGAAGATGAAACCTTTGGCCCCGAAATCATGGAACAACTTGAGACAAATGTCGTTGAAGACGATAATGAAGACCAGTTTGAAATTTACCAGCAGCCGAAAGACGACGATGAAGAGGAGAAGATGATTAAAAACATAAATTATAGTTTTTGTACCCTTTATTCCATTTTTTTACTTGTAATAAAAATAAATGTATTGAATAGTATTTTTTAATAAAACGATTAATTCATAATTTATTTGTTTTTTTCATCATGTAAGAAGTTATTAATATTATATTAATTAGGTTAAAATTCAAATATAATTCCTATATTTTCATTAACAATTCTGCAATTACATCGACAGGTAAGTGTTGTTAAATAAATTAATACTGAATAAAAAGTGGATAGGTTAGGAAAAAAATGATATATGGCGCGTTTTCGACCGGAGGCACCGTTTGACCTGAAGTGATGCTGTGACCACGCGCTCTCCGCCCTCTATCTCGAAAACGGTTCGTAACTGAAAAATGTTTTTAAACAAAATTTGTAGAGAATTTTATATTCTACGATATTGATAATAAATACAAATAGCAAAAAACCTATAGGAAATGAGATATTTACAAAAAAAGCACAAAAAACCGATTTGTGTGACCTTTGACCTTGGAATTTAATAGTTGCGTACACCCTACCATATGTAGGTTTTGAGACAACTTTTAGGGTGTCAATATACAAGTATTTACAAACTTACAGCTTGGTATCTCGAATTCCGAGGTTAACTTACTATAATGACTGGACTAGTGGTCGTGTCTCAGACTTTAACAATGATGATTTCTGTAATCATCTAGTGCAGACAACTGCGTACCTTGAAAAACATGATTATTTGGAGCAACCATTCACAAAGAAAGTTACTTTTTAAAATTTTAAATATTTTCTGTTTTAAATTTTCCGGTTTCAAAATTTTAGCATGTCTACAGAAAAAAATGTCATTCAATCTTAAATTATCGGGAAAAAAAACTTTTATTCTCTTGTAAACGGCTAAGTAATATGTTTCATGCCTCTTCTTCTAAAACCTTGTAGAGAATTAACAGAAATTATTGGTATGATATGAGTGAAGCAAGTAGTGTATAATTAAAGAGTATTACTCATAATAAAATAACATTTAAATAGGTTTTATAAATTCATATAGTTAAGAATATTAAACAATAAATTTTATAGAAGAATAGTCAAAGTGTTTCAGTTATTGGATGGCTTAACTTACATCATACTCAAATGTTATCGCAATGTTCCTCAGTTGATAATATGATAATAGTTTGATAATATAAAATAATAATAAGTAATTAATTTAATTATTTCCATGTATTTTCATGTATTATTAATAGTTATTTATCGAATAACGTAAAAAACGGCGGAGTTTGAAAAATTGTATCTCTTAACTTGCAAGCAGTTATTTCTACTAATTCTATCTACAAAAATAAATAAATGAACAAAAAAAGCTAATATTATCATTAGAATATAAAATACTTTTTTAAAAACGCAAATTTAGGATAGAATGTAAATAGTTAGTTTAAAAAGCAGTACATCTTTCCTAGTTTTTGAAACCTATTTAATATGAATGAGATATACGAAAAAAGTGAAACAATAATGCGTTTCTGAACTGATGAATTATTCAACAAAAACGAAGTAATATTTCGTCTCACTTATTATTTTTGTTAAAATTTAAATGCAACAAAGCACATCAGTTCCTTAATGCGCGTAATTTATGCGAAATACTTTTGAATAGTTAGATATAACGATAAAAATTAAATAGCTTTTTTGTTTATTACTTTAATTCAAAGTTTAAATAAAAAAAATCGCGTTTGATTTCATGACTGGCATATATATATATATATATATTTAAAGTTTGTAACTATCCATTAATTTGCCACGACCACGATTATATAAAAAAAGAAAATAGAAATTCCTTCGTTTTTAGTTTTTTAATGCAAACTGCTAATTTTCTGTAATTGGATCAAATTCTAAAAAGAAAAAGAAAAAAAAGAAAATAGAAATTCCTTTGTTTTTAGTTTTTAATGCAAATTGCTAATTTTCTGTAATTGGATCAAATTCCAAATATATCATGTTACACTGTTATTAAATCATTATTTGAATGCATTTATAGATTATATAAAAAACATACATGAGCTAAACCATATCTACCCAAACACCTTTTTTTTAGTTTTGGATCTGAATATCGAAAAGTAAACATAAGATCTTATTTGAATTTTTTTTCTTGTTTAACGATAAATTTCTAAAATTAACACTATCCAACTAAATTCCACATTTGTTTTATCTGCTACATTTTAAGATACATTGAAAATTAAAAACAAAATGACTTCATTTAAATAAATTTAAAATTACATAAAGCAGTGGAAATCGATCTTCCAGAAAATATCATCAGAGACAGTTTTGTAACCAAAATATTTCGAGTGGTTTCAAAAATATACTGTAAATGCTATGCACTCCATAACCTAAATAGATATATTATAATTCACTTTATTAATATTTTTAAATTAATTAACTTTGAAGTATCTTAATTTAACGAAATTCACAGCGAACAATATTTCCAAATATATTTTGGGCATCTCTGTAAACGAATTAAAAATGTTACGTATTTTATAATCCCCAAAACGTAAGCCATGGTTCATTTTTTATTATTATATTTATTATCTCCCTTATTCATTAATATACTTATCTTTTATTAGAGATGCATATGGATCTCATTATGTTGAAATATGTTCAACAAAATACACAGCAAAGGTTTTTACCTTATATGCAATAACACGGCGAAATTATTTTGTGTGTTTCAGTTAAAAAAAAGCACTATAAATATTACGCATTTCTTTATATATACAGAACGTTTTATATTAAACCTCAGTTTGATATATAAAAATGAAAATTTGTGTGTCTTTCTTTAATTATATTCACAGTTTTTAAGCCAGAAATGTGAACGATTACATCCATGAGTATAAAAACATGGCAAAAGAACAAAAATAATTCGAATCGAAGCAATTTACAATTATTGTTTAATTAATAACAAAAATATGAAACCCATACAGTTTGTTTCAAAGAAAATAATTATTTCAATGTAAACATATGTTAGGGACTGTATCCAAAACTATGCTCAATAATTGGTTCTTGAAATAATAGAGATTAACTAATTCATTTGCTATAAATGTATTATTTAATGCCAATATGATCATTTCATCCACTTAATATATTTCGCCTATTACCAAGCTAAATGTTTCAATAAAACATCACTCACATCACACACACTTAAAAGTAGATTTTATTCCCAATAATGTGGCAACAGTAACTTTTCTACATTAGTATGTTGTATATATAAACGTTGTGCAATCATAACATTATCAAGGTTTTGGTAATTTTGAACCCTCCCTCTTTTCGGATATCATTAGTTATCATCCATCGGGCCCCTCCCCCTCATTCCTTTTATTTGAAATGATAGACAAAACTAGTTACATTTTTTTTCACATGCCTTTATGATTCAAAAGAAAGAAGTTAAACAACACCACGTTGCATATGAAAAATATTTAGACATCAAATAACACTAAAATAAATAGTACTTTTTAAAAGTAATTTAAAATAGTTTTTTGCTACTTTATGCATTCAAAAGAAATAAAGTCCTGCTGCACTTGCCCGGAACAGAGGAGGGATGGGAGCATATAGAAATTCTTATCAGCCAAACAAATGGACAACATTCCTTCTCTTTTTTGTTTTATTTATTAATAAACAAATGCGTTTTTTAGGTATAGCTTCACATGTCGTTTCTCGAACTCTGATTATATATGCATACACATATGAAGAAGAATAGGTGTACCAAACAATATCGATATAAAAAGACAACTGCCTCCCCCAAGAGATATCTAAGGCTATCATATTTCACAACCCCCCTCCCTTCTAAAATGATAAATTTATATTTGCACAGCCCCTTAGGAGTTACATTTACTTTTTTTCCCATGGCTGTATATTCATGCTATTATTCTAATGATACTAAATGATACCTAAAAACCTTAGTATATTTTACTTTTAAAAATTCTAGGAATGGAACGAAATACACTTTTTATATGTTTCCAGATAATAATATTTTTTTTTTATGAAAACTATTCTTTTCGATAAATACCTTTAAATTTTAGATTCGATCCAGTGATCCTATCATTAAAAAAATGACACATTATCTGTCTCCGGATATTATATCTTAGTTCAGGATTTAGCACCATTTTTTCTGTCTAATGGCCGTATAAACTGATTTTATTTTTATGTTTATGTCTTTCCAAAAAGATTTTTCTTTTTTTTCTTTATATTAGAAATATCTCTATAATAACAAATGTGAAATGAAAGTATTTTCCAAGGTTGTTGAAAATTTATTTCAGAGCATAACCTCGATTTTTTAGAATATGTTTTGTTGATAATGCACTGTTCAATATATTTCTTGTAACTTTGTGTTATAACAGATTTTTTTAACTAAAATAAACTATAACAGATGTAAATTTTATATTATATTTATTGCCGAAACGTCAGTGAAGGCTTACTGTGGAGACACGAAATTTTTTGGTTTCTGTCTGTCTGTCTGTCTGTCAGTTTGTCAGTCTGTCTGTTCCGCGATAACTACCGCAAAAAACATCCGAAAGACTTGAAATTAAGTGTGTATATTGGTAAGGCACTCGGATTTAGCTGTATAGTTTTTTGTTATATTTTATTAATTCGTTCGTAAAATATAGAATATTTTATTTTGCGCAATAATGTTTTTCTATGGCAAATCCAACGATTTTCAAATTTTTATTTGTTGAGAGAAAATGACTCATTTGATTAATGGAATTCAACGATAAATGGATACTGAAATTTGCCAGTACGGGGCTTAAATTATTCATATTGTTTTGAAATTTTATCTATGCATATGTCAGATTTTTTAAATTATTGCTGTAAATCTTGGCCATTTTTTATAAATGTGTTCCAATAATATAAGCTAATTTGTTTTAGAGATTTACTTATTTCAAATGTATTTATTTCGTTTTCTTCATTTCTTTTAATAGTCGCTAAGCAACCATTTATCCTAATTCTTATTCTTATAATATTATAAATTTTAAAATGTGTACGAAAGTTTGAATAACATAACTTCAATGCTTCAATAGCATAATTTCAACTTTGTATCTTTGCGTATAGATAATTATAGCCAGAAAAGAACAAAGGCTATGTATTATTTATTTTATTCGAATATTTTCGTTAATAATTCTGAATTTCATTATTTTTCATGCATAACCAATCGGCATTTTTTAGATAAAATTTAATCAATTTTCTTTCCGTTGCCAAGAAAATCAAAATTTCGAATATTAATTTTTCAGCGACGATAAATTTTCAATTGAGCAATTTCCATGCGAAAACTGAAACTAAGGAAAATTTAAAAGAAAAAAATAAATATGACGTCGTATTTGCAATAAAAATAAATATACTATTTTTTGTTAAATATTAAACACTGATATTTGTTTCGTTAACATGAATTTTTTTGTCAATATGGCGACATAATTAAAAATAAAAGGAATAAAAATATTTTAAATAAAATATTTATTTGGTAAAATATGACGTCATAATTGAAATAAAAGAGGTATTTTATAGTAGTCGTTAAAAATAAACGGGACATGGATAGCAGTAATTCATAGAGTTAGAAAAATAATGACGTCATATTTAAAATGGATAAGAAATATTTTTTACGAATACTAAATTATAAGTTACATACAGATAAAAAACTTCATTAAAAACTAAAAATTAGCAATGGAAGGCTTTTTTTTGTCGGAAAAAAGGGGAAAATAAAACTGATTAATGTATTTTTGAAGCTATTTTTTTTCTTTAAAGTTAAAAAGAATTAAGTTTCAATTTGTGCAGATGGTATAAAAATTAAAATAAATTTTCTAAAACTAAAAATATATTTTCAAACATTGACGTTTCATTAATGAACTTTTTCAACAGAAGCGAAAATCATCTGTCAGCAAATTAAAATTTACAACCAAGAATCTACACTATTAAAATCCGACCGTATGTATGTATGTATGTAACGCTATCTCCTCCGATCCCGGATACTTAGAAAAGTCGCTTTTGCTTTGAATTGAAGGGAAAAGAATCCCGGGTTCCCGAGTTGCGCATTCGTCTCTCTGTCCGTCCGTCCCTCTGTTCGCATGTAGCAACTCAAAAACTACCGAACCGAATAGTTTGAAACATAAAATATATATAATTGCCGAAACGTCAGTGAAGGCTTACTTTGGAGACACGAAATTTTTTGGTTTCTGTCTGTCTGTCAGTCAGTCTGTCTGTTCCGCGATAACTAACGCAAAAAACATCCGATTGACTTGAAATTAAGTGGGTATGTTAGTGAGGCACTGGGATTAAGCTGTATAGTTTTTTGTTAGATTTGATTCATTCGTTCGTAAAATATAGAATATTTTATTTTGCGCAATAATGCTTTTCTATGGCAAATCCAATGATTTTCAATTTTTTTTTTCCTTGAGAGAAAATGGCACATTTCATTAATGGAATTCAATGATAAATGGACACTGAAATTTACCAGTTAAATTATTCATATTGTTTTGAAATTTTGTTTATGCATTTGTCAGATTTTTAAAGTTATTACTGTAAATTTTGGAGATTTTTTGTAAATGTGTTCCAATAATATAAACTAATTTGTTTTAGATATTTACTTATTTCAAATGTATTTATTTCTTTTTCTTTATTTTCTCTTAAGGGTTGCTAAGCAACCATTCATCCTGATCCTTATTATATTTTAATGCTATAAATTTGAAAACGTGTACGAAAATTTAAAGTCAAAGTCAAAACTGATGAATTAATTAATGTCTTTGTATCTTTGCTGATAAATATAACATTGCCCAGAAAAGAATACAGGCTATGTTTTATTAATTTTATTCAAATATTTTCCTTAATAATTCAAAAATTCCTTCTTTTTCATACAGAATCAAGAGCGATTTTTTAGATAAAATTTAACCAATTTCCTTTATCGTTGCCAAAAAAAAAAAAAAAAAAAAATCTGGAATAATTTTTCAACGGCAATAAGTTTCAATTGAGCAATTTCCATTCGAAAAATTAAACTAAGAAAAAATAAATATGACATCAGAATTAAAATAAAAATAAAAATTGTACTTTGTTAAATATTAAACACGGAAATTTGTTTCGTTAATAAGAATTTTTCTGACAAAAATGGGGGCATAATTAGAAGTAAAAGCAATAAAAAATAATTATATTTTTAACAAATATTTCAATTGATAAAATTTGACGTCATAATTGAAATAAAACAGGTATTTTATAGTTATCGTTAAAAATACAAGAAACATGGACAGCAATAACTCATGAATAATGACGTCATTGCCGAAACTTCTGCGAAGGCTTATTTTGGCGATGCAAAATTTATTGTTTTCCACTCTCAGTCTATTCTTCTGTCTATCTGTCAGTCCCCGATAACTGCCACAAAATGCAATCAAAACTTCTTTTTTTCGTAAACAAAATTGTAAAACCTTAGATTACTGAGTTTACACTTTCAAAAGTTCCTGATACATCAGATTTAGGTGGTTTTGGTGGGCAGGTATCTAGAAGTATGAGGATAATGAAAAATGCTTATTAAAACTTCTCACTTATCCTTATAAATCAAAATGTAGAAAAAATACAAGATATACGATAACCATTAGCAGATTGTTAGAAAGTTAGAAATTTAAATTTAATGAGACTACGGGGGGTTCAAGGGGGCGGAAATCTACTGTGGTATAATAAAAAAACAAAAATAATAGATCATGAATTTTTCAGAATATCCTAACATAACTAAATCTTTAATTTGATGGCTTTTGATGGCTTCAAATTTCTTATTCTTATTTTATTCTTATAAATAATTACGTAATTCGAAAATTTTAAATTACAGTTTCCAAGAAGTTGAATATTACGACGCTAAGTGTGTTTTTAAAAAAAGAAGTGAAAAGCTGACGTTGAGGCTCTTGATCTGCAGATTTACTAGTTTTAAACTATACTTTAAACTTACTTTATTTATTTAAAACTATAACATACGTAAAATCAACCATGTCAGGTAACACTTTATTATTTATTTAGGTTTTCTATTTTTTAGGTTTGAAATTGTTTCGTTTTGGCAGTTGCACATCAACTCGGGAGATTAGTATGTAACAATTAATTCCGTTGTTTCTATAACTTGTAAATAGTTTTAATCATAAAGTTATTTTACTTATGAACTGCAGTTCGTCTTCATTTTCAGGATTTTTATGAATCAGTATTTAGCAAAGTAGGTCATATTTTACTACTATACATTTTAAATTTAAAAATATGTAAGCTAATAGAAAATTAGTAAAATTCTCTGTAAATATACTTTGCGGAGGAAGTGGGGAGTGGGATGTCTACTCTTATATCAGTTCAGAGTAACTACTGCTTATCATTTGTGTAAATGATTAAATTTGTTCAAATAGTTGAAATAATTGACTGACACCAGAATTTATAAATGGATTTTTCAGAAATAATATCTAGGTTTAATAAGTTTAAATTATAAAAGCAAAATTTTATTTAAATATTTTTGTAAGCTTTGGCTCAAAAATGTCGTGTTAGCATTAATCTGGAAAGTCATAGAATTAGTTATAAATTAATAGTTTAATTTTAACCATTCAACTGAACATTAAAAAAACCTTTCAAATAAAGCTTATTTTTTCATGTCTTTTACAGAATTTTTAATATTTTCAACCGGTTTTTCAAAAGAGAAATCTTTGGGTAATTGAATCAGATAATTGCTTTGATTAAATAATGCAAAGTTTACTGCTAAGAATAATAAATTCTCACTGAAATATAAATGCATGTTCGCGGTACGGGAAATCAGGATTGGCAAAAAACACATTGCCCATATTACTTACGGGTAAATCAGGGAAGCGGTTAAGGCAGTTTTTCCATACGCCAAACTCTAAAAATCTTAACATTTTGTAATTTCATTGAATCTAGATTGCAATTTTGCATTAATAAATCATATTGAAAAAATATATACAGAATATTAGATAGACTATTTTTTGTAAATTTCTAATATAATATTAGTTCTGAAAAAACCTGTTTTTATTTACATAAATAACTATTATAAATAAATATAATAACCACGGATTCTATATTTTCAACATAAATATACTATAAACAGATAAAAACATGACGTTTGCGCTTGCTCTCATAGGTATACCAGCTAATAGATTCCCTCCCAAAAAAAATTTGAATCTTATTGTAGTTCAGCACCATCCTCTACCTGGAGTACTATCTTATAGAAGTGGTCTCGCTTTTTATCTTGATAGTCCAGTCATTTAAGCTTAAATTAGGTAAGAATCTCGGAATTCGAGATACCCAGCTGTAAGTCTGTAAATACTTGTATATTGACACCCTAAAAGTTGTCTCAAAACCTACATATGGTAGGGTGTACGCAACTATTAAATTCCAAGGTCAAAGGTCACAAAAATCGGTTTTTTGCGCTTTTTTTTGTAAATATCTCATTTCCTATAGGTTTTTTGCTATTTGTAATTATTATCAATATTGTAGAATACAAAATTCTCTACAAATTTTGTTTGAAAACATTTTTCATACGCCGAATCGTTTTCGAGATAGAGGGCGGAGAGCGCGCGGTCACAGCATCACTTCAGGTCAAACGGTGCCTCCGGTCGAAAATGCGCCATATATAGTTGATGAACTATCGATAAATCAATGATTATAAATATTTATCAATTTTTATTAACTATTATATTATATCTTTTTCTTTATGCATTGTATAGTATAGTTACGACCGTCTTCAGGTAACTGTTCTTGGTAACTACAATTTCAAGAAATATGGCTGATTTGTGTTTTCTATGTAATAAGTCAGATTCGGGAGATGAATCGCTTATTGAAGTAGTGCGCGGTATGAAAACTCTACGAACTGCAAGTGTCGAACAAAACGACGGAAAAATTGATTATTTAAAATCAGTAACCTCTGTTAAAGTGCATGAAAAGTACCGAAGTGTTTACATTAGTAAAAACTGTATCCAAGCAGCAAAGTGGAAACAAGAAGAAGGAGAAACTATAACTTCTTCATAAGTACTCCGTAAAAAACGAGGTGCAGTGTTTGATTTTAAGAATCAATGTTTATTTTGTGGCGAAGTTGCTGATGAGGCTGCACAGAAAAAGGAAAGAGAAAAATACAGGCGGAAGATAAAAAATGTGAGCACTCTTGAGTTCAAAGATAATGTTATCAAAAAAGCAGAAGAACGTGCGGATGATTTCGGAGAATTGGTGAAAAGTCGTATAATTTTACAGTATGATTTGGTCGCTGCTGAAGCGAAGTACCATGCTGCTTGCTTTACAAACTTTTCAAATAAATCATCATCATCATCGCCTCTTGAGAAACCTCGTTAAGATAATCAAGTTACAGAAGCATGTTAGAGATTTTCAATTACATCGAAAATAATGATTCTCAATTCACACTAAAAGAGCTTAAAGATGACTTGACAGGGTATGTGCCAGATGATAAAACTATCATTACAAGACTACAACAGAAGTATTTAACCGATATCGTAATTACGAAGAAAGTTGGAGCTTTCACAATCATTTCTTTCCGTGATGCACAAGCTGATCAAAAGCTTGGTACAAAAGTAAAAATATAGATCCTGAAGCAGAAAGGCTAAGAATTGTAGAAGCTGCAGCAGCAATTATTAGAGAAGATATCCGTACATCTATAGTTGAAACTAAATCTTATCCACCTCCTAATAAAATGCTGGATAATGTTAATAAAGAAATTCCAAAAACTTTATTACGTTTCTTAGAAGAAGTCATCGTCAAAAACAGGAAAGGACAAATTGATCATTTAAAAACAAAATGTACTTCAATAAGCCTGCAATCATGGCTGCCATACGGGAACGTTCTTTTTCATCACAGTTACTTTTGAGCCTTTCTGTATTTCTTCACAGAAGATACGGATCTAAAAGACTATTGGATATTTTATCTAGTTTGGGATTTGCAGCTTCTTATAGTAATACAGTACAGTATGAAGTTTCAGCAGTTTATCACCCACAGCCTCGTATTTTATCATCTGAGTCAGGTGCACTTGTACAATATGTTGGATACAATGCCGATATAAATGTCCAGACTCTTGATGGTAACAATACTCTTCGTGTTATGGGGATTATTAAGATAGTAACTCCAAAAAATGCTGTTCTCTACGATGAACGGATACAAAAATGTACAACCAAACCAAAAGCGAAAGAGTTGGCAGCCATATCACACGTATCTTTACAAGTTTACGATAAACCAGTCGTACCTGGATACAGTAAAGTTCAAGTTGAAAATCTGCATGACGGTCGAGCACTAACAGAAAAAACAATCAACGGAACTGATTTTTTGTGGTTATACGGAAAATGGAGAGATATTGCATCGTTGCCAGGGTGGAACGGTTATCTTGAGCAGCTCACTAAACATGAAATGAATTTTTCAACATCTCAGGTTATGTTTCTTCCTTTTATCGATCATCCTGCCAGTAATGTAGACACAGTTTACACAACTTATACGCTCTCGATATTGCCAAGTCACAAGGACAAAATACGTGTGTAATTACTTTTGATCAACCCCTCTACTCTAAAGCACGTGAAATGGCAGCTGCGTCAGATTCTAGCTCAAACTTATGTAAAGTCGTTGTGAAATTAGGAGGATTCCATATGCTCATGTCAAGCGATTCACCTCCGAATCTGACTTATTACATACTAGCAGCCTCCGCCCGCTTCGCTGATCAGTATCTCTAAAATAATCTTGAATCAAACGAAATATATTTAAATAAACAATCTTAATATCGAATCAAATAACCACAATTTTTGTCTGATTTATGTAGTCTTACATTGGTCAGTTCAAAGTTCATTTTGACGACAAAATAACTCTAAAATGACTAAATAACTGACAAATTACAAAAGTACTAAAGTAATTAAGATTTTTTTAGTAGGTTTTTTTTTAATCTTGAATTCCACTTGAATTGCTTCTGAGGTATGGTGAAACATGTCATTATTTTAGACCATCCGATGAACTTACTAAAGGAAAGATTTATATATATATATAGATAGATAGATAAAGATTCAAAATTTCAGGTTTTTGCGCCGAAGACATCGCCAAATTAGGAAAATGTGAAGTATCTCACCAAGTACTGGATTTAAAAGAATTTGCTTAGTACTATTCAATTAAGCATGAAAAAATGCACTAAAATATGCACAAAAAAAAAATTAGTAAAATATTAATAAAAAGTCGTAATAAAAATCGTTTAATGACATTTTAAACACGTGAATCGTATTTAATGTCATTGAATGCGACATTCACGATCATTCATTATTAGCATCTAATCTGATAGTTTGGCGATAATTTTTTGGTCGACGGAATAACCTAGTAGTACCGTTTTTTTATTAGAATGAATGATAAATTAATTGCAAATATTTTTTCATGATAATGATTTTTCTTTCACATTCAAAATATTTCTTTTTTAGGTACTTCTAGGTTATGCCGTCGACCAGAAATTATCGCCAAACTATAAGATTAAATGCCAATAATGGATGATCGTGAATGTCACATTCAATGACATTAAATGCGATTCACGTGTTTAAAATGTCATTAAGGGATTTTTATTTCGACTTTTTATTAATATTTTTATTAATATTCTACTAATTATTTGTTTTTTCATTATTTAAAATAAAAATTATGTCAACATGTATAATTTGGCTATTAGTTTGGCAATTTGTATAATTTGGCGAAATTGGTCGACGGGATAACCTAGAAGTATCCCTTTTTAGTGATGGTAAAATAATTGCAGATGAAAAAGATGTAATAGTAAGGCTAAAACACGATTTAATGACTGCTTGGCATATGACTTGGCGGAGACTCGATAAGTACGCTAATTCTATCAACCTAAATATCCATATAGAGTGTAAACAAACAATTGGTACCATTTGATTATTCCGTCGATCAATTTCGCCAAATTATACAAATGGATATAATTTTTATTTTAAATAACCAAAGAATTAATAAATTACTAAAATATTAATACGAAAAGGGATAAAATATCGAATTAAAATTAGTTGACGACGTAACAATTTGCAAAACATATTTAATGTCAAAAGAATGTGACATTTACGATTATCCATTATTGATATTTAACCTTATTCTTTGGCGACAGTTTTTTGGTCGATGGGAGATCAAGTATTGCCAAATAATGTAATATTGTCAAAAAATGTAAACAAATTATATAAACAATAATATTGCCAATAATATTTAGATGCAGATATCATCTACGGATCACGTTGGCACGATTACAACAAAATTACTATTTTATGCCTCACGTGGTAATCCAGTAATAGTCGTTTATTTAACAGTAAACTATTTCATTATTTTTCTTTTCTATTTTAAAATCATACAAATTGTTTTGTTCCATAATTGCTAATTGAATTAATTAATTTATTATTAATATTATACCAGATTACATTTTCTTGGCAATGGGAAAGAAAAATGGTTATTTTTTAACGGAAAAATTTTAATTGATTCTGTATGAAAAATAATGACATTTTGAATTATTAAGAAAAATATTTTATTAAATCAATTAAAAATTAGCCTATGTTCACCGGAAATAGTGTAGCTTTCGAACGGTGAAAGAATTTTTCAAATCCGTCAAGTAGTTTCGGAGCCTATTCAATTCAAACAAACAAACAAACAAACAAACAATCAAATCTTTCCTCTTTATAATATTAGTATAGATAAAACACAAATCAGCCATATTTCTTGAAATTGTACGTCCGTAGTTACCAAGAACAGTTATCTGAAATAAAGAGAAGACGTTCGTAACTATACTATACAATGCATAAAGAAAAAGATAGAATATAATATAATAGTTAATAAAAATTGATAAATATTTATAATCATTGATTTATCGATAGTTCATCAACTGTATATGGCGCGTTTTCGACCGGAGGCACCGTTTGACCTGAAGTGATGCTGTGACCGCGCGCTCTCCGCCCTCTATCTTGAAAACGGTTCGACGTATGAAAAATGTTTTCAAACAAAATTTGTAGAGAATTTTGTATTCTACAATATTGATAATAAATACAAATAGCAAAAAACCTATAGGAAATGAGATATTTACAAAAAAAAGCGCAAAAAACCGATTTTTGTGACCTTTGACCTTGGAATTTAATAGTTGCGTACACCCTACCGTATGTAGGTTTTGAGACAACTTTTACTGTGTCAATATACAAGTATTTACAGACTTACAGCTTGGTATCTCGAATTCCGAGGTGAACTTACTATAATGACTGGACTATGAGGCTATCTCTCCCGTTTAAACTTGAACATTTACTTTGTATCCTGCTTTGAGACAATGTTTGAAAAAAATTACTTTTATTTCTTTTTTAGCAATAAGCAGAAGGAAAAAAATCTTCATTCATAATTTAATAAATATACAGTCAAACCCCGTTAATACGCGCCCTGCTTAATACGCGAAACCGCTTAATACGCGAATTTTCTTTGGTCCCGTGAAATACTCCTATCTTACGCATATAAAACACCCCCTTTAATACGCGAATGGTTAATACGCGAACCCGTTTAATACGCGAAATTTTATCAGTCCCTAGAAAGAAAAACCTATGTGTAATACGCGAATGAGCTTAGTTCTAAACACACGAATTTTTAGATGAATTATTTTCCCAAGCATTTTATGCAACAATTATTTAATTTATTTGTTATACAACAATTATTTAAACCCAATTAAATTGAGCATTTTCCCCCTCAAAAACACACGCTGACTAGATTTGGACCCGGACCCAGGCTAGCACAAGACTGCCCAATCAAAATTCTCCCAATGAAATCTCATAAGCGACACGATGCTAGCGTTGCGCAAAAGTTAAAAACATTATGTCTGCTTTGAAAAACACCTGTTTTCTTTTGGTGAATATATAAAGCCACAGTGTAAAATTTTAATAAAAATTCAAATATTAAAAAAAATACAGCAGTTAGAGATTTTTAACTTATGCATTTCGGCCTATCATGAGACGCTACTTAAGTATATGTAAATTAAAAAATAATTGAAACAAATCTTTTTGAAATCAGTAAAAACCTGAGTATTTTGTTGTGATTTCGCACGCTTTCTGTACGCATAGACTCAGAAAATCAAATTACTCAAGTTAGAATGTACCTTCAATTCAATACATTTCTTGCGATTTTTGTCATTTAAAAATATAAATGTAGGCAAAAAAAGGAATTAAATTTATAAAATCATACAAATTTGAAGTTTATATAAGACTCATTCATCGCGGGCGCGGGCTGCGCGAGTCAGCTAGTTTTTATAAAAAGCAAAAATGAAAAGAATTTTCCCATAATTAAGAAATTATGTGACCCCCCCCCCTCTCCCCTAAACTAGAGTAGTAGAACCAATAAATGGAGCATGCGTTACAATCGCAGATTAATCACGTGAGTCTTTCCAATCGCTGTTTTATCAGTGCTACGCTATTTTTAAAAAAAGAGAATCACTTGTCACTCCCAGTATTATCTAGTCTACAATATCTATCTATGCTTTTATAATCTAGTCTAAACTATGGCGGAAGGAGCAAAATATATTAAACGAAAGGCTCTCTCCATCACTCAGAAGTTACAAATTATAAATCAATACGATGCCCGAGCTGTCTCAAATAAGACTGTGTTTTCCAAAGAAAAAGGCATACCTGAGTCAACTTTAAGGACTTTGTTAAAGAATAGGAATGCCATCGTTAATCAAGCTGTGACTGGAGGAACAAAGGAACAAGAAAATAAAAATCGACACGTTTGAGAACATGGAAAAGGCCCTTCACGAGTGGTTTGTTCAAGCGCGCTCTACGAATATCCCAATAAGCGCTTTGTTAATAGAAGAAAAAGTTTCTGAAATCGCAGCAAAAGTTAGATTGTTGCTAGATTTCAATGCCTCAAATAGATGGCTGGATCGACTTAAAATTCGGTACGGCATAAAATTCAAGTAAGTGTGCGGTAAGTCAGCTTCAGTCAACATTGAAGATGTTCACTGTTGGAAAATTAATGTACTTCCGCAGCTTGTAGAAAACTACTCACTTCGGGATATTTACACCGTGGACGAATTTGGGATTTTTTTAGAAGCTGACACCCAATAAAACAATGATCATGAAATGAGAAACATGTCATGAAGGCAAACTGAGCAAAGAGCGTCTTATTATTCTGTTCGGTGCCAACTGTAATGGATCAGATAAATTAAAGCTGCTGGTCATAGGGAAATCATGCGACCCTCGATGCTTTAAAAATGTCAAGAATTTCCCCTGCCTCTACGAAAGCCAGCGTAGAGCATGGATGACGGGCAACATTTTTACAACACAGCTTCGTAATTTTGATCGGCGTATGAGAAAAAAATCACGCCATCTGTTATTGCTTGTGGACAACTACCCTGCGCATCCAAAATATAACGAAGACCTGGATAATGTCCAAATAGAATATCTACCTCCAAATTTGATTAATATCACCCAGCCAATGGAACAAGGAATAATTAACAACGCCAAAGTAAATTGCAAGATTCACGTCGCAGCATAGGCGAGTGTCACAGCAACAACAATTACAAATTGCATTCACCTCGGCATTAACAAAGCGGGTTTCAGAAGTAGCGATGACATCATTTACACAGTGCCAACCTCGCAACCTAATGTTGAAGAAAATTGGATGGCTGCACAAGAAACTGTTGGGGAAAATTTTGTCGATTGAGACACGTTCATTAATATCGACGAAGATCTAGTTACCTCTGAACTTAGAGGTCTGGATGATATCATCGCCGATGTAATTGCGACTGACAAACCGAATGAGGAGGAAGAAGCTGATTAATCTACGCTTCCGGGTCCTTCACCATTCACCAAACGCTAAAAATTGACAAAAAATGTGTTTTTTCCGCATACATTATTATCAGATAGATCATTCGAAGAAAATTCGCGACCTTTGGTTAATACGCGAACCCGTTTAATACGCGAATTTTGATCAGACCCCTGATTCGCGTATTAACGAGGTTCAACTGTAGTTTAAAAAAACTAAAAAACACGCCTTTTAAGTATATCAAACTTAAAAGTGAAAAATAATTCGTACTATAAGCTGAAAACGAAAATAGATGAAAAATACTATATTACTATAAAATCATTGTTATTATAGAAATCAATTAATAAGCAACAAATAAAATTATCGTGGAAAAAAAGCGTGGGGTGCTCCATCTACCATGCTCCATCTATCAGTTCTTAAGATGCACCCAACGCTTTTTTTTCCACGATAATTTTATTTTTTGCTTATTAATTGATTTCTATAATAACAATGATTTTATAGTAATATAGTATTTTTCATATATTTTCGTTTTCAGCTTATAGTACGAATTATTTTTCACTTTTAAGTTTGATATACTTAAAAAGCATGTTTTTCAGTTTTTTTAAACTATATTTAGTTTTCACTTTTTAGTTTGATTACTTTAAAAGCGTGGTTTTTAGTTTTTCAAAACTATATTTATATTTAATACAAAAACCAAATTAATCGGTTGGATAGTTTCAGAGTAATTGGTGAACATACATAGAAAAAA